>CAIGQZ010032318.1:13653299-13674191 GCA_903798205.1 Danio tinwini
TTTACGTTTGCAGTCATTTACCCAGTATACAATATCTGTTTGACATGAAGTGTTGGGGTGTTTCAGATGGAAGAATCAATGGTTTTTATCTTTTATATTGTGCCAGAGTTGATGACATTTGACACCAGGGTGGAGATGCTTTATGATGTCCCGACAGAATTTGACTAATTTTTTAAAGTTCTCCTGAACAAGCTGTATTACATCTTTTACACTAACCACTAGGAGCACAAAAGCTCTTGCATGCACAGCTTTCACACATGGGGAAACAAGGTAAAAATGATGGAGTTGGTGCTGCTAGGTGGAATTATGCAATGAATGAAATAGTTCATGGAGCTATTGCATCAATCTTTCTTTTGTCTTTTTTCTCAGACAGTATAAATTCAACTGCTTTGGTAGACACTGTTTGATTCTTGTTTCTAAGTCAGTTGCTAGGTCCACCTTTATAATGACATCATGCATGTTGTTCGAGACTGCAAACAATGATTGGTCAGGATATTTGTCTTGTCCACAACACCAAAATTATGTTCGGAGTTAAAAACCCTAAAATCTGGCCCTCTTAAGTGACTGCTTCTAACTGGTATTAACATCTATTTTCAGAGATCTGATCACAAGTGGAGTGCTTGTAGTAAGGTCAGGTCACCAATCTGAGATGACCTTTTACCTGTGATTTTAGAAAAATGGTTGGCAACACTTTAGTTTAGGTCACAATTCATGCTTATTAACTGAAGATATTAACTGTTCATTAGTAGTTATAAAGTATGATCTTATTCTGCAACCCTAATACTACCCAAAACCTAAACCCAACATCTACTTTGCTAACTACATATATATAATAAACAGCTAATTAGTAGTTTATTAAGCTAGTGGAGTTAGTTAATTGTTTGTTAATACCATCAATTGTGGCCTAAAGTGCTACTAAATGGTTTTGGATTGCTGAATTCACTGCGACTGAATGTACAGAATAACTCCATGTACAATATCCCACAGTAAGTTAAACAGTCACTTATGTAGTGCTTCAACCTCTGCCGACTAACAGCCTCTCCCTGGTCATAATGCTTGTCTGGTAACACCACTGATTCATATGCAGATGCTGTATAAATTAGACTTGGAAAATGAAAGTAAAGTACCCCGATAACTTGTTATATCTTGGTCAGAATATATATAAAAAATGAATGGCTTATTGACTGTGACGCCAATTGTACAGGGCTTAATTCAGTATGTGCTCTTAATCCTTTTTTCTATCTAGGAACAAAGCATCAATTGGGATCATAAAGTCTGTGAATATCTAACACTTTTAGAGAATCAATATGTCCAATCTAACTTTGTAATTCATTCATTCATTTTCTTTTCGGCTTAGTCCCTTTATTAATCAGGGGTCACCACAGCGGAATGAACCACCAACTTATCCAGCATATGTTTTACGCAGCGGATGCCCTTCCAGCTGCAACCCATCACTGGGAAACACTCATACACTCTCATTCACACACATACACTATGGACAATTTAGTCCAATATTGTGGATTCCTACTAAATTGAACATGGTCCAAATAAAAGAAAAAGGTTGTTATTTTTATTTCCAAAGTATTTAAGTGTATGTACCATGTTTTTGTTGGCTTTTTGGAATAACTACCTATTTAAATAACTATACTGCAAGATTTTAGTTTTACATATGTGTCAATCAAATGTCTACAGATCCTTAAAACTAGTAGGAGATCAGGTAAAAACAATTAACCTTTTTCAGTGATTCGCCAATGGGTGGCAATCTGTTTGAACCAGCATAATTCATGTGGGTCTTATGGTGTTACACGCATTGCCTCCAGATAGACAACTATTAAATTTTCAAAAGATTTTGAAACAGTAATGATGTAACAAAGCCCTGTTTACTGACATCATGTGACCATACCAATTTGATATACACTCTGAACCACTGATGCGAAACAAAAGATTCCCAAATGTTTGAAACCTTAATGAAGCAGTGCTTCAAAAGCAGCCATCAGTAAGACAAGATGGCAGCAGAGGTAGAGTTTTTCACAGTGAAAAAAATAGGACATCAGAAAAGTTCAATTGTTGAATGACTTTGCAAAAAGATCTAGATATTTCTTAGAAGTTTGTTTCTGCACTTGTCCACTGTTGTTGTTTGCCATTTGTTTTTGTAATTCAGCTCAGAAAATGTAATGTGGCAAAATTTGTATTTATCGGTAATCAGCTTCCAAATATTAGCATATTATATTGGTTATAATGGTGCCAAAACAGCAGCGCAGTGGGTAGCGCTGTCGCCTCACAAAAAGGAGGTCGCTGGTTCGAGCCTCAGCTGGGTTAGTTGCTATTTCTGTGTGGAGTTTGCATGTTCTCTCTGTGTTGGCGTGGGTTTTCTCCGGATGCTCCGATTTCTCCCACAGTCCAAAGACATGCGCTATAGGTGAATTGGGTAAGCTAAATTGGCCGTAGTGTATGTGTGTGAATGGGAGTGTATGGGTGTTTCCCAGTGCTGGGTTGTGGCTGGAAGGGCATCCGCTGCGTAAAACATATGCTGGATAAGTAAGTGGTTCGTTCCGTTGTGGTGACCACTGATTAATAAAGGGACTAAGCTGAAAAGAAAATGAATGAATGAATTAATTATCAATGGTCCCAAAATGGCAGCACAGTGGCTCAGTGGTTAGCACTGTCGCCTTACAGCAAGAAGGTTGCTGGTTCAAGTCTCGGCTGGGGCAGTTGGCATTTCTGTGTAGTTTGCATGGTCTCCCCGTGTTCGTGTGGGTTTCCTTTCGGTGCTCCGGTTTCCGCCACAGTCCAATGACGTGGTATAGGTGAATTGAATAAACTAAATTGTCTATAGTGTGTGAGTGTTAATGTAGGAGTGTATGGGTGTTTCCCAGTACTGGGTTGCAGCTGAAAGGGGATCCGCTGTGTAAAACATGCAGGATAAGTTGGCGGTTCATTCCACTGTGGCGACCCCTGATAAAGGGACTAAGCCAAAGGAAAATTAATGAATGAATATTGGAGCCAAAATGTCAATATCAGTGCATCCTAAAAACCGATGTCTTCTTGAATGTTTTCAAACTGTGCACTATTGCCTGTAGCACAATAAATCCTTTCTTTTTCGTGATATAAACAAGAGAAAAACAACAAGACTGAGCGGCACCATTCTTCCTGCTTCATGTCTGGTGGTGATTTTTATTTATTTATTTATTTTTTTAAACTGTGAAATGGGCTTTGGTGCATTGGGCTGTTGAGGCCGGAGCCAGTCTGTTGAATACACGTCGCTCACAATTGAGTCTGAGGAATGAGCTTTGACCGCTTTCACAGCCACGGCTCTATCAGCACCCCGCTAAAATCCATTTACTATCAGACATGATCATGTTAGAGGCAGCAGCAGTTGGAGCAGCTTTCTGTCAGATCACCGCTCTCTTCTCCGCCGCCCCCCACTGCCTTTCCCCGTCTCATGTCAGCAAGGCAATTTTTGGGATGTGACAAGCTAATATGGCTGTGTGGCTGAGCATGTCTGGTCAGCATAAACGCCCCGCGGTGGATAGAGACCAGAATCTTAAATTGTAGCTCTGGGATGGAGGAGTTTTAGAGAGTCATCTTCCATGTCTGAGAGGGATGTTCTGAATTTGATTATCAGCTTGTATAGGTGTTTACAAGATGTGATTTGAAATTCTGACTCTTAGCATATGCATACTTGTAGGCTTTTTCTTTTTCATTTTTTAATTTGTCACACTCAAAACATGACTGGGGGAATGGTTTCAGACAACAGTTAGTTTACATCAAGGCTGTCTTTTATCACTCACACTTTTTAACATCTGCTTTGAGCGCATCATGATTAACGCTCTGGAGCATCACTATGGCACCGTAAGCATTAGAGGTCGCAACATCACCAATCTTCCCATTGGAGATGACATTGATGGGCTGGCTGGCAGTGAGGATGAGCTTGCCACATTTGTGAAAACCCTTGATAAAACCCCCTCCAGATTTGGTATGGGGATAAGTGCAGAGAAGACTAAGTTAATGACAAATGATGTCAAACAAATCTCAACCAAGATCAAAGTAAGAGGACAAGAACTGGAAACTGGAGTCAGTTCAAGCACTTAGAATCTGTCATTAGTGAAGAGGGATCAAAAATAGATGTCAGCTTTTGCTATATCAAAGATAAGACCCATTTGGAACGACAAAAATATCTGTCTAAAAACCAAAATCAGATTTCTGTAAGCACTAGTCCTATCAGTCTTTGGGTGTACTCACACTATGCACGGTTGTCTTGAACTGTGCTCAGGCACGGTTGTCCCCCCTCCTCTCTCCCCCTCGGCCAGCTCTCACATTGCGATTTTTGCCTTCCGAGCCTGAGCTTACCACTGATACTTACCTCATCGATGATGCAACTGTTCAGTTTAACAGAAAAGCGTTCTCACTCTGTACAATGAAGATTGCTTTATATGGTTTTGTATTATTTTAAGTCGTTTGATATGCAGTGACACACAGTCAAATCTTTTGCTGAACAGATCCACTACTTTTGACGCACATAAATGTTCATGAAAGTCATCGTGCTGCATATATTAGGAAGTTTACTAAGGGTGGCAGCTGTCGCGCAGCAGGGGATTTACATCTTTGATAAACTATGACAGTTTATGTTCATGGAAAAGTAAGAATGATTAATAAATCCCTATGAAACAATCCCTTAAAAGTGACATCCCAACTTCAGTTTCACACTCAGGTACGCTTTGCACTCACACTGCAAGCGTACTGCGACAAAACCCAACCAAACTGCGCTTTGGCACACATTTTCCAAGCGGGCCAGGGCCGGCCAACTGAACTGCGCCTGGGCCAATTTTTTGGAGCACTCACACTTGTCAAACAAACCCAGGAAATTGGGGTCAAATGTGCCTGAGCACGGTTCGGATAGCCTAGTGTGAGTACACCCTTTGAGACGTGACACATGCACCCTAACAGCAAAACTACCGCAAAGAATAGTCACTTGAAATGAGATGCTATAGAATCATCCTTGGCATTTCTTACAAAGATCATATCACAAATCGTCACCTTAGAATTATAAGGTTCTATAGGACATTTTTGTCAAAATTTGAGTTATTGACATATTCTTATTAAATGACAACTTATTTACATTATGGGAGGTTTTTTTTACAAGTTGTTTACATTTTAAAGACTTTTTATTTAAAAAACAATTGTTACACATACTGTTTGCTATATGGAATGCAAAAACTTTGAAGTTCAATATCTCAAAATCATTCAAAACGCAGATAGAACCTTATAAATCCAAGGTGATGAAATGAAGAAGTGTGTAGTACCATCAGGTGAGAAGCACTCTCCACCATTGTCAAAAAAAATGAGGATCAAATGGTATGGCCATGTCACTCAAGCCAATCTCTCCAAAACGATCTTACAAAAAACAAAACAAAAAAATTTTTTTTTGATTAATTCATTTGCCATCAATATTCAGAAGCTAAACCAAAATTGTAGACAATTGACAATATAGTATAAAAATGCTATAAAAGCAGTAATAATATTATATTTATTGCAATTTAAAGTTTAGTACATTTTAAAATGCAGTTTATTATGATGTTGAACTGTCAGCATCATTACTAGGTTTTCTAATACTGTAAGCTGATTTGGTGCTCAAGAAACATTTCTTTAATTATCAATGTAGAAAACAGTCATGCTGCTTTTTTGTGGAAACCAAAAAGTGTCATTTTCTTTGTGATTCTATGAAAATATAACATTTAAATCAAACTAGAAATGCTTTGCAGTTTTAAATGCCTTTGCTGGCACTTTTGATTTAATAAAATGTGATGTTTAAGGCAAAGTAAAATATACAAATAATATAATTCTAAATCTAGTCTAATTTTTTTAAGCAATAATTTAACCAAAAATCTAAATCTGCTGTTAATTTACTCGGCCTCAGGGCCTATGTTCAATAGAACATAAAAAAATAATTTTAGCTGAAACTATCATCCTCAGTGATTCGTCAATGTCAAGTCAATGGCTACTGGCACTTTACTGCAAAAACATTCTGACTTTAGCATGCATGATTATTGATGATATATTGAGGATCTTAGAAGCAAAACAAGCTATGCATTTAAAATACCTATTTAATTATAAATGTATTGACTTTTTCAAGGTTTTGAAATAGTTTATAAAAAAATCTGGAAATCAGCAGCTTCCTCCACCGACTTGTCCAGAATCTCATTTGGGATGTTACTGGATGTGAATGGATTCCAAAATGACCCAGGCTTATAAAACAAGCAGAAAAAGATTTGTGAAATCCCTGCAGTTGAGAATGCTTGAATGAACTTCACTATTGCTTATGAAACAACTTGATTTTGTCATCAGATGTGAAATTTTATCCAGTCACAGTCATGATTGTGTGCTGGATGTTGCATTCTTTTCGCAGCGATACTAACAGTCCCTCTAGAATTTCGTGATTCTGCGATTTGCAAAATTTAACGTGAACAAAACCAGTCCTGCAAAATTCAGAGGAGATTTCAGGTTTTGTATTTTGCCTTTAATTAGCAGCTCAAACTATGCAAAAATAGCAGTTTGGTGCACTTGTTTCTTATATGACATCAAATGTAAATCAGTCAGCCCCAGTATAGTGCCGACCAAAAGATATGCAGCCGCTAAACAGACAGAAAGATCCTGACCCACAAGCTAAACATGTTGTTCCTTTCTCAAAATCTGCTCATTTACTACAAAATACTATAGTATTTAATAATAAATACTATGTTTTTGATTAGTCTTTTAGTAATTTAATCGGTTATGGTAATTTTACAGTGGCTGTGGTAATATGAATAAAAAGAAATGACTTAACACTGAGCTGACGTTTTTTATAACTATTGCAAATCTTATACTACTACACAGCATTATGTTTTTACTATTATAAATTACTATAGTGTTTTTTCATGTTGGTGGCTAAGAAATACAATTATATGTGCTGCCAGAACACCTGGGCCTCTGTGTGACACTTTAAAAGTCTAGAATTACGTTGTACTAGTTGTTGTTTCCCTGCACTTTTTTATTAACATTCATTTAGGCCTATCACGATAAGGAATTTTTTGTTGTGCGATATATTGTCACAGAAAAGGTTGTGATACGCGATATTATTGTTATTTTGAGATCAATTTATGCCATTGATTATATAATGATTATATAACATCATAATAATGCAAGTAGCCATAAACACTTTAAAATACTTATCATTCTTAAGGTTAATTAGATTCTTTAATTTGATTTTAAAAAGGTACATTTCATTTGATTTATACTATTAAATGTCCTATTTGGTAAATGCCCAATTATAAACTTTAGCACCAGTGAGGTAGAATGTAAAAGCCATTGTAAAATGGCTTTAACGTTATTTGTGAATTTGTAAATATATATTGGAACAGCAAAAATGATTGAGGTCATCCTCAAGTATTGAACGATAAGTCGATATATTGATTATTGTGACAGTCCTACATTCATTATTATAATTTTTTAAAGATATGTCTACACTTTTCTGTTTCAATGTCTAATTGTTTGAAATTTCAGCAGTGAAATTGAAATCACACGGCACTGAATTAAACTGAACTTCAACTCTGAAATGTGGACTTTACTAGAACTTCTATATTAAGCTGCTTTGACAATCTACATTGTAAAAGCGCTATAAAAATAAACATGAATTGAATAGAATAATTGAATAATTTAAATTACTATAAATAGTTAAAATATTCTTAAGAATAAAATAGTCTGTTTTTTAAAGGGCACCTATGGTGAAAAATCTACTTTTCCAACAGTTTGGACAGACATATGTGTAGATATAGTGTATCTATCGTCATATAGGGGTAATATAAACACACTCAGTCCTTTTTTTCCATTTAACAACATAAAAACGCTGGACCAATTGGAGCGGTTTTGAGACCGACCGCAACTTGACGTAGGAGTGCGGTCCCCCCGCCCACCGAATTGATTGACAGCTGCTTATTAACATGTCTTTGTAGTAATGTGTATAATCATATCAACAAGACAGGACGTACGCAAAGCAACCGGGAATAAAATGTCTGTTCAGTTTGCTAGGATCATCAATCTTCATCAAATGTAATCAAGAGTGAGTTTTACAAGTTTTAAAACAGTGCATGTTAATGAATTACAGCCATTTACTTCAGCTTTACTTCATCAGCACAGCCGCGTTTCAGAACAATTAGACAAGAAGACTTTGACGGTTTGTGGACGTTAAATCAGGTTTCTTTTGTACACAAGCAGAGGATATTTACCTGTATCCTGTCACATTTGTGTGCAAAAACAGTGCAAAGCTAAACGCGCAGTGTGTGTGTGTGTGTGCGTGTGCGTGCGCATGCGTGTGCGCATGCGCATGTGTGTGTGTGTGAACTTTGTAATGACATTGTGTGTGACCTATTGTTGCAACACCTCAACAAATGCATAAAATACTCAAGTTCTTACTAGTATTTCTCACAAACGTTACGTGAGATCTGCTTTCTTCTTGTCTGTTGTCTGATGTAGCCGAGGGCAGAGATTAAGGCACGCTGACAGGCACGTGGAAATGGTGGGCGTAAAGGACTAACCTTAAAGGCCCAGTTCACAAAAGCTGCTACCTGATGGTTAAAGCTATAAAATAGAGACTTATGAAAGCTATAATAAAAAATCTGATGGGTGTTTAGAGCTGAAACTTTACAGACACATTCTGGAGACACAAAAGATTTATGTTAAATCTGGAAAAAGTGGTAAACTAGGTACCCTTTAAAAGAGTGTACTTTCATTATCATGCTATTTTATTGTCATACTGGCATTATTTATCGAGTGGCAGAAAATGGTTTTAACAATAAAACGACAATAATAATACATTTTGGTGCAGTGTATCACACAACAAAAATTAGATACTGTATCAGGCCAAGCCATGTAGTGTTTGCTGATTGACTGAACAAATGCATCAAATGTAACAAATATTTTAGTATTATTTTTATAATGCTAATTATTTTGCGGAGGTAGAGGAGTTTATTTAACAAAGTTTATATTATTTTGATGGTGGTTATGAGGGAGAGCATTTTGATAAGATTTTCCTTTTATAAATTACAGAGTCCAATGGTTCTTGAATTAAAAAAATTGAAATACTTTCTTGTGTGTAAATATTTTTTTTCTTACCAGCAAAACAACACAAGAAGTCCTACAAATATTGTTGAATATTTAGTGAAACGTTGTAGCAAAATTGACTATTTTAATTGACAACAAAAAGTAATGAAATTTGCCTTGTGCGTTTGCGGTTTTTGAAGAAAATTTTGGTGCGTTAATCTAGTCAACTCTATTATTTAAAAAAGGTAATGATTCGCACTTATCAAGTAATTGCTTCTTGCTGTTTTTATTTTTACATTCTTCGGGATTCAAAAACACAAACGCTTTGGCACAATGCCTTCCTCAGTGTGACTTGTGCTGGACTGAGGAAGACATTGAGGAAGGCATTGTGCCGAAACGTTTGTGTTTTTAAATCACCCGAAGAATGTAAAAATAAAAACAACAAGAAGCAATTACTTGATGAGTGCAAATCATTACCTTTTTAAATAATAGAGTTGACAACAAAAACCCCAAAATAAAAAGTCCAGTGAAACCCTGAAGGTACTGATTTGTAGCATTTCTCTCAATCTTGCAGAGACCTGGCTGCTCGCAACTGCCTCGTGGGAGAGAACAACGTGCTAAAGATCAGTGACTTTGGGATGTCCCGACAGGAGGACGACGGCATCTACTCCTCATCAGGACTGAAACAGATCCCAATCAAGTGGACCGCACCAGAAGCACTCAACTATGGTAGGAAGATCAAATCAATTATTTGAATGTGTTTTATGTACGTTTAGAAATGATCATAGGAAACAACGGCTGTTTAAATCATATCATTACATTTTTTTGTTTTTGTTTTAATATTTTAATAGTGTGTGTTTGTTTATTAATTGAGATGCTATTAAATAGAACAAATATTCATATTTAGGTTTTTGTAGGTTTGATTTTTTGATAGTATGTATAAGTAATTAATTAAAACAGTGTTTATTTTCACATATGTGAATGTTTATTGAAGGAAATTGTAAAATAAAAAATAAATAAATAAATGGTTCATTAATATGTATTTTTACTTAAATATTTATTTTAAATATTCAATAAATAAAATGTATATCTCATACATAAAATGTATCTATACTTTTAGTCATTTAGCAGACACTTTTGTCTAAAGCAACTTACAATTGAGGAGGCATTCAGTGATTCAACAAGAAGAGGCAACACACACAAGACGTTCTAATAATACAAAGGAACTGTTTGTGCTTAGAGAATTAAGTGCTGGAGTAAGGAGAGGGAGTGTTTTTACAGGTGGTTTGTCAAGCCCACTCACTTGTGAGGCACATAATTTCTCAAAAGTGCATTTTTTTCTTTAGCGCTATGGAGTGATTGTAATGCTGCGTTCACATCCAGACACTGAAATATTTCTCTGCTCCTGGTTTGTAAATAAATGTATACCTTTTCCCTCAAATATTGCTCGATGAATTATCACTTTGCTTTTTATGCTGTGATCGTCCCTATACAGTCGTAGCATCCTAACTCATGTGATGAAATGTTAAATATCAAGGGTTTTTTGCCATTCGACGATCCCTAATTATTTTAATGTGTTTTATGTATGTTTAGAAATGATCATTTTGACTACTGCTGTCAAATGGAAACAATGGCTGTTTATATTATAGCACTCATATTTGTTTTATGTTTTGATAGTTGTAGTACGTGTTTTTTTAATGAATTGAAATGATTATTTTCAGATAAGCGAATATGTTAATTGAATAAGCTTTGGTCCAAACTGATGTGTTGTTTACATGACAGGGAGATACAGCTCAGAGAGCGACGTGTGGAGCTACGGGATCCTCCTGTGGGAAACCTTTAGTCTAGGAGTGTGCCCCTACCCTGGCATGACCAACCAGCAGGCCCGAGAACAGGTGGAAAAAGGTACAATGCAAATTTCACTTTTATCAATAGAACAATAGGCTGATGTGATGTTCGTAATAATAATCAAGTTATCTTTCATTTAAATTGGTCTCAAGCTGTTTTTGTTTATGTTTACAAGTTGAATTAATGGCATTTGAAATGAAATTATATTAGGCTTTCAGTTTTGCTAAATATTTTTTGTAAGAGATTAATGTGATATTTATTTGAAACAATTAAATTAAATTACATTTCTGTTTAATTACATTTTATTCATATTTCATTATACTTTATATACAATCACCGGCCACTTTATTAGGTACACACTACTAGTATTGGGTTGGACCCACTTTTGCCTTCAGAACAGTCTGAATCCTTCATGGCATAGATTCAACAAGGTACTGGAAATATTCCTCAGAGATTTTGGTCCATATTGACATGATAGCATCACGCAGTTGCTGCAGATTTGTCGGCTGCACATCCATGATGCAAATCTCCCGTTCCACCACATCCCAAAGATGCTCTATTGGATTGAGATCTGATGACTGTGGAGGCCATTTGGGTACAGTGAACTCATTGTCATGTTCAAGAAACCAGTCTGAGATGATTCACGCTTTATGATCTGGAGCATTATCATGCTGGAAGTAGCCATCAAAAGATGGTACACTGTGGTCATAAACAGATAAACATGGTCAGCAACAATGGTTGTATTTTTTTTTCCCTTGGCTGTAGCTTTGACCTGATGCCCAATATGGTACTAATGGGCCCAAAGTGTGCCAAGAAATTATGTCCCACACCATTACACCACCACCACCAGCCTGAACCACTAATACAAGGCAGGATGGACCAAATTGTGCATTCTCTGTAAACCCTAGAGATGATTGTGCATGAAAATCCCAGTAAATCAGCAGCTTTTGAAATACAAAGACCAACAACCATGCCACGATCAAAATCACTTAACTCTTTTCCTGCCCATTTTGATGCTCGTCTTGACCATGTCTACATGCCTAAATGCATTGAGTTGCTTCCATGTGATTGGTTGATTAGAAATTTGCATTAACAAGCAGTTGACGTGTACCTAATAAAGTGGCCGGTGAGTGTATATAAGTTTATATCTTTTAAAAATAATGATCATTTATTATTGTTACTGAAGTGAAATGGTAGAAAACTGACACACAAATGTTTTTAAATTTACGGAACAAAAATGTGTTTGTTTTTTTGTGAATGAACCATATGAAATTTATAATAATTAAATTATATGTTATTTCATATACATTTTATTAACTTTTCATGTAATTTTTTATTAATTGATATTTTAATTCTGTGAAATAAACTGAATGATACAAAATACAACAATAATTGCTTTTTTTTTCTTAAACAACTGTACACAAGTTGCACTTTTAGCGAATGAACCAAACATATAAATATATATTTATATGACTTAATTTATCTGTATATTTAACTATGTTAGAATGTTGTAAACATGGCCTGACTGGAATCACTATCACAGCGTTGTAGTGTAGTTGTCTATCACTGTGCAACTGTTTATTTCCAATAAAAAGTGTTTGTCTAATGTAGGATACAGGATGTCCTGCCCGCAGAAGTGTCCAGACGAGGTGTACAGGATCATGCAGAGATGTTGGGAGTACAAGCCCGAGAATAGACCCAAATTTGCCGACATTCAGAAAGAACTGGCCGCCGTCAAGAAAAAATAGCCTTTTATCGAGGAGCTGGCTGTAAAGGCCGAACTCATACTTCACATCCAGGTGATCCCTAATCTGCAGAAAGAAACACTAGGAATGTTTCTCCCTCAGAATCTCATGCATTATTGTACTAAAGAGAGAGTACTCTGTCACATAATCACTGTGTGAACTGCCTGCGCACCAGCTGTTTTGAGCCATTAGCATGGAGAGAGAGAGAGAGCTCTCCGCTTTGCTCTGATGTCAAAATTATGCAGATTCCCCCTTTTTTTATTGTTTTGCTTTTTGTAACTGAGCAACAGTTAAGCTACGACAGACAGAAGGTAAGATATATGAGGTGTATTCAGTTTGCCGTCGAGTATTCCAGTAAACGCACCAGTGAAATGAGGGATAGTTCACCCATAAAAGGGTCAATTTCATGTGCTTTCAGACCTAAATGACTTTTATGTCTGTGGAGCACAAAGAAAAATGTCTTCTTTTTTCTTCTTTTCATTTGTTTGTTTTGTGTTTGGCAAATTTAAAAGCCTTCAGGTTTGGAACTGTAAACAAATGATTAGAGATTTTCCATTGTTAGGTGAACTATCCCTTTAAAATAGAGAGATGAATGTGTGAAAATGGACTTTTTGTCCATCCAATAAATCAAAAATTTTTTTTTTTAGATTCCTAAACCTGTTTGTCGGTTTGGGCAGTTTTATAGTCAAGCCATTTTATGTTTGTTTTATGTTCTTCGAGAATTACGGAAACCGAAATGTACAGATATTTACATAAAATAAGTCATCCATTAGACTTTCTGAGAGTTACATTCCAACTCATCAAGCAATGAGACCAAATTCATGATACATTTACCCAAGTGCAATTTTTATGATCTCATCAGCAGCACAGATGTCATACTCCAGTCAGGGAGCCTTAAAGTAAAACCCAGACACACAGTACTGCCAGCCTGCTTCAGACATGGACAATGCAGCAATCTACAGTTTACAAAGCCTACTTCCAAATCTCAAAATACTGCAACCACTCGCCTCTTCAGCTGATGTTGAAAGGAACAGTTCAGCCAAAAATGAAAACGGACATCATTTACTATGGTAAAACACTGAAGGGAGACACTTACGAAATCTTCACGGAGCAGTGAAAGCACAGTATATGGCGACTAAAATGAAATCTTCAAATGTATTGAACTGCTCCATAAAAGGGTTTTATATGACTGCGTAGTTCGCTGATGAATCATGTATATATTGTACATGCAATGTTAACGAGTTAGTTCACTTTAAGATGCTAATTTTTATTAATTCGTCACTTTCATGTCACCCCTGAAATGTTGTTTCATCTTCAGGACACAATTTACAATTACTTTTTTTAGATGAAATCCTGGAGCTCTCTCATCCTTCATAACAGCAAGTCACGAGGCCTTAAAAGTCCAGAAAAGAAACAAAACACATTGTCAAAACATTCCATGTGACTTTGGTGGTTGGACTGTAATCATTTGAAGCTCCAAGAACACTTTTGGGCACCAAAAGCTGCTTTTACAGTTGTGTTTTGGTTCCTTTTCTCAACTTTTAACATCTCTGGACCATTGCTGTCTATGGAGAGCTCTCGGATTTCATCTAAAATATCTTAATTTGTGTTCTGAAGATGAAAGGAGGTCTCTTGAGGTTTGGAGCGACATAAGGGTGAGTAATTAATAACAGAATTTAATTTTTTTGGGTGAGCGAATTCTTTAAAAGGAATTAATTAATTAATTCCTTCAGTGCATTTAAGATGCAGTTTTGTTCTTCAGTTGACCATTAAAGGAGACCTAAAACTGGTTATTGGTGATTTGTAAAATGGCAGACATTTTGAGAGTCAGAAAACCAGATAAAGGCATAAAAAAATGAATATCAATGCCATTCAGATGATACATGGTCTGAATGTATGAACCAAATCAATTGGTCTATGCAAGAAACATTATTTAGAGATTATTATTATTTTTAATCCACATTCTTGGCAAATGGTCTTGAGTGTGTTGCAAGAAGATCTGGGTTAACCAGGTATATGATTGAGGAAACTAATTAATTTTTTGTTTATTCTTTAATGGTCTTTAATTCTGGCTTCCACACAATTATATTATGTTGTCTCAACACAAACTGATTGAGTTAACTTCACTGTGTTTACAAATTTAAGTAGGTTGAACATAAAACAGTTAAGTTGTCCCCCCAAAGAAACTCAAGAACTGTTGTTTCAACTCATTTTAAATAAGTAGTAATTTTTTTTCCAATTTTCATATACAAATATTGTGATTATTTTTTTTGCCCAGAAAATGACACGTTTTTATTTGTTGTTCATTTATTTAAGATATTCCACTATATTGAGTTTATTTGTTAATAATTATCAATCATAATTATTAATCATAATTGTTCTAAAGTTAAAACACTGCTATTGTGTTGCCTAAATATCAACATCAACATGAAAACGCTGCACTTTTCCGTCATTTAGACCCAATGTCATTTAATGTCATTACCTGAGCAAAAATGTTGACGGAATAAACCAAATGGCATTTTGCTTGAACACAGCTACAAATCATAAATCCAGAATTTTCAAGCGGTCTCAGTCTGTCATGGCTGATATTCGAACAGACAAAAAGTCAATGTTTCCTTTTATATAGACTGCAGAAGACAGGATAAGCACATCTGTTTGAAGCAGTTTTCCTTTTGTTTTACTCTCAAAGTGTTTCTATCCATTGATTTGCGTTTTATCAATCACCAAAGCACCAGTTTCAGCCTTCTAAACATTCTACTTAAGAAAAAGTCACCTACATTTCGGATATCCTGAGCGTGAGTACATTAATAGCAGCTTCTGTGTGAATTATCCCTTTAAGATTTGCACAAGTATGCGATTTTTTTATTTTTTATTTACCGTTGATGGAATATTTTCAGCAAATAACTACATCAATTTTTGTCCGTCAAACTGTTCAAATCACTTTTAATAGTTGAGTGCGCCAATTTCTATTACCTTTCACTGTATGGAAAAATTGAAGAAAAAGAGCAGATGATAACAGCGTTTTCATTTTGGGCTGAACATTTACAGACCTCAGAAAAAGCAACCAAAAGTGTGTTTTTGTTTTTAAAGATCAGGTTTCTCACTCAAACAGCACTTGAGTTCTAATAGTTAGAATATACACACAAGTATTATAGGTTCGGTTGGTCGGTGGTGTGTTTTTGTATTAAGACTTTTTCCAGGTTGTTTCCCGCCATTTTTGTCAGGTGCCATTTTTCAGTTTATTCCCGAATTCTGTGGTCCGAAATAGACACGTCTTCGCTCTTACCAGCAACGTTGTGTTTCCAGAGTCACATAAATATGTCATTCCATTTACCGGAATAAAAAAATGGAATAGTGGTCTCAAGGTTTACTCTACGAAAGCATTCCTTTTTGTATTTTGTAAATACTTTTTTGTAGATTCAGTAATGTAATTTCGGTAGGCATTACAGGTTGTTTTTGTTTCCACTGCAAAACTAATAATATTAGAAGATTGTTGATCTCTGTCAGCTTCAACTTTCAGCTAGATGACCCAGAATCAGTACAGCTCAAGTATTTGCACATTTGTAATATGTAAAGAGGGTCCCAAAGCACAAGCAATAAAAATAAAAACGTTCACACTTTAAACTGTTCACACTTCATACCAATGCAGCCCAGAAGTCAAAGTCTGTTTGTTATATGCATGTGCCAGTCATGCAGAACTACACACAAAGCTACTGTATAATACCGTTTCAATTCAGAGCCTTGCATGATTCACCAGTAGCTCTAGATCAAAATTATGTTAGTGTTTTATTATTGTTTTCTTTAAACTGCTGGTGAACGAGCTCTTTTTTTATAATTTTTTTATTTTTATTTTTAGCGTGTTTGTTTAAACGTCAAAGCAATTATCCATAGTGTGTTGTTTGATTCTTTTTATTTATTTGAAATACTGTAATATTATTTAGCATTTTTAATCTTTGCCTTTTTTTGTGTACCGTTCACTATAATTCCTACTGTCAGCGTATTAAATGGAATGCCAGTATTGTTTAGCAATATATTACAAAAAGAAATCGTGTTATTCAGAAACTTAAAGATTTCCCTTTCCCGTGTCTGACTTGCACATAGTGTTCATGTTAATCTCCATCAGAAATTTGTATCGCTTGTAAATCATTCACATCTTGAGCTCAAAGTTATGTTAAAGGAATACTCCACTTTTATTTTGAGTTAAACAGTGGAGTTTTATCGTTTTTGAATCCATTCAGCTGATTTCCGGGTCTGGTGGGAGCACTTTTAGCTTAGCTTAGCATAGATAATTGAATCGGATTGGACCGTTAGCCTAAAAAAAATATATATATATATATTTGAAAATGTTCCATATTTAAAGTTTAACACTTATTCATTCTGGTGTAATAATCAAGGAACTGTTTGCAGCCACAATATTACACAGCGCCTTGATTATTACACCGAAATGAGAGCATAGTTCCTAGCCATATCAACCTAGAAAATAGCAACTTAATTTCCGCCATTTTTCGTATATGATGTAACAACAAAAGAGTCGAGTTTAAACAGAAAATTTATCAGACTCTTTTGAATTTATTTTTTATGAATGCTAATGGTCTAATCCGATTCAATTATTTATGCTAAGCTAAGCTAAAAGTGCTCCCGCCAGACCTGGAGATCAGTGGAATGAATTCAAAAATGGTAAAACTCAACAGTTAACATCATAGAAGACTTAAAATAAGCCTATTTTGTAAAACAAAGTGGAGTATTTCTGAAAGAATAAGCAAAAGTTTGTGTTGTCGGTCCTTTCCCAAACTCTTCTGCTTAGTGCTGGACTATTTATTCTGTGATGGAAGCTTTTATTTTATGTTTAATGCACTTTTGGCCTTTTTTTAATGCTCTAAAATGATCCCCTAATATAAAACTGCAAATTATCGTTGGATCAGGTGGCGATCAACTCATAAGCGTCTTGAATTGATCCAAGAACAAAAGTAGAAAAGCGACACTGGACGTTTTATTTCTCAAACTAGTGATTTTTTTTTTGTTGTTTTCAGTCCCTGTCAACTGAAAAAAAATGACAAGCTAAATGGTTGACATTTAGAAAGCGTGATTCCTTTTTCTTTTTTTTTCGTCTAGTTTTTCTTTCATCTGTCTCTGTTTGCTCGTAACACCTCTCTGATGGACGTTCAACTATAACAATGTCTGCTCATTGTTTATATTGTACACTTGCAATAAAGATTTTTCAGTCTTTGACCTTGCTGCTTGAAGTCAATTATTAAACATGGGCTCAGTAGAATAGTAATAATAATCGGTGCAGTGAGGACGTTCTGTCAAAAGGATGCAAAGACCTTCAGGTCAAGTTAAATGTTACATGAGCTGCTGGCTAATATCTGAACAGAAAAATCGTGTTCTTTACTAAATATATTGATAAATAAATATAACAATCATAATAAACTCAATCAGCCAGCAATTATTATCCAGGACAATGTTCCCTGTCACATTAAAAAAAAAGAGTAAAGCAGTTTCTGATTGGTCCAGCATTGGCTTGTAATTGGTTATCCACAACAAAAGTCTATTAAGGAAAAACACAGCTTTGAGTATTTTGATGGATTTTCCCGTGTACCACTGTATATTTAGGCATGCACTGATTTGGAATTTTTGATGCATACGATAACCGATAACTAGGCCCACATGGAATCTGCGCGCGCAGAATTCAGCAGATTTTCCACAGATTTTTAGCCCATCATTAATTCTGTTTATTTACTTGAGTAAACGTGTATAAATCTGAATTTATTCAGTTTTTAAATTAATTACAGTAATATTATTGACTAATAAGAAAATGTTTATTTATGTACAATGCAGTTTGTACAGTAATATTTTCTTTCTTTTAGTAGATCTAACACATGAGAGACTTGCTTTGTTTACCAAATAAAGTGAATCTAATTGGATTTGCATTTTAAACATTAAATAAAAGTTAAAAAGACATCATTTTTTATTTAAGACATAATATTTTTATTATATAATATTGTTTTATTTCAGTATTAAGGTTTTAGTTATGAGACTCCCAAAATAGTTCCGTAGAAATCTGCAGATTTTAACCAAAATTCTCTGCAGAAATGGCAAAAAACCTGCGCAGATTCCGTTTGTCCCTATCGATAACTCTATATTTGGAAGATAAATATACAAATGAATTGTTTGACGTTTGAAGTATTTTAAAACTTTAACTTCAGAAAAGTTTGACCTGATCTTTGAACTTTATTAATCAACTGTTCTTTTAAATGGCCAACTTTCTTTTATATAATTAAAATCTACTGCCTGACTAAAAGATTTCACTGAAAGTTACCTGAAAATCTAAATCTCAGTAAAATAAAAAAGTGGAGGGCGGCAAGCATGTGTTCGTTAAACTGAATTGTTTTATGCAGCTGATAAAATACTATATTTAAAGGTATTCATTTATATGCTCTGAATTACAAACAAGAGCTGTTTAAATATTATTTTGCACTTGATATACAATTTTATTTTTTTATTGTAATATGGTTATCATTGGCTCCTTTACAAGGCTGAAAAGAAAACATCTTTATATAGAAATGGTGAGAGTGAGGATGCAATGTAGGATGTGTAAGCAAATAAAGCTGGGGTCTGTTCTTCGTACGTGAATTATGTATTATGCATGATCGTTTCATTCTCCAAAACTTTTCTGAGAGCTCTTATCAAAGCAACAGTTCTGGAAACTCAAATCTGCTCTGGAGCAGGGTCATTTCAAGCAAAGGTAATACTGAAAGTATGTACCAAATGCTGATATTTTCTTACAGTAGTAAGTATATACACTAGAGAAAATAGTAAAAGAGTTTAAAAGATTATATTTATATATAATATAATAGAATATATGTGTTGTTTTAAAAGAATATAAAGATAAAACTTATGCAATAAAGCTTATGCAATCTGCACTTGGAAATAAAAGTACAAAAACTGTCAAGGGGTGGTCTCCCCAAGGGGTTCACAGAGAACATTTATTAAAATGGACTTTTTCAATACAAACGCGTACTAGTACTGACCCAGCTTTAGTACAATTTGTGTATGAAAATAGACATGCCCAATATTCTCATATATATATTTTTTTTAAGAAATAATAATTCATGCGCACACATTACGACCGCTGTTATGCAGGTGATTTGATGCTTTGCAAACTTACAGATGATTTTACCAATATCAACAGGCTTTTTTGATGCGAAAATAGTTTAAGCCATTATAAATTATTCCTTACGTTGATTAAGAAACTTGAATAGACTTACTATAATAAAGAAAATCTGCTCTAAATGTAAGACCCAGAAATGAAAGTGTAAAGCATGCAGCCCACAACAAATGTGGAAAGTTTTTGCGTATCATATTTAACAAACTTTTATTACGAATGTTGTCATTTTGCTCACATGGAGAATTGAATATTAATCAGATGATGTCATTACAGTAACGTGCCGTCAGCCAATCGCTGCATTGCTAATTATGATTTCGAGGATCGATAGATCAGTCTATCAACACACGCAATGATCTCCGATCAGTTCATCCAGACATTTTCATCTGATTTGGGAACTTGTTGGAAGAACCAAATTAGCCAGAGATCAGATATCAAGATTAAAAGATCCAGGATCTGTTAAATAATCTTAGATCATTTAAGCGACGTACGAAGAACAGACCCCAGGACTTGACAATGCAGGAAAAGTCTTATATGGTGAGTGTGTATATGCAAATTAATACACCTGGGCGTGACAATACAGGAAAGCCCTTTATGGTGAGGGCGTGAATATGCAAATTAATAAACCTGGATGTGATGATACAGGAAAGCCCTTATATGGTGAGTGTATATGCAAATTAATACACCTGGGCGTGACAATACAGGAAAGCCCTTATATGGTGAGGGCGTGAATATGCAAATAAAAAAAACCTGATTGTGATAATGCAGGAAAGCCCTTATGTGGTGAGGGTGTGAATATGCAAATGAATAAACCTGGACGTGATCATACAGGAAAGGCCTTATGTGGTGAGGGCGTTTATATGCAAATTAGACCTGGAGGTGATAATACAGGAAAGCTCTTAAATGGTGAGGATGTGTATATGCAAATGAATAAACCTGGATGTGATCATACAGGAAAGACCTTATATGGTGAGGGTGTGAATATGCAAATAAATAAACCTGGATGTGACAACACAGGAGAGCCCTTATATGGTGTGTCGATGCAAATAAATAAACCTG
>CAIGQZ010032318.1:13683528-13696652 GCA_903798205.1 Danio tinwini
TTCATCAGGACATTTTAATCTGATTCACATACTTGTTTAAAGAACCAAATTAGCCATCATGATTAAAAGATCCAGGATCTGCCAAATCAACTTCAAATCAAATCAAAATCAACAAGATCATTTATAAGAGGCAAGAACAACAAATCGCAAGTGATTACATGTTACACGTTTACAAAAACCACACAAGTACAACCATTTTTTCCCTGGCACAAGATAAAATGACTGCCATTTTCCATCATGAAAACATATGGCTTTTTGAAGTTTTTCCACTAAGATTGAACCGGATTACCTTTAGATGATGTTTACAAAAAAGTTATTAAGTCAAACTGTTCTGGAGTAATGCGTGAACAAATCTGATGAAGATCTAGGCATTAGGCTTTAGCATATTCAAACCAAGTTTGAAGTATTATAACAAGCGTAACCGGAGCAAAACTGAACAGTTTTGGCTCAGAACCAGTTGTCAGAAAATATTAAATATTATGGATTTCTTGGATCACGCAGTGAATACTGCTTCCTGTCTGTTATTTGGCTTTATTTTTCTTAACTTATTACCAAATTGACCATCTTCAGACCACGCTGGCTGACAAGCGATGAGTTTTGGTTACAACATGACTTAATTTAATAGCACATAAATTTTGTAAAAAAAATAAATAAAAAGAAAATTGTGTCACCTATCGGTAAGCAGTGATAGACAATTCAATCATATTAGCAGTTATTGTACTTATTTTCATTGAAACTGTTTTCAGTTCTCAATGAGTAAGTTAACATACACAAGAGGAATACTATAAAAAAATCTGATTATTACAGGATTTTGAGTGCGTTTACATGCAAATCAGTAAACTGGCTCGCAGAAACGTTTACATAAAATTCTAAGGTTTGCCAGATTTCTCACCATCAGCTGACACTACAGCCCAAACATCAGTGTCAGTAACTCATAAATGTCAACGGGAAATCTGTCAGAAGCTGTGTATGTTATCGCTTCTTAACAGTACCTGCGAACGCAGCACACATTTTGTTTTGATGATTCTGCACCAACAAGAGATTGTCGGAGTGTATGAAATATAACCACCTCAATTCAAGCAGGACGTGTGTCTGCAGTAAGGACTGGTGGGAGCAGGTGGACTTGATGGACTTCATAGAAAAAGATTGGTAAAGTACGATACTTTGCGTGCACAATCAGACATGCACACATAAAATGCTAAAATGCAGATAAAGGCATTTACATGCAATGCCAAATCAGGGTTTTAGGTTAAAAACTACCAGTTCTGATTGGATTTTATTTTGCCAATTTTGATCTTTAACCAATAACATTTACATGATATTACATATATCAGCTTAAGCAAAATTTTACTTAGGAATGTGCATGTAGATGCACTCAGTAGCTATGGTTACACCCACCTATTTTTATGTGAATTTTGCAATATCTGAATTAAAAAATGCTTTATGGACATGCCAAGATGCACGTAAATAAGTAACAGATCTTTGTGATAACATAAACTGGCATGATGGTACAGCATTTATGGACAAACCAGCGGACCAAACACATTGTAAAGATCTGAAATGTTGTTTTGGTCATTTAAAAAATCCCTTATGCCGAGTTCAGACTGCATGATTTTCAAAGTAGTTGTGTGTCAGGAGTTTTCACACTGCATGATTATCTGTGGCAGCATTTCTTTGCTGCTTTGTTTATACTGTAGGATGGATCAGTGACAGGGGGTTTTACATTGCATGACTTCACAGCAGGAAGAATCGCAGACAACTTTGCCTCGATCTGAAAAATTTCTCACAACCAAACTCACGCGAGAAATGACATGGAAACGACAGCAGGTCACGTAGTACAGTTATCTTTTGTTATTAACTACATAATGAGATGGAAGTCTTTAGTGGGGTAGAAAATCTACTTATTTTGATCACCTGGCTTTAAAGGGAATGAGCAATTTCTCCTACACTTTTTTTTTTATCGACTTGGTTGTGCTATTGCTCAGATGACACGCCAAACAGACACAGTGCTCCTGCCAAATTTACACTAGTTTTTCCTCCATTTCTTGGGTACAAATAGACTGAGAAGAAGCGCTTTTAACTTTTCCCCCAATCTCCCGCTGGCCTGTAGGTACCCATTCTAGTGGATGCTGCTCACTCATTAGCTGTAGGTGATCAGCGATGTTATTTTCAATCAGAACACATTTCACTCTGCATGATTTGAATATCAGCTCCAGATATTTAGCATGCCAAATATCTCACAGGTGTCGGCGACTTATTGGCGATTCTCTCAGATCACGTCTTTGATAGTTCACACTGTGGGTCTGATCCACGCTGTCAAAAATGTGCATTCTATAGAATGCCATGATGCTTTTGTCATGTGACTTTTTAGGTTGCATGTGCTGCGCTCTGAATATGTAGTAATCTAACTTTATTTAGAATAAAGCCCAGCCTCTTTAATAATATAGTTTAAAACTACTGAATAAGATACTTGCTGACAGTGGTGTTGTGAGTTTTACCAATGTTTTCTGCATGCATGGTGATCTGGGGTAGGCAGTCGATGATCTGTTCGGTGGCGGGGGGATGAGCCTGCTCCACATCTATAGCTAAAGACTCCAGATGAGCTAGTGCTGCCTGTGACACAACAAAGCACATTAGCATATTTCATTTCCCCAGGATAAAGATAGAAGCGAGTTAATTATACATTAAGCCTTACATTCTAATGTGCCTTCTCATTGACTGAAAAACTAAGTTTGCTAGGCATTCACATAGCAATGGAGTCCTATTTCTTAATATTGTCTTTTTGGCTAAATTAAGATGGATCATTTGTTTGTTAATGTTGCAGTTCATGCAGATACAATATTTATATGGTAATGAAAAAGCATCATACATAATGAAAAATTACTAGGCTTTCATCTCATTAAGAGACAAACAATAATCAAATTAAACCACAAGGCGTCATGGGGCTGTTTTTTATTCCAGTTAATAATATTTTTAGATGTATATTAAAAAAAATTTAAAAGCTACTCTCACTCTTAGAAAACAATACACTGACATCATGATCATTTAAAATAGAACCAAATCTAGAAAATATATTATGAAATCATTATTTTTTTATTCAAACTTAACATTTTTCATTTTACAGTGAAAGAATATTTATTATTTTGTGTTTATTTGCAAAATTTTTTTTTTTATCAAGTAAATTATTAAAATATACACTCACCGGTCACTTTATTAGGTACACCTTACTAGCACCGGGTTGGACCCACTATTGCCTTCAGAACTGCCTGAATCCTTTGTGGCATAGATTCAACAAGGTACTGGAAATATTCCTCAGAGATTTTAGTCCATATTGACATGATGACAGATTTGTCGGCTGCACATCCATGATGCGAATCTCCCCTTCAACCACATCCCAAAGGTGCTCTATTGGATTGAGATCTGGTGACTGTGGAGGCCATTTGAGTACAGTGAACTCATTGTCATTTTCAAGAAACCAGTCTGAGATGATTTATACTTTATGACATGGCTCGTTATCCTGCTGGAAGTAGCCATCAGAAGGTCATAAAGGGATTGACATGGTCAGCAACAATACTCAGGTAGGCTGTAGCGTTGACATGATGCTCAATTGGTACTAATGGGACCAAAGTGTGCAAAGAAAATATCCCCCACATCATTGCACTACAACCACCAGCCTGAACCACTGACACAAGGCAGGAAGGATTCATGCTTTCATTTTGTTGACATCAAATACTGACCCTACCATCTGAATGTTGCAGCAGAAATCGAGACTCAGACCAGGCAACATTTTTCCAATATTCTAATCTTCCAATTTTGGTGAGCCTGTGCAAATTGTAGCCTCAGTTTTCTGTTCTTAGCTGACAGGAGTGGTCTACTGCTGCTGTAGCTCATCCGGCTCAAAGTTGGACATGTTGTGCATTCAGAGATGCTCTTCTGCACATCTCGGCTGTAATGAGTGGTTATTTGAGTTACTGTTGTCTTTCTATCAGCTCGAACCATTCTGGCCATTCTCCTCTAGCCTCTGGCATCAACAAAGCATTTGCGCCCAGAGAACTTCCGCTCACTGAATATTTTCTCTTTGTCGAACCATTCTCTGTAAACCCTAGAGATGGTTGTGCGTGAAAATCCCAGTAGATCAGCAGTTTCTAAAATACTCAAACCAGCCCGTTTGGCACCAACAACCATGCCACGTTCAAAGTCACTTAAATCACCTTCCCCATTCTGATGCTCAGTTTGAACTGCAGCAGATCATCTTGACCATGCCTACATGCCTAAATGCAGTGAGTTGCTGCCATGTGATTGGCTGATTAGAAATTTGCAGTAACTAGTAGCTGGACCGAGTGAGTGTATACATATTTTTTATTATAACCATACTGATTTATAAAGCTAATATATTATGAACTTATTCAGCTCTACAAAGAATAATTTTAATCATTTTTCTCTCAGAAACCTTCTCAACCGTTGCGTTCCAAGTTTACATAACAGGCAAAGTGACAGTCACTCACCTCCATAGCCTGTGCGAGACGCTCTTCTAATGCCATGTAAGTGAGGAGCTGGGAATGATCCACGTAAGAGATTGCTTGAGCCATCCCAAAACCATCCCCAAATTCATCAAGGAACCTGAACAACGCACAGGAATTTAATATACATTTATTCTTTTAGTTCTTGTTTCCCAATCAAAATAGTTAAGCAAAAATGTTCTCATAATAGATGAGGGTAAATACATTTTATCAACATTTTTATTATTTTAAACTTTAGCGAGTTAATTCTGGAATAATTTTTTGAAAAAAAAAAAAAAAAAATCCAGGCTCAACATACTTTAATCAAATCAAAGAACAAATTGGAATGAACATAAAAAAAATGATCAGCCAAAAAGTAGTTCATTTAAAACCTGATTTGATTTAGGGCTTAGCCCTTCCCCTTACCCCTCATTTTGCGGGTTCACGTGAAGGGGTGTCCCAATTCTCTTTGAAGGCGTAGGGCTATGGGGAAAGGCTAGATAGCCCTCGAAATAAAGATTTTTTAGGACCACACTGAAAAAATTTCCCACAATACACCAGCTACAACAGCAGCATAGCTGCACACGGAAGTCAGGAGATGCAAAAATTTGTATTTTTGTCATTATTATAAATTTTTACAACAAACAAGCATGTTTTCATACATTCATAACGTCGTTCGTGTTTTACCGTCATGCTTAAAAAAATGTAATTAAAAAACCCTCTAAAATAAAAACCGCTAAATTTCGATCTATAATCCTAATAATAACTCCTGTATAGCAGTCCCACAACATTGTCACTCGATGGCACTCAAATACCATTCAGAAAAGTCTGGTGACCGGGAATGACCTTTTTACAGTGTCTGCTATAATGTTAATGCTGCTTTTGTGTGTTTACATAGATGAATATGGCCACAGTGCAAATGCACAGTACAGTTATGAGCTTATTGCCACATTATATTGTTCTGATAACATTATATTATTGCCTTCAGTGATTTCCTGAAGATAAGATTTCCTGTCCCATTTCTTAGGGGTAAATTTTAAAGCTTGAAGCCCTTTACACTCTGATTCAAGGGCCAAGGCGAAGGGGTACAAAAATAGAATTGGGATTGGGCCTAGAAATCAAAAAAGCCAATTTTTCAGAAAGCCTCACTTCAGAGACACAACAACCACATTTTACCCCTAAAGAAAGTCCCAAAGAATCAAGAAAGAGCATGGCTCTAAGTACACAAAACCTCTTTTTTTTTTTTTTTTGGAAAAGTTAAGTTTTACCTTTTTTTTTTATCAATTCAGCTGAACTCCATGTCTGGCGGGAGCACTTTTGACTTAGTTTAGCATAAATCATTGAATTGGATTAGACCATTACCATCTCACTAAAAAAAATTCAAGAGTTTTGATAATTATAAATAACTTGACACTTCTGCAGTTACATTGTGTACTACTAAGACCAACAAAAAAATGAAAACTTGCCATTTTCTTAGCCAATATGGCTAGGATTTATACTCTCATACAAGTGTATCAACCTAGGGGGGGGACAGCTTTTCATTTTCAAAACTCTTGCTAAGGGTCTAATCCAATTTAATCAATTATGCTAAGCTAAAAGTGTTTCTGCCAGACCTGGAGATTGGCTGAAAGGATTCAAATACCTCCACTCTGTGTCCAGATCTTCACTCATGCTAGAATCATCCTCCAGGTTATTGTTTCCGTCCAGGATGAAGAGTCCGGGGTGCACAAACTGACTGACACCATCAGGGTCTTCATCACTGCTGCTGCCCGAGTCTTCGTTGTACATGAGCCAGGGGATCTCGCCCTCCTCCAGAGGGGTTTGCTCCCTGAAAAACACCACACATGAACAATTCAATACGTTTCAAACATCTCATTTTTCATTGATTTCAATTCTGTTCTGTGCTCAAAGATGTTTGAATAATCATGGCACATGTGTCTGTGTTCTGTGAGAAATTGTTTTAAACATTCTCATATATCTGTAAATAAAAAATAAATAAATAAATAAATAAAACCCTTTTAAAAAGCCTTTGAACAAATCAGGCCTAAGCAGACAACATTTTGTTTCATTTTAGATCTACAGATTTTAAGATCTTAAGATGCTGCCGAATGTACTGTAGAAATCCAGCAAATGCCAAGTTTGCCATTTAAAAAAAAAAACAAGATTGCAGACTCAGACAGGTTAAGTTTCTAGTTAATGCGAGAGTTCGCCCAAAAATAAAAAAGTGGAATCAGCATTTGTTCACCCTCAAGTAATTCCAAGGCTGTTTGAGTTTCTTTCTTCTGTTGAAAACAAAGGATATTATGAAGGACAATAGAAAAGGGTAACCATTGACATTCATAGTGGGATAAAAGTACTATGAATGTCAATGGTTACCAGTTTTTCACCTTTCTTCCAAATATCTTCTTTTGTGTTCAACAGAAAAAAGAAACTCAAACAGGTTTGGAACAAGGGTGAGTAAATGGTGAAAAAATCTGTATTTTGGGTGAACTATTTCTTTAAGTTTCATTTATACATTTTAATAAAAAAGCATGTCAGAAAAGCATTCTTGTTTCTTATTATTGAACTTGATAGATACATCAGGTTTTTAGTGTCCCACAGTGAGAATACGGGAGTAAAAAATGCTTAGTTTTAATAAGCAGCTCAAGCGGAGCACAAATGTCAATTTGATGCAGTAAATATTTATATGTCCACACATGTCAAATTACATGTTCTCAATAATAAAGCAGACTACATTAAATGCAATGCATATAAATACAGTTCATTACTCTAAATCGTCATCTCAATTTTTATAAAGAAAGCTCCGTCATTGTAATTGTAAAGGGAAAACACAATGCAATATACCAACAATACTGATAGACTGAACAATCTTACATTAAATTTATTATATTTTAGCAAGATCCTTCTTATACTCATGATTTTGCTTGTGTTAAAAAATATTTTGTAAAGCTTTTTATTATATAGAATTTAGAGCTTTGTAAAAAAATACATAATATTAGTGTTAAGAGGTTAACTTGAAGTATAAACTTTGAGGTATCTTCCCAACAAACACACAATGTTGCCTCAACGTAGCGACCTTCCTACAACGTTGTACCAACCTTGTAAAAAGGTTGAGGATCTACGTTGTTGCTGAGGGTCATCACAATGGTGTCATAATGTTGCCATTTATGGCTCGTTTCCGCTGACTGGTACAGTACGGGTTACCTTTATCAGGCTTGCGTTTCAACTGCTAAAAGGGTACCAATGGTACTCTTTTGGTGGGCGTGGTGTACGACAAAAAAACGAAAGTTGCAGTCAACGCCATTTTCGCTCGAGAAAATGTCTAAAGTAAAGCTGTACGGGTCGCTCACATATCATATGAGAAGCACTTCTCACAAAACAGAGGCTTTACACACAAATACTTTTGTATAAATGTTTGTTACTAACTTTTCTATGAACATGAGTTGATTATATCTGCAGATCAATGACAGTGCAAAATAGCCTACTGTAACATCTGCAAATATATAAAATAAATAAATGCAACATATATAAACACATACAGACCCTTACAGTCTCCGATATGTTACCACTTATAGAAAAACTACACACAGCAGACATTTAGTCCTTATTTAGGTTCAAAACAGCAGGAAATATAGCCCAGTCAGTGCAGACCTCTCATGATTAAATGTGTCTGTAATCTTCAGCAGCACGTGTAGCCTCTTGTTAGAAAGTAATTCCATCATTCTGAGTTCATAATAGTCCAAAAGGTGATAATAACAGGTAAACATGGCAGTTTGTTCACGTTTGCTGAAAAAATAATGTGGTCCCTTTTTTCCAGCTTCTCCTTTTGTTTTTTCGTGTGTCACTCTCGCGTTTGTCAGTTTCTGACAGGATCAGGTTTCAAAAGCACGTCAATAATCAAGCGCAAGTTATTATCATCATCTCAAGAAGTGTGTTATTTCAAATATAGAAGCGCGACAAGCACAAGCAAAAGAGTAAAACAGCTAGCGCTTCAGACTGGCTCGTAAAAAACTAAGGGGCAAGGGTAAAATCTGCTCTTCTTTTTGGCTTTGTGGCTGTTCATCAAGATGACAAGGTTCGTTTGAGCCCAGATCGAACAGGGCTCATTATTTTATGTTATTATATGGATATACAGTCTCTCGGCTGTGTATGAAAACATGGCGGCTCCTTTGTTTTCATTCTGGCTTGTTGCGTGAGCTCGTGACATATCTCTGTAAACCAATAGCGTTCAGTTGCGCGTCTAGCTCCGCCTTTGGGACCCTTTTGGTATACTTTCTCGTGTTTGGTACCCTTTCGAAAGGGTGCCGAAAAAGGGGTACAGTATGGTTTGGTACGCCTTTTGACAGTGGAAACGGCCATAAAAGCGTACCGACCCATACCGTACCAGTCAGTGGAAACGAGCCATTAAATAGCCGTTGCTTTAAGTTGTGCTTGGGCTGCATGGACAACCACTGTACAACATTTACTCGTCATTATTAAATCAGTTTAAATTTCAACAAACTATTCGGCATCTCATTCAACAAAGACAGAGTAGTGCTTTATTTCATTTTGCTAAGTAAGACATCAGTGGTCATTTGTGTAGTCCTGTTGTCAAGCTCTGATCTGTCCTCTCTTGTTCACTGCCTATTTTGACTTGTGGCTGCTGTGGATCATCTCTAAACTGGATTCTATGTTGGATTTGTTTCTTTCTCTGACTGCTTTCTCTAAACCAACAAGTATGCTTGGTCTTCGGCTGCACTCCCTTGTCTGCTGTATTCTCCAGTCCAGAGCTTCGATGCCCAGTGTTTGCATTTTAATTAGCTTTCTTGTTTACTTTACTTTCTCAATTGACATTTTAATTTAGCCTACACTTTTAGTTTATTTAATATAATCTAAACATTTTATACTGTTTGCTTATAATTAGATGTGTACTGTAAGTATTAAATGTGAAATATATAATAAAAAAAGTTTGATTATATACATTTGTGTGGCATTTTTACACTTAAAAGTTTATATAAGCAGTTAATTTATTTAAAAAAATGAAGGAACTATATTTAATATTAAGCAATACTGGAAAATTATTACTACTTATCCTGTATTCTAGACAGTATTGATAAACTGCCAGGAAAAAAACATTAATACGTGTAGTAAGAACGTTGTCTCACGGTTGCTGAATGTTACATGACAACGTTGCTACAGTCTTCTCTCGTCTTACATTTCTATGTTGTGTAGCGAGCATGTAAGTGGCGATCTTACTAAAACAAGAAATGACAAAAACATTGCAAATTTATGGCTACAAAAACCGTAAAAAATAAATAAATAAAATGGCGAAAAAACTAGGAGATAGAATTATTTTGTTATACAATGCAAAAAATTATAAAAAATATTCTACAAAAAAAACCCTCTAATAAATAAGTTTTTTAATAGCAAAAAAATAAAATAATAAAATAAATAAATAAATAAATTTAAAAAAAACTCTAAATAGACATACATTGCATCCAGAAAGTATTGATAGCGCTTTACTTTTTCACGTTTTTTTAATGTTACAGCCTTATTCCAAAATGGATTAATTTATTTCCTCAAAATTCTACACACAATAACCCATAATGACAATGTGAAAAAAAAGAGTTTGAAATTGTTGCAAATTTATTAAAAAAAAAAAAAATCTTAAACATTCTTATGTACAGAAGTATTCACAGCCTTTGCCGTAAAGCTCTAAATTGAGCTCAGGTAAATTCTGTTTCCACTGATCATTCTTGAGATGTTTCAGCAGCTTAATTGGAGTTCACCTGTGGTAAATTCAGTTGATTGGACATGATTTGAAAAGGCATACACCTGTCTATAGAAGGTCCCAGGGTTGACAGTGCATGTCGAAGCACAAACCAAGCATGAGGACAAAGGAATTACTGTAGACCTCCAAGACAGGGTTGTCTCAAGGCACAAGGCTGGGGGAGGTTACAGAAACATTTCTGCTGCTCTGAAAGTTCCAATGAGCACAGTGGCCTCCATCATCCTTAAGTTGAAAATGTTTGGAACCACTAGAACTCTTCCTAGAGCTGGCCGGCCATCTAAGCTGAGTGATCGGGGGAAAAGGGCCTTAGTCAGGGAGGTTATCAATAACCCGATGGTCACTCTGTCTGAGCTCCAGCATTCTTCTGTGGAGAGAGGAGAACCTTACAGAAGGACAACCATCTGTGCAGCAATCCACCAATCAGGCCTGTATGGTAGAGTGGCTAGATGGTAGCCACAGCTGCCTTGAATTTGCCAAAAGGCATCTGAAGGACTCTTAGACCACAAGAAACTAAATTCTCTGGTCTGATGAGACTAAAATTTAACTCTGCCAGGTGATACGTGTGGAGAAAACCAGGCACCGCTCATCACCAGGCTAATACCATCCCTACAGTGAAGCATGGTGGTGGCAGCATCATGCTGTGGGGATGTTTTTCTGCAGCAGGAACTGGAAGACTAGTCAGGATAGAGGGAAAAATGAATGCAGCAACATCCTGGATGACATCCTGATTGAAAACCTGCTTCAGAGTGCTCTTGACCTCAGACTGGAGCAACGGTTCTTCTTCCAGCAGGACAATGACCTAAGGAACACCGCCAAAATATCAATGGAGTGGTTTCAAAACAACTCTGTGAATGTCCTTGAGTGGCCCAGCCAGAGCCCAGACCTAAATCCTATTGAATATCTCTGGAAAGATCTGAAAATGGCTGTACACCGTCGCTTTCTATCCAATCTGATAGAGCTTGAGAGGTACTGCAAAGAGGAATGGGCTAAAGATGCCAAAGACAGGTGTGCCAAACTTGTGGCATCACATTCAAAAAGACTTGAGGCTGTAATTGCTGCCAAAGGTGCATCAACAAAGTATTGAGCAAAGGCTGTGAATACTTATGTACATGTGATTTTTCAGAAGTTTGACCTTTTTTACATTGTCATTATGGGGTATCAAGTGTAGAATGTTGAGGAAAGAAATGAATTCAATCCATTTTGGTATAAGTGAAAATGTGGAAAAAGTGAAGCAATATGAATACTTTCCAGATGCACTGTATCAGTGTTTGGGAAACACACAAAAAGAAAATCTTCTGAATAATGTTATCCAAAACAAACGTGAAGTGTGTAGAGTGTTAGATTATGTGTTCTTACTCTAGAGCGAGGTTGAGAGAAGGCACTTCCTCCAGACTGCTGCTTCTGCTGGCAGGAGGTTCATCTATGCCAGGGAGAGTCTCCCAGCTTTCTTCACTGGTGCACCTCTCCTTCTCTAGCCCAGAGTCAGACGTCCACGAGGCGGACCACTCGCCCTCGCTGAATTCTGAGCTGCTGAGCAGGATACACACGCACGCACACACACACGTGAGGCCACCTCGTAAAAGTCAAGCTAATCCTCTTAGCTGAAGAGCCTTAGCATGCAGAATGAGCGTCCACTGAGCGCACCTTTGGCACTTCACTCATTTCCTTATCAAGCATTCACAGTAAAGGCCCAAATTCATCCTTGACTGGCATTATGAGGGACGTCTCGCATATATGCTATCAATTAGAGCATAAAAGTCCAAATTTCTATTTTGTGCAATTTTTACCAAAGGGTCCTAGAAACGTTCACCCACACAGAAAACTACATCTTAGTTTTTAATTAAATAATTATACATTATTAAATAAATGATTATATTTGCAGTCTGCACAAAAAAATTTGACAGTAAAAACGTGTCATAGGAATTCACATTAATGACATATCATGCATTCAAGTTAATGCCCAAAATGATCCTTCATTATGAGGATGCTTGAAAGGAGTGTTTTTTTAAGACAAATTTATAGTATAAATATCAAAAGTAGAAAATATGTAAAAACTGACAAAAACCCTCCAAGTGCAGTGCTCAGCATATATAAAGACACCCTTCACAAATCTATCTTTTAAATTCCTAATTTAATAGGAAGCTATACAATATTATATTTGTGCATACTGTAAACATTAGATTAGTCAGCACTGAAGCCAAATCTGGAGCTTATCTAACAAAATAACTTACAATAACGGTCCAAAAACTAGTACAGCCAAATTTGTTATAGAAAAATATTTAATACAAATTCAAAAAAAAAAAAAAGAGAAAAAAAAATTCTGAAAAAGCAAAAATTGTAGGTTGTAATTTTTTTGTAATTTTTTGCTTGAATTTAATTGTAGCATATTTTTTTTATTTCTAAATGTTTGATGACTAAAATATCATTTTAATAAATCAGTTTAGTTTAAATGCACCAAAATACCTTGCCTATAATCACTTGGAAATGGGAAACTTTAAGCACTGTACATCACAAAACATGAGGTTATTATAATATTATGCTTTTGGTTTTAGATTTTAAAAAACTTCTCTAATATTAAATTAAGCAACAAAATTATTCAAATGAAAAATTATATATATTAATCATTGCTGGGCAAAGATCAATCGTGATTAATCGTATTCGAATTATAAGCGTTGTGACATAATACATACAGTTGAAGTCAGATTTATTAGCCCCCCTTTGAAATTCATTTATTTTTTCTTTTTAAATATTTCCCAAATAATGTTTAACAGAGCAAGGAAATTTTCACAGTATGTCTGATAACATTTAAAATAAATAAATAAATAAATAAATAAATAAATAAATAAATAAATAAA
>CAIGQZ010032318.1:13696662-13716063 GCA_903798205.1 Danio tinwini
AAATAAATAAATAAATAAATAAATAAATAAATAAATAAATAAATAAATTATTAGCCCCTTTAAGCTATATGTTTACATAAATAATGATGGTTTGTCTACAGAACAAACCATCATTATACAATAACTTTCCTAATTACCCTAACCTGCCTAGGTAGCCTAATTAACCTAGTTAAGCCTTTAAATGTCACTTTAAGCTGCATAGAAGTGTCTTGAAAAATATCTAGTAAAATATTATGTACTGTCATCATGGCAAAGATAAAATAAATCTGTAATTAGAAATGAGTTATTAAAACTATTATGTTTAGAAATGTGTTGAAAAAAATCTTCTCTATGTTAAACATAAATTGGGGAAAAAATAAACGGGGGGGCTAATAATTCTGTCTTCAACTGTATGCGTATGTTCAAAGTATATTTATTATGTATATAAATACACGCAAGCATATACTTGAGAAACTATTTAGATATAAAATATAAATGTACACTATACAATACAAATTGAATGCAAATTTAACTATCTATGTAAAAAAAAAAAATTGAATTAATTTTGTTTTTATGAATTACATATACAAAAAAAGCTTATGTCAAAACAAATGTTTGTTTTGGATGCAATGAATCATTGCCCAGCACTATATTACTAACGCTCAAAGACATGCCTATAAAGCATAAATAGTGCAAGTTGGCACTGAAGCAGAAGTTTTATCTTATTATATAGTAATCTACATACAATCTATTCATTATTCTGTACAGAGTTGTGCAATACTAAAATTTTACTATAAAGTATTGAACAGGGATCCATGTAGTGCATGCTATACCTTTCATCGGCTTTCATAGACGGCTCACATTTCTCTCCAAAATTCTCTAGATCTTCCCAGATATCGTCGTCATCCTCTGCTTTAGCATTTTCATCCTCACTTTTCCTGTCCTCAGAATTGAGGTCACTCAAGGCCATGGCTGGAAAATTAAAGAGGAACTCGTTCTCAGGGCTTGTTTGTGCGAGGAAACCCGGAGGTGCTGAGCCACACTTGTTTCTGATGGCCGAGCCTGACAAATGACCCGTTTCCTCTTTTGCCGAACGTTTCCTTCTTTCAAGGTGAGTCTCGCTCGTCTGTTTGCGGATCTTTGGCCTCACGACCATTTCGGACTTAAATGTTTCATCAGGATTGTTTTGTTCTGTGTTTTTATGGGAAACAGCGCTAGCTGTATCCCCATAACATTTTGGAGCTCTGTCTTCAACCAAAAACTGAGGTTTTCTGTTTGTTTTTACAGTTCTTTGACAGTCTGGTGTGTCATCAAGAAGGTCTGTTGAGTCTTTAGAAGACACCATTTGTTTCATACGATTTTTTCTAAATAAACTAGAGCGTGAATCATCAAGCGAGTCAACATTTCCACCCAATTCACAAATACCATCAAGTCTCCTGCAAGCAGCGTGTGGCGGGTCCAATCTCAAGTCTTCCTCCTCAGCGCCGCTGCTGTCAGGCTCATAGGCATCAATGTTGATGTAACTCAGAGCTTTCAGGTTGGACTTGTGGTCTTCGTCTATGGGCCAGACTTTGCTTTTTTCTCTACCAGAACAATGTTTTCGATCATATGGCACAACCTGGTCATTCTTTGGTCTCTTAAAATGGTTCAAGGGCGCTTTTGCGACTCTTCGCAAAGATGAGTGTCTCCTGTTGTGGCCTTCAGGATGATGTGTTGCTGTGTTTATCTCGGGCTGCACTGAATTTGTGCATGACGTTGGAAGGATAGTCTGAAGCACTGAAGAAATGTTACCCTTTGACGCTAGAAGGAATAAAAGTTACAGTTATTACCCGTTCCACTTCAGTGGATACAAATTAATCATTTTGTTAAAAGTGCGTGTATATGAATTCCAGTAAAAAAAAAAAAAAGGTTGATTATTACATTTCCCTTCTAAACTCTTGCAGTACACTCTTGAAGTATTTAAGTCTATTTTTAGAGGAGAAAAAAAAAGTACAGCCTATTTTTATACATGTATTGTGTCTTGAATTCATCACATTTAAGTGTCTCTCCAAATTATTATTACATAAAAACAAATTCTTGTGAAAATCATCTTGCATAGAAACAATGACAATTTTAAACATTTTTGAAAACCAAAACACACAAAAAAAGTTTGTACCAAAGACAAACTAAAGCAGTTCAATAAATACTACTGTGTCCTATAGATCATGTATAACTATTATTATTTAAAAGTTAAATATGCTCATGAAAAAGGATATTTCATCCAAAATTGAAAATTAAGTTATTGTATGCTCATGATGTTGTTTTAATTCCATATACCTGTATGTACTTTAATTTTCAAAACAAAAGAGAATTTTGAAAATGCTAAATAATATAAAAAGCTTAAGTACTTACACTTATCCTTATAAATGCCAGTGAATACTTAAAAAAAAAAAGAGGCAAAAGTATCCAAAAAATTGTTTTAAGTGAAGTATTTTAGGGTTATACAATAGCATTTTAAACTAAATAAAAGATTATTTAATAAACCTTGACGGTTAGCCTATGTGCATGACTAGAAAAGCACAGAGGTTACAGTACATATACATTTGTGTTTTACCTGAGCTACAAACATAGTTGTTTTGACGATTCATAGCAATGGTTTTCATATAAATTAGCCACAATTTAGGAGAACGGTGTCCTTGTGTGCTTTTTCTGGGTGAGTGCAGGAAACAAAGTTTCATGAGCATTCAACTGGGTATGAAGACCAATAGTTAAAGCAAAGAGCTTAGAATGACCAAGAGACGACACTCTAGTGCGATTTGGAAAACAGCCACTAGACGGCGTGGCGGCCATTTGGGAATGAAAACTCCAATAGAACAGCAGCATATTATAACACTGTAAAAAATAAACTATTAAAAGTGCTGATGATTGTGATTGTAAGTGTTGTATTGTCATCTTTCAGGTTGTATCTCAGCTTTAATGCGCTTTTTAAATAAATAAATAAAAAATAAAGCAGCTGCTTGCCATTGTGACAGCAATAAGATCCAATGGCCAGCCGATCGCTTTCACTCCAAAATGGCGGAATCCGGGGCTGTTGCTGGGCGCTGCTGTTGCAATGTAACATTCTATTGAGTGTCGCCTCTTGGTCATTCTAAGCTCTTTGGTTAAGGTCAGGAATTTAGTTAAATATTACAAACAATAACAAACACATCATAGCACACTTGGGAAATTATCAGAATCAGAATCAGAATCAGAATCAGTTTTATTGCCAAGTGTGCTTCACACACACAAGGAATTTGTTTTGGCAACAGAAGCTTTCAGTGTACATAAAGTGGCGAGTGACAACACAAAATTAAATACAAGAAAAGAAAAGGCAATAAACATTAAACAGATGCAGTCAGTCAAAAAGATCTGGATGTTGAATGTATGTACAGATATGTTATGGCTTGTTTAATCAATCTTTGACACTTTGTCTTTATAGAACCCTAAATGCTGTTTACAATAAATGTCCATTATAAAAACAAGCAAACACTGAACAGGATTAGAACACCACCATGTTGAGTAAATAATAGGAGTGCACAATATATCTTTTCAGCTTTGACATGGCAATGCTATCGTTCGCAAGTCACGTCGCAGAATATGCAATGTTAGATCTGGGTTATAATTTGACGAGACCTGTGACTGTACGAAGATTTTAAAAGCATTTGGGGCTAAGAAATTGTACCATTGTAACTTTAAAATTTAACAAATTTTATTTAATTATTTATTAAACGAAGACCATGCAGTATTGCTTTACATTTGATCATTCAATTACTGTATAGCTGAATACTGTTAAGAGTCCTTGGAAAACAAAACGCTGTTTATTTCATTTGTATTTTAGAGAGAATCATCTGCTGAAATTGTACTCGTATTGCAATTATACGAATACACTCTTTTTTTATTGGTTTTAAAACCAAAACGGGATGCATCTTTACCTACTTTAACAACCCTCACCATTCTGGAATATATGTGCATAATCAAGTCAAACGGGCTCCTACAGAGTTTCCGTCTACATCTTTTAAAGGTGATGAATGCACCACTCTAAAGCGGAACAACCCACACATGCATATTTCAGCTCTTCAAAATCCCTTTTACATTCCCAATATCACAAAGCTGTTTATTCACCATGAGAACCGCAACAATCTCAAAATCCTTTCATCCACTGTTGTTGATCACCGATTTCCAGTTTACTCAGGATGTGTTATTTGAGGTGTGTCATTTTAATACATTTACATAATACCCAGTGACATTCAGCAGTAAGCAAATCGTACATAAATTAATTCTAAATTAATTTAACCAATCTGTGGCACTATTAAAACTCTGTTGGGTCTTAATATTTGTCCCATTGGCATTTCCGTTATTCATAATTTGTGGTTAGAAAACAGCACATATTTAATGTTAAGTAACTTTTTAGCTATATTATCTAAAGATTTCTTTTTAAAGCTGGTACTTACCCATTGCCTGGCTCTTTTGATCACTCGTCCTTTCCATGTTTTGACAGTCCACAGTAGATGTGGCTCTTTGCTTATCTGTAACTGGTTTGAAACTGATATATGCGTGTCTTCTGCCATATCTCCGGCCTGAAATGGTCTGGTATCCTCCTGCTGGTTTGGGCCACGCAGACCTGCCTGCTTCTTGACCCATTCCTGTAAAAACAACAAAAACCAAAAGATTTAAAGGTCTATATATGCATGTTGCAGTTTTGCTGTCTGCTAGTTTAAATGCACAAACCCATCGAACTGAGTGGATATTGAGTGGCTACCAACGTTTTTATCATTCACTAGCTGAAACAAAACACTGAAAACTGAATTGTTTTCACAGATTTAAAATGCTTATTAAAAACATGAATAATAATAAGTTGGTTATTGTTCTTGATGTGAAACCTTAACTCACTGAAGAGTTCAGAGAATTTTATTTTGCTTCCCAATTCAACAGAATTGTATAAAATATGATAAATATTTTGGCACTTGCCATTAGTGATGGGAATAACAGCACAACAAATAAACGGCGTTACTAATAGTGATACTTTTTTTGGTAACAAATAATTAAATGAATGCTGTTTCCCCCTTACAACGCCAAGGGGGGGGGGGGGGGTTTGGGGACACATAACCAACCAGTGATTATGATTGGTGTGTCTGTGAACGTGGTGTAACTGAGAACATGATGATTGGCTTAGATAGAGTACATTTCCATTGTTTCCCAATCAGAGGCAGAGTAGTGCGGGTGTTCACATACAGGCACACACAGTCAGTTGCACACACCAACGACCAGGAGTCAGAACGATGGCAAATCCTACAAGTTTAAAGGTAGCTTTTGCAAACTGGATATATAAGCACTACTTTTCCCTCGTTGTGGTGAAAGGCAAGAATGTTTATGTATTGTGCAACTTATGCCCAGGGAAAAAAATGTGTCTCTGTGTCGGTGACAACTAATTTAATGAAGCACCTCGCGTCGTCACATGTCGCCACAAAATTAGTGTACAGTAGTTGTGGTCTATGAAATAAATACTTAAAAGTTCTAAACCATCTATTGTGTTTTATTGTGCAACTATAGTAATGATAATATTTATAATACGTTAAATTTGATGGTTGTCTCTCACATTGTCCCACAACACCAATAAAATAGTGTAGATTAGTGTATTCTCAATGTTTTATATTTATTTTCAAGTCATTTGACAAATTCGATTTTTAAAAAAAGTAACACAAGTTACTTTCCCTGGCAATTAGTTACGTTTATAATTATGTAACCCAGTTACTAACTCAGTTACTATTTGTGAGAAGTAACTATAACTAATTACTCTTTTAAAGGAACATGCCCAACACTGCTTGCCATTAACAAAAAAAAAAATGCTTACAAATATTGCAAAATCTTTTGTAAAATTTTTACATTTACTGTATGGTGTTCACAGTCAAAAAAGGATGCACTGAAAAATCTAATTGAGAAATCAATTCTGATCTAGTGGAAATGTCTGGAACATCAGCAAAAATCTTACTGAAAGCTATTTCTCTAGCCACATTTATGGTTAGTTTTTCCAGCTCCAAGCTAAAAAAAACAGTTAACATGTAACAAATGGATTATGACTACTGCATAAATAAAATTGTGTATCATAAAGTCCCCTTATAATACAAAACATTAACTAAAAAAAGAGTTAGTGTACAAAATAAGGTATATTGAGTTCACCAGAGGGTTAAAAGGATCATTTTAATAAATCTTGGTTGTCTATGCAGTAAAACTTTCCTTTAAAGCTGAAGAACTGTGATTGGTCACTTGACATGTAAGTCAGATGGCCTCTATGGTGATACCTGGCTAATATAGACCACACTATTGACTTTGTATTTGGTGGAAGCTCCCTCAATGCTATTTATGACTTATAACAAAAAAACACAGAACAATGTCTAAAATGGAACAAGGTGTACAGCAAACAAGCTGAAAAAGATTTATGGGCTGTTGACCACCTTGTTGACACAAAAGTAGAGCACAGTGTCATATTACTCAAAGAACCAACTTTACATTCCACTGGAGGTAAACATAACTGGCAACAGGGAACATTGATAATATTTAACCATGTCAAATGATTATTTGATCACCTAATGGGAAGATGAGAGGATATAAGGAGGAACAACAAAACTTTAATGATCTATGTACTATCTAATGAAATTACCATGTAAAAGCAACATTTAAATCACAATCAACCCTTAACATTTGCAATAATAATCATAGCATACTGTAGGTACTTGTATAGTAGGTAACTGTAACATTGGTACAGTTGATTACTTGTTGCTGATGCTTCACATCGTATTGCTTGTATCCCATTTTGTCTCAAAGGCTGCATATTAGAGCTTTTTTTAGCTTGCTTACTCTAAACCCTGTCACACAACAGCTTTTTTTTTTTTTTTTAATGAAAGTCAGAAAAGACGAGACGACAGCAATAGAAATTCAATGGAAATGGTTGGATTGTTTTCCCCAATGGTGTGGGCTATCCTAAATGCACTCTGTCTCAATGAAAGCTGAGACCAGTTCACACTTTCTACCATCAATCTATGCAAAACTGGTTTCTGTTAAATTCCCAAAACATTATTTTAGAATAAACTACACTTTCTATAGCTAATGTGTCTGGTCATAATATATTATGCAATTATAATTCAATAAAAAAAAAAGTGAGCAATTCCAGCATTATGGATGTGACATTTGCAGTAAAACCCTAAAACATAAATTTACATAGAAAGTATGTGTTAACATATTGAAACATCTATTTATATTTTTCAAAACAACAGAGTTATAGGATCAGAAAAATATCAATCTGTAAACATTTGTAATGAGGAAGATAAACATGCATTATGGAAATGACCATAAAAAGTATGCATGTTTACAGTATACAACATACTTTGTAGGAATAGTGTGAATTAAACTGCACAACTCAAAATAAATAATGCTAATCAAAAGGATAAGAGTCGGCTCTCTACAGAACAAACATGACTGATTTTATTTTACATTTCTGCATTTATGAGGAAAAAAAGCTTTGGATGTGACATTATGGGTGTGAGACAATCTCCGTTATGGATGTGACAGATGTGAAATTGGCACTTGTGTAACTTTGGTAAATCAAATATAATTGTTTAAAAACATTGACAAAGACATTTTGAGTATTTTTACAGTACTGTAAAATACAAGCCTATGCAAAAAAAAACCTAGAAAGGGGTTTCGCTATTTTAGTAAAAACCTGAAAAAAACTTGACATTTGCATGAAATTGCTCAAGTACAATAAGACTCAGGTAATCACTGATGATTACTCGTATTCTTCGTTGAATAGTAAATGCAAGACCTGTCAATCTACTTATTAGAAATTAGTTATTACATCTATTATGTTTAGAAGTGTGTTGAAAAAATCTTCTCTCCTTTAAATAGAAATTGGGGAAAAAAACAAACAGGGGAGCTAATAATTCTGATTTCAACTGTACATGTAAACGCACATCTCTGAAACCAAATCCAAAAACAAGCTTTAAGTTGTATTTAGCTCATGTACATTGGATATTCCTGCTGTTTGAAAATGTCTCGATTGGTAAATGTTTTGTTTACTTTATAATTACCATTTTATTTGATTATAATTAATTTTAACGTTTAATGTAAACTGTTCTGCTTATTTGTGTGGTGTTCTTTGTCGGCTATTGCTGTAAACCAAATTGCCCCTTGGGGACAATAAAGAAATTCCAATGCAATCCAAACCAAAAATCCAAATAGTCATGTTGGGTTTCTTGCCCAAAAAGCTGTACTGATTTTAGAAAGGCAGAAATATGACCAAGCAATTGAGCCATATTTAGAAACCATTAGGACGACATAGAAGTAACTTTGTCCAAGTGCTTTAGTTTTTCTGATTGTTCTTCATGTTTTCGGTTTGATAAAACTATACCAGAGGAGCAAATTGGTGGTGATATTTTGTTTATTTATTTATTTAAGTTTATTTACTTCGTTAAAATGTCTGATTTGTTTTATGCAATAGTAAAACATGACTGTTCAATTTCAGAAGTTGAACTGATGCTTTTTTTTTACCCAAAAATAATATGAATTTTGTTTTTGCTTATATATATATATATATATATATATATATATATATATATATTGCACAGCTCTAACGGAAATACACTGTGATTCATCCTTACATGTTAATTTTGCACTTTATTCAAATTGTACTTTGATAGTCATTGGCTGCTAATATGATTTCAATATGTAAAATTTGCAAATAACACTTTTCTCAAATTACTTTATTAAGGAGAAAGTCAGAATGTGTAAATATAAAACCAATTTAACCTCAATCTTACAAATACTTACAAGTTATAGTAATGATTCTCCATTTTAATGCAGAAAATGCTGCTTATTGCTCGAAATCTTTATTTAAATGCATGCAGTTCAGGTTTCGGGGTACTACTAATGAATAATGCATGTAAAACGTAGGAAATACCCCATTGTGCAATGCAGTGTTACTCCAGAACCAGGATTAGGAAGAATTAAAGCTTTCTAACCTATGACAGATCACATTAGTGTTTATCAGAATACTATGACTGCACTTATTTAGCACAGCCCAACATAATACATCATGTCATATTGTCTATGGAATATGCAGCAAAAGCATTACATCCGTAAACATTACGCACTTATGGTGCTTGACACATCCTATCGCTTGTCACACTACCTAGAAGCAAACAGCTATGATTAACAAAATATACAGTTGCATAAACTTGTTTACTATCTAAAGAACCACGCAAATCTTGTGACACATATCATCATCTGGATCAAATCAATCGACTGCGGGCCCTGAGACAAGTTCAGCGCAGCTAACAAGCTAACTAATGTTTGTCGACAAAAGCTGCTGCCTCCAGGGCGTGGATTTTAATGTCTGTCAACGCGTTAATTCCTCCAATTTCAAGCAGAAACCTCATACAGTGCGTTAGTTCACGAAAAGTGTCATCTGTTAAAAGACTGTACCTGTGTTCCTGAATGTCTCCCGTGTCACAACTAACTCTACGAACGTCACCACGAAACTTAAGAGTCACGTGACGTGTGTGCGCCAATCAGCTGTGAGCATCATTGCCCGTATTATAATCGGGCGCAGGACGGCAGCTGTAAACCAACTGCAACACCACGTGTGCAATTTAAAGCCCACCTGGGAGAGAGAAAGCAGACGGGGCAGGATGAGGTGGGATTTTACTGGACAGTTTATTATAGGATAAGACATTAGATTAAAGAAGTGTTCGGTCTGACACTGGAAATGCTAGGTCGGGTTGGATTAATTGTATGAAACCGAGAGGGCATTGATTTCCAATGCAACATTTACTAGGTACTTCATAAAATATTAAATTAATGTCCGCACACCAAGAACTTCCTTTAAAAAAAAAACAGGAAATGTACAGCACTTCTACAAAAGTATAACAACATTATAAATGTAGCAATACAAGTAAATGTATTGTTATGTAATAAATATGATTTTTTTCTACTTAATATCTAATTATTCATTTACTAAGTTTCAGATTATGAAATTAATTTCACCAACAATAGATAAAGGTATATTCATCATTATAGATCTATTCTTACATTTACCAAACTACTAAAACTTCAACCCCAAATCAAAAAATGTTGGAACAGTATAGAAAACGTAAACAAAAAAAAAGAAAGTAATGGTTTCCAAATTTACTTTGACTTGTATTTTATTGCAGACAATGTAAGCACAAAATATTTCATGTTTATTCTGATGAACGTCATTTCATTTGTAAATATATATCCTGTCCTGTCATTCAGACCTGCAACACATTCCAAAAAAAGTTGACAAAGATCTAGTTCTAGGTCTAGTTTACCAACAAATATGTGAGAAAATTATTGAAATGTTTAAAAACAATGTTACTCAAAGAAAGATAGAAAGACATTTGGATATTTCACCATCAACAGTGCATAACATAATTAAACGATTAAAGGAATCTGGAGGAATTTCAGTGTGCAAAAAGGACAAGGACGCAAGCCTAAGCTGAACAACTGGGATCTCCGGTCCCTCTGGAGACACTGCATCAACAATCCTCATTTATCCACAAACAATATCACCACATGGGCTCAGGATTACTTCGGCAAACCTCTGCCAACTAACACAAAACGTAGTTACATTCAAATGCCCGTTAAAACTGTACTGTGACAAAGAAACCCTATGTTAACAGTGTCCAGAAGCACGGCTGACTTCTCTGGGCTCTGAGGTATCTGGGATGGACCATCACACAGTGGAAACATGTACTGTGGTCAGATGAATCAGTATTTCAGGTATTTTTTGGGAGAAATAGACACTGTGTGCTCCTGACCAAAGAATAATAGGATCATCTAGACTGTTACCAGCAACAAGTCCAAAAGCCAGGATCTGTCATGGTATTTTTATTTATTTGCATTTTCCATACTGTCCCGACTTCTTCTTAATTAGGGTTGTACAGTAGTTATAGTTTTCCCTAAATTTTTACATTAAAATATTAATGCATTAACTAACATAGACTAATTATTAGCAATACGTTTGTTACTGTTTTCATTAACTTTTATGTTAATAAAATTACATCAGTTTATTCATTTTAATTTAGGTTTATTAAATCTATCAGATACAACTTTGAGTTTTAACAATGTAGGCCTATATATTTTAAATGTTTAAATTAAACTTATTTAATACATCCCTTATGAGAATTTTTTTATTGTTAGTTATCGTTCATGTTGTCAAACCTACCAAGAGAAAGCTCAAACGTGCGGCAAGTTAAGGAAAAAAAACTGCAAACAGAAAATCACTAACTAACTGACAGGAACTGCACAATTAATGTTAAATGAAAAGTTGTTTTAATCCCATGTTAGCAAGAGTTACGCTCAGAACAACTGTAGCAAGTATGGTAGACTATAGTGAGGTATTGAGGCTGTAAACAGGAAGCAGCTGCGTTTGTGACTGTTTTGGGGTCCCTAACATTTCCATTGTGGCCTGTGCAATTTGAAGAATGTTTCTATATTTGTTTGGTGTCAAATTGAAGACATTTTTTTATTTCTCAATTTGTTAGTGTTTTTATATATGCATGTGTTTTCGGCATTATCCTGTGTTGTGAGAATTTGTTTGGATGTTATCTCAATTGGTTAGTCCTCTTCTATTTGCATGTATTTTCTTGACTTGCAGTGCGTTTGAGTTCTTTTGGCCACCATAATTGTGTAATTCAATATTAATTGCAAGTGTATTGAAATATGAAACAAAACTAGTTAATAAATAAACAAATAAATAAATAAATAAATAAATGTTTGGTTATGGGCTCAATGGTGGCTTAATGGTTAGCACTGTTGCCTCACAGCAAGAAGGTTGCTGGTTCGAGTCACAGCTGGGCCAGTTGTTGTTTATGTGTGGAGTTTGAATGTTCTCCCCGTGTTGGCGTGGGTTTCCTCTGGGTGCTCCGGTTCCCCCCCCCACAGTCCAAAGACATGTGCTAGAAGTGAATTGGATGAACTAAATTGGCCATAGTTTATGAGTGCGTGTGTGAATGTGAGAGTAAAACATATGCCGGAATAGCTAGCAGTTCATTCTTCTGTGGTGACCTATGATAAATAAGAGACTAAGCCGAAGGAAAATGAATGAATGAATGTTTGATTATCGTTACCCCCACACAAAATCAACGTATTTTCCATAATTTTTAAGCCTATCATTTAATTTATTTATTTACTCATGTAAATGTATAATTATTCATTTTTATATTAATTTCAGTTTGATTCTAGAATAATATGCAAATATTTTGTAAATTTACATCTTATGAGAGACCTGCAGTAGCTTTGTTTATTAAACAAGTGGTTCTAATTGTATATATATTTTTATAAACCTTCAAAAATGTTTGTTGTTTTATTTCATGTGTAGGTTGTCAGTTCCTACACTCTCAAAATCTTTCCCCATAAATCAGCATTTTTTTTTTTTTACAAAATTCTGTGCATAAATAGCAAAAAGAGGTCAGCAGATTCTATCTTATTATCTATCCATATTTCAATAGGATGCCTTACAGTAATATATTTGTGCTGATACATTAGATTGCATAAACTGCACATACCCATTTGTAAATGTACATATCCACTGCACATATTCATTCATCTATTTTCTTTTCAGCTTAGTCCTTTTATTAATCAGAAGTCGGCACAGTGCAATAAACCACCAACTTATACAACGTATATTTTACGTAGCGGATGCCCTTCCAACCTCAGCCCAACACTGGGAAATACCCATACACTCTTGCATTCACACACATACACTACGGACAATGTAGTTTATTTAATTCACCTATAGCGCATGTCTTTGGACTTGTGAGGAAACCGGAGCACCTTGAGGAAACCCACGCAAACACGGGGAGAACATGCAAACTCCACAGAAAAACGCCAACTAATCCAACCAGGGCTTGAACCAGCAATCTTCTTGGTGTGAGGCAACAGTGCTAACCACTGAGCCACCATGCAGCCCATAACCAAACATTTATTTATTTATTTATTTATTGACTGGTATTGTGAGGTTATCGTGCTACCCTGCGCCATCCTGACACCCCCACTTCACATATACATTTGTAAATTTATGATACACATATCTGCATATCTATTTGCAATTCCTGATTATATTAAATAACCTGTATGTTATGTTCGTACAGTATCTATTTGCACATTCCTTATTATTGATAGTAACCTGTGTCATCTATTTGTTAATCTCTGATTATACTTGATACAACCTATATATTATGTTAATAGTACATGCATCTGTAAATATTTCCCATAGTTTTCTATAACTGCACTTATAACTTATACCTATGTCCTACACTTACTGCTATTGCACTTTTAGACTGCACTTTTAGATCTAAACTGCATTTTGTGAGTAATTGAAACTAATCTAATTAGTCAGTACCAAAGACAAAACTAGAACTTATCTTACAAAAAAAAACTTAAGATAACTATCCAAAAATTAGTACACCGAAATTGATATGTAGGGGAGAAAAATATTAAATAAATTAAAATTAAAAAAACAGAACAATAACACCTAAATTAATATGTAGATGAAAAATAAAAACATTCAAATAAACAGGAAAAATTAAAAATAGGACAAAATCAAGAAAAACAAAAATATATAAATTAAATTCAGTTGAAATTTGTAGTTGTATTTTTTTTTGCTGTTGTAATAGTTCATTTGAATTGAAATGTTATCTTTCTGTTCCTAAAGATGTTGAGTGACCAAACTCTTATTTTAATGTATTCATTCATTCGTTTTCAGCTTAGTCCCTTTATTCATCAGGGGTCGCCACAGCAGAATGAACCGCCAACTTATCCAGCATACATTTTACACAGCGGATGCCCTTCCATCAACCCAACACTGGGAAACACCCATACACTCTTGCATTTACACCTATGATTCACACTCATACTCTATGGCCAATTTAGCTTATTCAATTCACTCTACCTCATGTCTTTGGACTGTGGGTTATACCGGAGCACCCAGAGGAAACCCACGCCAACAAGGGAAGAACGTTCAAACTCCACACAGAAACAACAACTGACCCAGCTGGGACTCAAACCAGTGACCTTCTTGCTGTTAGGCGATTATGCTACCCACAGCACCACCGTGACATAGTTTTGCTTAAAAAGTTTACATAAAAAAGTAACATACATATATAATAAAAAACACAGTAAACAGTAGTGGTAGTTGTAAAAAAGGTATTTATATATAATAATAAAATACAATATAAATAATATATCATATAATTCAATATATCATATTTTTCATACATCAGTAAAAATAATAATAATAGATCAAAATAAACTGTACATTTACCAATCAACATTTTAGGATAAAACAGTAATAAAAACAATACTAATCAATATATTTGCAATGATTTACAATGATTAAGCAGCAAATCTATGTACACTAAAACAATCTGTTCCACACAGTTGATTTGTGTTGGGACAACATGAAGGAATTAAGTTAGCTTGTATTCAGACATTTAAGTGGGTTGAACATAAAACAATTAAGTTGTCCCAAAAAATCTGAAGAGCTGTGTTTCAGCTCATTTTAAATAAGTAGGTTGAACAAACAGCAAACGTAATTTTCTGAGTGTATGTGCTCACCTGAGTTTGTGTGTGTGTACATGTGTGAGTGATGTGTTCACTCGTTAGGCGGCGCAACTCCACGCTCACTTTTGCTCTGTCGGAGGCACAGTAGTGAGTGCAGGAAGGGGGCAGGGTTGGCTCTTTTCTGTTGCCTGTAGACCGTCACAATTTGCTGAATCACACAAACTCTTCCGCATCGTCAAAACTTTGAAGACGTATCGCATTGGTTTCAGTCCGTGGACTCACACCGCGACATTTCTTCCGCCGCGAGATAGAGAAGGGAAGGTGTCCCGATCCGCGCAACTCCTCTTCCTGGCGAGAAGAGCTTTCTTTTTCACTTCTGCCTTCTGTCACCTACGGGACCACCGCTCGACACAAGCCTTTAAAAGTTTGCCTTTGGCGTGAATGTGCTGGACTCGTCTGAGAAATGAAGCTCAGCAGACAGTTCACAGTTTTTGGCAGTGCCATATTCTGTGTGGTGGTATTTTCCTTGTACCTGATGTTGGATCATATTGATCACAGCAAAAATCCGAACGGAGAGAGGATTCAGAACGTAAGTACCGACCGCTGTTTTATGATTGACGTTATCCATAAATTGTTAACACAGCATATGCATGTTTTTTGTGTGTGTTCAGACTGCAGAACTCGGTCGTTATGTGCTGAATAAAATACACTTTTGAGTAGTTTGAAATGATCCTTTTATGTTTTTTCCCCAAGTGACATTACTGTATTAAAATAATACACATGCTCAAAATTAAAATGGCTGTTATCGGTAACCGTATTTTCTGCTTCTCTACTACTTTTATCATGTGACTTTTGTTTGTAATTCATTCATATAAATCACCGAACTCATTAAAGAGAGATTAGTTTAGTTTTGGACAGTGAACTGATCTCAAAGGTCATTTCCTTGCTGTCCTCAGCCGGTAGTTGTTGATTTTGTCTTCCAAGTTTCTTCGAACTGCAAACTTTACACAAACTAGTCATTTATAGTAAATACCATAATGTTTTTTTAAACATACTACTTGAATGAATCTGTTGTGGCAATTCTGTAGCTGTAGTACTAAAGTAATATAAACAAATTACCCAATACTGTAATTTTCTACAATTATAGGATATACTACATATACACCACAGTTTACTGTAGTTAAAACTGTAGTACACTGCAGTATTTATTAAGTTTATCAGTTCATGATACTTAATACTACAGTTTGCTTCAGCATTCATTAAGGTCATAAATACTGTAATATAAACAGTATAGTAGTACAATTAATTATTATTTATTTAAAAATATTTTTTTTTATAATTTTGAGGAGGTGGAATTATAAGATCAGCCTTGAAGTGTACAATGTTTGTCAGTTGGTTTGTGATGCATTTAAAAAATGCATGACATACACTACATGACAAAAGTCTTGTGGCCTATCTAAGTTTTAGGAACAACAAATAATAACTTGACTTCTAGTTGATCATTTGGTATCAGAAGTGGCTTATATGAAAAGCTAAGACCTCTAGATTACGCTTATTTTACCAAAATAAAATATGATCATGCCTTGATTTTTTTTTATTATTTAATTAGGACAGTAAGGTCTGACTTTGCTTAAGCAAAAGTCACTAACAGAAATAATGTACAGTATAGAATATAAAGTCATGGTGCAGTGGAAAATAATTCATATTGTGTATGACTCCCATGAGCTTGAACGACTGCATCCATACATCTCTGCAATGACTCAAATAACTTAATAATAAAGTCATCTGGAATGGCAAAGCAAGTGTTCTTGCAGGACTCCCAGAGCTTATTAAGATTCTTTGGATTCATCTTCAATGCCTCCTCCATTTTACCCCAGACATGCTCAATAATGTTCATATGTGGTGACTGGGCTGGCCATTCCTGGAGCACCTTCATCTTTTTTGCTTTCAGGAACTTTGAGGTGGAGGCTGAAGTATGAGAAGGAGCGCTATCCTGCTGAAGAATTTGCTGTCTCTTGTGGTTTGTAATGAAATGGGCAGCACAAATGTCTTGATACCTCAGGCTGTTGATGTTGTCATCCACTCTGCAGATCTCTCGCATGCCCCCATACTGAGTGTATCCCCAAACCATGATTTTTTCCTCACCAAACTTGACTGATTTCTCTGAGAATCTTGAGTCCATGTGGGTTTCAATAGGTCTTCTGCAGTATTAGTCATGACTGAGTTCAACAGATGATTTATCTGAAAAATCTACCTTCTGCCACTTTTCCAAATGATCAACTAGAAGTCAAGTTATTTGTTGCTCTTACAACTGATCCACGACAAGACTTTTGATGGGTATTGTACAGCATAGATCAGTCCAGTGGCAATGCCCAGGCTGCCATGCCCATGTCACACTTACTCTGTAAATGTAGTATATATATAAGTATGTTTTGTGTGCTTCCTTTTTTTAATTCAAATAAATGTTATTATTTAATATGTTATTAGACTGGTGGGGGGAAGATCTGGTGAAATCAGACCACTCTTCACACGCACCACTATCTCTAATATAAGCTGTACATTTGAAGATGTCACAAGGAACTAAGGTGCAGAGACAAAAAAAGATAAAAATAAAAATAATAAATAAAATTGAGAGCAACAAAAAAGAAAAAAGAACGAATAGAACAAGAGGGGAAATAAAGAAGTACATAAATTTTGATGTGGGAAAATACTCATAAAAATTAGCACTAAATGTTTTTTTCTTTCCTTATTTTAGGATATTTGATTATGTTTAATATTAGACACAGTTTCTACCACATCCTGACCCCCTCACTCCCCTCCCCTCTTTTTTATGTACTAATAAAGGTGTTGTTGGGGAATGTCTTTAGACAAAGAGGCTCTTTAATGAAGACATATTCTATTAATACGTTTTTCCAAGATGAAATATGAATGGTATTTCTTGATTTCCAGTTCTTATATAAATTACTTTAGTATTTATTTTTAACATGGGTGCTTACAAAGTGTTCAAATGACCTACTTTTATATGTTCTCTGTTAGCTAATAGCTATTATGAGTTTCCTGCACATTAAAGACACAAAACGGTTCAGTTTGATTGAAAGATATTCTTTCTGTTAAGCTAGTCTTTTCGTGGGCAGGAATTTAAATTGTATTTTTTTGTCATGTTTATAACTATATAACTAATTTGCTGGTGAATCGAACACCGGTTTGATGATGTTGTGCGCAAATACAAATTATATTTTCAAAATCTGTAAGCCTCATAAACAAAGTCTGCAGTGTGCTTTAAAAAGGGTGTCTGCAGGGTCTTAAAATGTGTTGAATTTCAAAAACACAATTTTAGGCCTTAAAAAGTATTAAATTCACTGAAATATTGTCTTGTAGGTCTTAAATCATTTTAAATGGGTCTGAATTTTACTTTATGTAAGGCTACCTAATGGATCCAAAACACATCCAATCACCAACCACACATCTCAATAAAAGTTTTAGCAAAACTACTCATAACTATAATATTATAACTGTAGTCTGTCGTGCAAACATTTCATTTTTAAGTTTTTTTTTTTTTAAGTTATATTGAACAAAAATGTTTGTATACAACTAAGGTCTGCTTGTTTTGACACATTATTTAAAATATGTGGCTAAAAAGTAACAAATTAATTTTTTTACCATTAAAAATCCTTAACATCTAGTCCTATATAAGTCTGAAAAGGTCTTAAAGTCTTAAATTTGACTTGGTGAAACCTGTAGAAACCCTGTTTAAGTAATTTGTGTTTGTGTTGTGTAGTAACCGTTACGTCATTGTCTGTATTTTGAGCTGAAGTTCTGCATAATCCTGCCCGGGTCAGTGTTAAAGTTGTTGCTCAGAGTTTTTTCTATGTTCTACAGGGGCAGCTTGGTATTCTGCAGGACAAAATAGACCACTTAGAAAGACTGCTTGCGGAGAACAATGAGATCATCGGCAACATAAGAGACTCCGTAATTAACCTGAGGGAAACTGTGAAAGATGGGAAGATGTTTCCTGAAGGAAACATGAGTCAGGGGAATTTGGAATTGCTGCCCCCTGCTCCTGCGCTGATCCCCATCCTCCCAGACGACTGCCAGTTTGCAGGACGGACCTACTCTAAAGCTGCAGATGGAGTACAGGTATAGAGGGAAAAGACATTTTAAGATTAAGTGAACCAATTGTTTACTTTCAGAGCTCAACAATGAGAATTTCTTCTTCTTGCTGTGTTGGGGCAGGGGTTCCAATTTTGTATTTGCCGGCCTAATATATCCACAGTTTTTTTATACTTTTTAATTTTTAATTAACATTAACAAATATACAGTTAAAGTCAGAATTATTAGCTCTCCTTAACTAATCGCGTACCTTTATAAAAAAAAAGGGATGCACGATATATCGGTGGCCATATCTTTATCGGCCGAGGATAAAGGACACCGGCCCTCCAGGACCGAGATTGGTGACCCCTGGTTTATACCTTCAAAGTCCGTTCTTTCTTTGTGTGGTATTGCTGTGCAGTAATGACTCAGTGAGTAACCATATTCCTTATCATTGTAGATATGTTTGATAAAGTGTCATTGTGTATTTTGGTTTAAATCGCCTCAGGAAAAATATTAAATGTGTAAACATAACATCAGCGATGCACATGTGCTAAACAACTCGTTGGGTTGTTTGTAATCTAATATGATTATTTGTTCTTATCAACGCGTTGCCTACCATGTATTGTAAGATTGTTTTCAGTTTGATGCATATTTATAATGATTATAACAAGTGCACGTGATTACTATCACCACACACACACACACACACACACACACACACACACACACACACAC
>CAIGQZ010032318.1:13722655-13734749 GCA_903798205.1 Danio tinwini
GTATGTATGTATGTATGTATGTATGTATGTATGTATGTATGTATGTATGTATGTATGTAATAGAAGATATTTAGTTCACTTATTTATTTAATATTCAATTATTTTAGTTTAAATTTACAATTCTTTTCAATTAAACACTTTTTTCACATGATGACTTCAAACTGAAATCATAACACAAACTGCATGAAATTGAAGAATTCATCAAATGACCAAAAATAGTTTTGTTTCCTTTTATTATTTTAAGAAGTTCATGTATTTAAAAAAAATAAAATGCATCCTAAGTAGCGCAGATTTGCAAAAATGTAGACAGCACACTCTAGTGGATTTGTCATCTGAAACGTGCAATGAAATGTATCTGGAGCAATGTATTTTATGTTTTTCAAAAATGTAGGCTGACGCACATATTTCCAATTAGCCCAAGTTGGAAAAATGACTAAAAATAGTATTCTGATGTGCTTTATTTCAGATGCTGGATGTTTATGATTTACTTAGGTTTGATAACCCTGATGGGGGGGCGTGGAAACAAGGCTTTGATATCTCTTATCAGGAGAATGAATGGGACAATGAGCCACTCCAAGTCTTCGTTGTGCCCCATTCGCACAATGACCCTGGTGAGTTACAGCGTTTGTTGACCATTGTCATGTGTTTAGTAATCAACGAGAAGGTAATCAGGTCTGATATTTGTATGTGATGATAAATATTATGCATATCTGTGATTGATTAAAGTCTGGTATTTGATTGGTTGCTGACGGGAGTGTATGTTAAATGACAGGAAGAGCGTGAACGAGTCAAGTCAACTTCTTAAAGGCAGCTTCTTTTGTCTGCAATAACAATTAAAATACATTTCTTATTGAATTTCCACTTTAAATTTCTCTTTCGCCTATAGTATTTAGAGTTTTTGTAGAACTGAGTGCTTCAAATTAATATATTTTTTATAATTTTTGATATTAAGCTACATCTAAATGCATGTGCAAGGATAAAAAGTGTTCTGTGTAAATGAGTTATGTGGTTCTGTTTACTACTGTACATATTCTCAAGACGATAACAGATATGTTATTGCATAGTTAATAGTACCTTAAGTTATTAGGCAAATTTTTTATTGTTTTATTGAATATCATACAGCTAACCATTGATTTTTAAAAAAAATCAGTTTAATATACGGTATACAAGATATGTTGTACTTCTTATTTGACGAAAAGTAGATATGCAATGATTTATAGTAAATTGATAGTTATTAGATTTTTTTTTCTCAGCTGATAGCATTAACCAGTCATTTGAACCATTGAGAGTGATATCTCATGGTGACGATAGTTTGGTGTTGCTTCTTATACTTAAAAAAAAAAAAAAAAAAGAAATTATGATAATAAAGTAATTTAAAAAAATCACTTGACAGTGCTTCTCACACTTATGCTGTGTTCACACCAGACGCGGCAAGCGCAGATAAATCACTCTATTCGTGTGTAAATAGACACATGAACATTTTGAGTTTACTTGCTTTATTCACACGTCAAATCCGCTTTATTTGCGCGTCAGATTCACTTCCACAGATGCAGATTCGCGAGATGGGCAGAGCTTCTGTCTGCGCGGCGACTGTAGCTTCGTTGCTAAATGGCTAACATGGATTTTGTAGAGAGAATGTGTTTATGTGCTTTATGAAGGCTGAAAAACAGCGCCGATTCGTTTGGAGCTGTGTCTGAGTCAACTAGATCCTTTCAGAGGTGAACCCAGCTCTGTGAGCTCATAAACTCCTCCAGAAACTTAACCTGGAAGATGAAGGCTTTCAGCTGTGCTTCTGACTGAGCTGAGCCCAGTTTGATAAACTGTTGTCGGTGTCAGCAGTAGGGTTTGCAGATCTTGATGGTCAACTCCAATTTTATGACTGTATATGATTTTTTTGATGACTAGCTTACATCATCTTTTAAAAGTGACTGGTATCGCTGACCGACAGCTGATGATAAAAGCACACCTTTTTCTTTGTTCATGTATTTAATCTGTTTGCAGGGTTTCATTTTTGTCAAGTTGTTTTACTATAGTTATGACAGAAAAGTATTCATTTATCTTCTTTTAATCTAGGTCTTTTTAAACCAGTAGGCGTTATAATATAATGTCTATGGCATGATTTATGCATGTGATGTATGCAACAATTTTTATTCGTTTATATTGGTTACGTGGCGGATATTGCACTCTTGCTCTCTCGTTAACATGCTTAATTACTTGTGCTACATGACAATATGAAAGCTTTTTTAGTCCTTGTGTATGAGATTTGGGAGACAAGGTTTGGGACTGTGCTGAAGTCTGTTTTGAAATGAAAGTGTCATAGTTGACGTCATTCGCTATGGTTTTTAATGATGCGCGACTTGCATTGACAGGTGAAAATCTAATTTACCTGTTTACACTGCAAACATGAGGGTACAGATCCGATTCATATTGGAAAAATTTCCACATATGAACAAGGCCTGAATCTGATTTGAGTAAATCATATACCATGTGATTTATTTTTTTCCTGCTTACACATACATGGGCCATATTCGATCTGTGCCACATGGGAGAAAAAAATCTTAATTGAGTCACCTGAATCATGCAGTGTAAAGGCCGATTTACAGTATACTTCTGCGTCAAGCGCACACGTATGCTGTGGCGCAACCTACGCGTGGATGCATAGCCCCTCGCCGTAACCGTCTGCGTCGTTGATGCGCACCTCTCAAAAAATGTAACGCGTATGCGTAGCGCAAGCTCTGTGATTGGTAGGCTTGGTATCGCTGACGAGTGTGGGCGGAGGTGAGAGCCGCGCGCCCGATGCAGCGTATGTTTACAAGTGTGGAGTCCCGTGAAGGAGCTCTGGATGGAGACTGTTGTTTTGTGTTTACCTTATGATTAAAGTTGTTGCACGTCCGCCTCAAAATGAGCGAATTTGAGCCACTTGTACATTAAGGAAGTGTTCAGAAAAAAAAAAACAGCGAAAAAACTCGACACAGAGAAACATAAACACCTACTGCCAGCTAGCGTCTCGGAAGTGTATTGCAGAAAAAACAGAATTTGGCTTTTGCTTTCTAAAGTTGTTGTTAATTGTATGCTTACAGTTGTGAGAGCAAGAGAAACGTTAAATAAATAAATAATTGATTCTTTAATTTAAATGACTCAGAAAAACTTTACTAAATATTCGGAGAGGACAAACTATTTGTATACAATTAGAAATGGTAAATCAACTCATTTGCCTTATTTAAATAAACTAAATGTTTCATTATAATTTTTTTAAGATATTGTCTGTTTTATTCCTTTTTCTGTCATTTATATATCACTTGCTGTATATTTATAAAGCAACCTGATAGAGAGAAGCAGATTTTTACCTATCAGTGGGTGCACATGGCTCTGGAATAGCATGAAAGTAGTGGATTTCTTTTATTTCAACAGTCTTTTTTAACTTTAACCCATTGAAAATAAACAGTTTATTACAGTTTCTTTATAAATACAAATGTTTTTAATAATCAAATTATGTTTAGTTTGTCGCACATAGTTAACTTTATGTAATGTGGGTAAAAGGTATGTTTCAATCCGGCTACCACCACAAGTGATAGTCAAAAAATTCTCAGTCCTAAACGAAAAACATTACTGAAAAGAACATTCTTAAATCATTACTAAACTGAGGAGCATTAATAATAAAGGGTTACTTCTCCCAAAAAATGAAAATTAGCTCATGATTTACTCACTCTCGAGGCATACTATAAATGTACAACCTAAATCCAAGAACAACTTGTACCACATGTTTGCAATACACCCAGGGCATTACAAGCATGTATAAAGAACCCTACATATAATTAGATGTTATTTATTTTCAGGGTGGGTGAAAAGTAACTTCATTAAAAATTGATAATACAGTTTGATTAGAGGTCCAAACAACAATCACCTGATCTATCCTTATATAAACCTTATATTATTGTGCCTCACCTTGTATTTGGAGACATGGCACACTTAGTACTGCTTGAAGACATTGCGTCGCATATTCTAAGTAGAGAGTACACCTTGGATATGTTTGATTAGAGTGACGATTGGCTGTTGCCTATAGAAGGTTGCCCATAGAAGTTGTTATTAATTTATGCATCTTTTTAAATAGCATATTTATTTCTGGCTTCTTCCTCATGTTCATTATTGTTAAAGTAATTTTTTGCCTTTTGTTTTATGATTGTCTTTATACGGATGAGGTTTGCTTTGCAGAAAGCCCTTATATAGAGCTTGTTTGGGTGCGATTTATGAAAATGACTTGCCTTTTGCATATTTGGCAGTCTCAAAATTAGGATAATTATGATGCTTTACAACAGCTTGGACTATTTAGAATGGTGTAGAACTTTGGATTTTCTCATAGACTGTGACAGTTTGGAATGGGTATGAATACATTTGCACATGCCACCATTAGGTACATAAAGGCTGAGAATTTATTTTTTTACCACAATGATGCCTCTTGTACATTTTCTTTTTATCTTTTGGCAGAAGCCTGCATTTCTGGCCAACAGAATTTACCAGTCAGAATTAGCCAGGGGTATGAATAATTTTGGGCTTGACTGTATATATGTGTACACTGTAAAAAGCAATAGCTTTTTTCACTAATGAAATTAAGTACAGTTAACTTATTATTATAAGTTTGTTCACCTTACAATATTTAAACCAGTAATCCCAACAGTTTAGCACAATAAGTTGTTAAACTAAATAGATTCAATTAATCTTGATGTACAGTAGTATGTATTTACAACTTTTGAGTGGTCATGTGTCAAAAGCATGTTAATGATAGAGAATGGTGATGAGGGAACTGAGGAAACAGGTGGAAGACTTAACTTAAGCATAATCAAACATAAGCATAATAAATCTGAGAGCTTTTTCAATTCTTTGATGTTCAAAATGGATAAATATAGTAATTTATTATAATATATTCATATTAATAAATTCAATAATATGTATATGATGATATAATAAACTAACTAAAATATTAATATAATAATAACATAGTAAAATAAAATAATTTTTATATGATAAATAAATAATATTATATACATATTATTTATTAATTATTCTTACTATTATATTAGAGCTGCATGATATTGGAAAAATCGGACATTGCAATTATTTTTTATTGCAAAAGGAATACAGTTTCAGCAGGTGACTTAAATAGGCCAATTTGAAATGCAATCTTTAATTTGGATTAATTGGGATATTTTGTTACAAAGTAATTCAAACTAATTGCAAGCATAAACAAGATAGAGCAAAGATAACATTTAAATAAGCAGTGCTTTATGCTTTTCAAGTCAAGCAGTAGTCATAAATTCAGGTAAAGTAATTGAATAATCAAATGTAATTTAAAATGTAAAATAACACTGTACATTTAATAAATACTTAAAATTAAATAATACTGTCTTCATTGCTGACCAACTATAATCCCAACTCAACATTGCAGATACTGTGATGTGACTATTGCGAATGCACACATTTCGATGCTGAAACAACATATTGTGCAGCCCTAATATTTATGAACGTGTGTGTGTGTGTGTGTGTGTGTGTGTGTGTGTGTGTGTGTGTGTGGGTGTGTGGGTGGGTGGTAATATTTAGACGAATTCACCACACCCTAGCGATATGAGGATGTGAGATTGTGTGGTTTCAAATAAACACGTGTTGAGTTGTTTTTTTTAGCAAATTCAGTTGCTCTTAGTCATTCATATAATAAGTCCAGTATTTATTTCAGGTACTTTCCAAGCAGAAATGTGAAGCTTGAATTTTTGTTCAAGCACTTGCATGAATTAATCATTAACCATTTTTTTTTTATTTGAGTCATAGTTTAAATTGCTGTAACTGAATTCGTTTTTGAGTTGGGAATATTTGTCCAGACTGATGAATGTCTGGTCGTGTGTCCTAGTGGTTGAATCTGCACTGTGTAAAAGCTTAATTTCATCTGCTATTAAGATCTGTCTTGGATGATCAACAAGTAGCCAGACGTGATAGATTGTTGTTTACATCTGGAGGAGTTATAAGCTCTGTTTACACCTGGTGTTTAGATGCTCTTTTATCAGTCAAAAACAGATGACACAATACAAATTTGAACCTCTTCCAAAGGTATTTTGAAAGCACTTTAGATTGGATTGTGTGTGGTTAAATGCATTTGAACAGTCACAAAAGTAACCCGTTTGCCTACTGACAATATGTTAAAATGTTTTTAATATACCTGTATTGTTGCAGTGAGACAGGTTCTGTAAAACATTGTAACAATGTTTGTTGCCATTTATGATTCTAACATGTCTTATGACTATCAGAGCAGTAACAAAAGTTGTTTCTTTGTGTATCATTTTTTGTTTTCTTTTACAATTATATGTGGCATTGGACCACAAAACCAGCTATAAGTGTATATACAGTACATATATAAATATATAAGTACAACCCTTACAAAACTATCTTTTAAATTCATATTTTTAATAGGAAGCTAAACAATATTATATAAGTGTATATACATTTGATTAGTCAGTATTGAAGCCAAATCTGGAACTTATCTAACAAAATAACTTTCAATAACAGTACAAAAACTAGTACACCCAAATTTATATGTCTGTTTAAAATAATATATCTGTTTAATAAATCTGTTAAATTTAAATGCACCAAAATACATTGCCTATATTCACTGAGAAATGGATAAAAATATTCATTTTCAAAATGGGGTATACTCAATTATGCTGAGCACTGTATGTTAATTTAGGTTTCAACATTTTATTATACAATATACAAAGTTATTATTAAGTTATACAAAGTTTAACTTATTGTTTTAAGGCAGTGTGATTGATGTACAGTAAGTTGAGATGACTTGAAAAGTTTATTTGATTCAACAAAAAAATTGAAGGCAGGAAGAATTATTTTTACAGTGTATGTGGGTTCAAAAACATCCAAATACTCAAAAATCACCTCTAAAGTCATCTTAATGAAGTGTTTAGCAATTTGTGTAGGGCTGCACAATATATTGTTTCAGCATCGATATGGCAATGTGTGCATTGGCAATAGTCACATCGCATAGATATGCAATGTGGAGTTGGGATTATATCTGAGCAAGAGTCATAGTTCAGAACAAGAGATTTGTGGAATTATCACAGAGTTTAACCACAATCGAGTGAAATTGTTCGATTTGCATGTTTTTAAGGCCAGAGAGAGATTTAAGTAGTCAGACACAAGACATTTTACCAATTGGAAGTTTATTAAAGAATAATTGTGTTGAATTATTTATACATGAAATATTTTTGCAGCGTACTTTTAACATTTACAAAACCTAACCCAATACCTAAGCTACCTTAATATCTATTATTAAGGAACAAGTTAGGAGTTCATTGGCTATTGGCTAATAGCAGGAAGTGAGCCTTGAAATAATAGGTGACTATACAAGTTTACACTACTTTCCAAGTAGTGCTATTCAATCATTGAATATAATGAAAATATGATAAAATTGTATAGCTGCATTTAATCACATTATATATTATATAAATCGCAGAAAAATAAAATATAGCAATGTCAGATTTTTCCAATATTGTGCAGCACTAATTCGCGTTACTAATTAAAAATTGAGTTTTGATGTATTTACAGTAGGAAATTTACTTTTATTTTTTGGCATAAAAGAAAAATCGATTATTTTGAGGCCAAAAATATACCCATTCAACAAAAGGCTGCTTTTGTCTTCCAGAGACACATATGTAAATTTCTCAAGCTTATTTGGCAACATTAGATTGAAAGATCAGAAGAAGCCTGTACCTGCACTCACCAGTAAACCATCACCTCAACGAAATAAGCAAAGTGGTCAAAATTGGACCACAAATATATTAAAACAATAGTTGTAAACACAAATGTGTCTCCCTCATTCACTTGTGGTCCCGATACAAACTTAACACTACATGTAAACAGGGCTACGTCTGTTTTAATCACTCAAAACAGACGTACATCAAAGAAAGACAAGGAGGAGTGTAAAGTGCTGAAAATAATGAACAATTTCCTCACTTTCTCTTGAGTTTTAATGTAAGCAGAAAACAAATTGTGCAGTGCACTATATTAAATAATACAGGAGAGAAGCCAGTATTTTTGTAACTTAATATTATGATCATGTATCATCTCATCTTGCGAGCTAAATTACCATCAACATAAATATATGTTGCAGGCTAACTATATTTTACATCTAAAACTACCAATGTTATAAACCTCTCGTCGATCGATGCTGTCAGGATATTTACTGTTTGCACTATAAATGTGATCTGTTTAGGTGAACATACTTACACTTTTTGTCCACTTGTTATTGTCTGAGAACGCTATTAGCCGGTTTAAACAAGGTCATATACACCTCTTTGTTGGATTCTTGTGCGTATTGTGTGAAAGTCGTCATGACAACAAAGATCTAAGATTTCATTATATACAAAAAAGGTCAACAAGAACAAGTCTAATATTTACATGGCTATACTTTTAAAAATAATCTGTGTTTTGTGCACTGTAAAAATGCTGGGTTCCACACAGTCAAGGAATTTAGAAATGAAGTACACTAATTAGTCTTTACAAATTTAAGTCGATTGAACATAAAAACAATTAAGTTGTCACAAAAAAAACTCATTGTGTTGTTTCAGCTCATTTTAAAGAGCCCTTGTTTTGCATTATAAAGGGTCATATTTTGGTTTGGGGGTCTCCAACAACAGGCTGATATGCATCCAAGCTCAAAAAACACTTTCATTGTCTTATAATATGCATTTACTTTAACCTAATTATCCCAACAACTTTCATATGATTTGTTCAGCGATTTCATTTTGGTCCCAAACCCCTCGTTAATGCGATGCTAGTCTGTGCTGATTGGTTTGATGACCCAGTCTTTTGCGATTTGTTCAGCGCGAGACAGAGAGAAACGCCCTCCACGACTTATCAACAATTTTAAAGTTGATAAGAGTGCAGAGTGTATGTGTGTGCCCAATGCAGGAGTGCATTAAAGCAATGCAGTTTAACACCAGCATATTGCTCTATACCATAAGTAAAAACAATGACACACATTCAGTATTAATATTATTATATAATAATCCACACAGTGGCAAAAGCTGAATTATTTTGAAACCGTCGCACATGTGTAGGAACAGTTGCCGGTGGCCATACACTTATTTCACACGGCCGCCATTTTAAAACATGAAAGCGAGGCTGCGGTGGGAAGAGACCCTAAAGTATAGGATCAGCACTGTGAACATTACAATAACTTACTGTGTACTAAAAAATCTCCAGCGGTTGCCACGATTTCGAAATGCAGATATTGTGTATACATCACTTTAATATCATTCAGTTAAGTTTCATTTAAACAATTAAAAGCATATTAGGCATCAATCAACATCTCTTTATGAGTAATACACTTCAGTGTCCTCCTAGACTTCAGTTCAGGGCACCAGGTAAACATCGTGGGGGCTTCCCTGCTTCAGCCTATGTAACCCGGTGAGCAATAAAACAATGCAGTCCTCTGTAGCACAACCTCGTTTCGTGTTTAGCAGTCACGGTACTGAAGTTTTAAAAACGTCCATTTTCCGCTAACATTTAAGCGCAGCTGAGCGCGTTCTTAAACAAATCAGCAAAATCACACACAATCACAGCCAATCACAGTCATTTCTGTTGAGCACGTGAACACAATGGCAAATCAGCGCTGTTTAAGAACGCCATAAACAGTGCCTTAAATGTTAACAGGAAATAGACTTTTTTTAATTTCAGTACTAAAATTTTGAATCTAATATAGTGATCTGAAATCTAATGAATTGAAAGAATCAGTTCATTAACTTGAGTTTGATAAACGGCATCTAAAACGTGTGTTTAGGAAAGAAAACGTTAGCTAACTAGTGCCATTTCCCTTAACTTTTCCCTTAAGGTCCGATATACCTTATTATTTTTACTATTCATTCAGAACGGACCTTCGGGTCACTCGGAAGGTGGTGAAAGTATACATTTGTGTCACTCTCTCTTTGCTGATAAGATATACAGCCAGGTACACAACATTCCTGTGTGACTCAGGCGATACTTCCAGGTTTCATCCCACCGCAGCCTTGATTTTGCTGTTAAAAATGGCGGCCACGTGAAATCAGTCTATAGCAACAACAAATGGCAGAGGATTGCGAGCTCACAAAGACATTAAAATCCGTAAAAAAAAGCAGCGCGCACCGCGTTTTTAACGTGGCTTTAGACGCGATTTTTGAATAAAGAGTTAACCAGTTACAGTATAAGTTGTGTAGAGCAATCACAAGTAACAAAACACAATTAAATACATATTGAAAACAAGGAGGCAACCATTTAATCGTACACTGAAAAAAAACATTCAGAGATGATTCCTTGAATTTACAATTTTTTTTTTACGTTAAGTGGCTGTAAAAATTTATTTGGGCTGAATTTAAACAAAAAAATTAAGTAGAATTTTATTAAATTTTATTTGTTTGTTTAAATTCAACACAAATTGTTTGCAACAGTTTTGCAGGCATCATTTTTTTCAGTGTACTTACTTAAATTTGGGAAATGGAGGAAGAAACTGATCCATGAACTGTGCACTGATAAAGTTCCTGTCAAGCTCTGACAAAGTCCCATACATCAATAGTCTTTTCTGATCCTTCTTTTAAAAAAACAGCTGACGAATCGCCCTTTGCATGGTAGACTATTGCATTAATCACCAGAACGTTCACTTATTATCAGTCATGATCAGTCTCGCACACACCCGCACTCTTACTGGATCCAGCACTTCATATTTGTTGATTCGTGTCGATGTCGATACAAACAGGCAAAAGATCCAGATGAACATGAATCATTTAAACAACTCTGAGTTCAATCCTTTATTATAAAAATTATATTTTTAAACAAGGTGCACTTTCAGATTTAACCCTCAGTTGAATGTTTCCATTTAATTTGAGCTGTGTTACAAGCTGCATGGAATGTCATTTACAAAATTTAAATAAGTAGTTTGAAGAAACAGTAAATGTCATTCCTTTTTTAATGTACTCTGCAAAATTGCTGGGTTCCACACAATCGATTTGTGTTATGAAGGAATCAAGTTAACATAGTTTATACAAATTTAAGTGGATTTAACATAAAAAATTGAGTTGTACCCCCCAAAAACAATAATAATTATGTTGTTTCAGCTCATTTTATATATGTAGGTTGTACAAAACAGCAAACTTCCTTTTTTTGAGTATGTTTTGACTCTTTCCATAGTGTCAGTATCTTTCTGAAACTGATTTTCAGCTTTATGAATAGCTATAAATAGATCTACAGTAGGGATGTACAATAATGCCGTTGATAGCTGAACTTGTCTTGAACTCAGCAGATTTTTCTCTAAGGTATTTCAATAGTGTGAGAGTAGAATTGATGTACGCTTCCTCTTAAACAGCCAAACTTGACACGAAGTAGCTAAAAATTTCCAAAGCAACCTACAAAAACAGGAAGTTTATTACTTGACCCTCACATGTGAATATGCCAAGTCTGAAATCCATGTTTTGTATTTAATACCGGCAAGAAAATGTATTTTATAAAATGTATTTTATAACGACAAGATAGAAATTGCCTTTAAAACTCACTGAAAGCGAGTTTGATTGGTATTACCAAAGTTTTTACAGGTGAAGTCAGAATTATTAACCCTCCTGAATTCTTATCCTATCTGTATATTTTTCCCAATTTCTGTTTAACAGAAATTTCTAAACAATTGTTTTAATAACAAATTTTTTTTTATCTTTGCCATGATAACATTACATAATATTTTACTAGATATTTTTCAAGATACTAGTTTTCAGCTTAAAGTGACATTAAAATGCTTAACTAGATTAATTAGGTTTACTAGGCGAGTTAGGGTAATTAGGCAAGTTATTGTTCTGTAGACAATCAAAAAAAATATTGCTTCAGTGAATAAAATTGACCTTAAAAAAAACCCCGCTTTTATTCTAGCAGAAATAAAACAAATAAGACTTTCTCAAAAGAAAAAATATAGGAAAAACTGTAAAAAATGTCTTGCTCTTTTAATCGTCATTTGGGAAATATTTAAAAATGAAAAGAAACTCACAGCAGGACTAATAATTGTGACTTCAACTGTAGATTA
>CAIGQZ010032318.1:13739749-13779831 GCA_903798205.1 Danio tinwini
TATATATATATAAAGGAAGGAATTCATGAAAGACGAGTGTTATAACACATTTTCACATATGGTTTCTTTATTTCTTGAATAAGCAGTAATGCAGATTCATGTAAAAATCTTATTAAAATGTATGCAAGTAAAACTTTAATTTGTATTTATTTGTGCATCAGGTGTATAAACAACATTCTTAAAAGCATAGTTCACCCAAAAATGAAAATTCAGTCAATATTTACTCCTCCTTATGTGGTTTAAACTGAACACAGAGGAAGATATTTTGGAAAATGTTAGATACTGCACTGGTAGGGGAGAGCGGGGACAAAAGTACTATTTTTCATAAAACTATTTTTAAAAGCTAATGTTTTAGACTGAACTATATGTTTGCTGTGGTTACTAACTCATAAAAGTGGTATATCAATATCAGGAGGTATTTTGAACAAACGGAGAGCAACTTCAATATAATTTCACTTTTAACATAAATTTCGTCCAATCAGTAGGGACGAAAGTAACACACGGGTAGGTCAAAAGTAACAAAGCAAGCAATATTTGCTAGATTTACTGGCTTAATCTTGTTTGTTTTAAATATATTTGACTATGACCGTGTTAATGTTAACTGCAAACATATTTTTTTCTTTTATTTTTGCAAAACATATAAAACAGCATTTTTATTTTAAATTTCAGCTCCATCAAATGTTTCAAATGCAATCCAACAATGCAAAATGTTACAATTTTTTTTACATTTTTCTATATTTGTATTATTATTGGCAATATGCATTAATTTTATAAAATATATTAATCAAAACATTGAAAACTCTAATGTGGAAGTGAAAAATAAGGTATGTCTATTATCATAAATAACAGTGTTACTTTCGTCCCCACAGGACCTCTTGCTATTTAAACCTGATTTACTTTTAAACTGAAAAACTCAGACATTGTTAGGCCTGTCACGATATCTATTTTTTTGTTGTACGATATATTGAACCAAAAGATATCAAGATAAATGATATTATTGTCATTTTAAGGCCATTTTGTGCCACTCAATATATAATACCAGAATGACAATACAATATCATCACGATGCAAGTACACTCTTTCAAAGAACACATAAAGTTTTATTCTTGAGAATATTTAATTGAATTATAGTCATTTTAACAATGTAATAATTGAGCAATGGAATCAGAATGTGAAAACACATATTCTAAATAAATAATAATAAATATTAACAAAAAAAGTGCAAGGTAAAAATTAACAGAGGCTGCGAGATCTGCTACCAGATCTATTTTCAGTTGTCAGACACCCACATGAAAATATACTAAAGTAATTTATAGTAAATACTGTAGTGTTTTTGACCATACTGACACTGACACCTCCAATAGAGATAGAGATGTTGCACAATTAGCTAAAATGTGGCTAGAATTGTTTTTTATATATGGGTGATATATATTGCATCATCGAAAAATTATTGCGGTCATATGATTAATGTGACAGGTCTAGACATTGTAAACTTCAGGATTTGTTATTGCACTAAATAACCTGTAGATTGATTATTGCTGTGATGCAGGAAACACAACTTGTAATAAGAAAGGAAAACCGCTACAATAACTTACTTTTTCCGTTTAAAAGCTGAAGTTCAGACCCAACCTGCGGGACATGGAACTCACATGATATTTGGCAGCTCCATCAAGGGTTGCATGCTGTATTTGCTGTTACAGCCTGGAAAAAAAATTGTTGTCAGGGCTTCGAGAAAATTGCTTTGTTATTTTTTCGTCCTATGTTACTTTCATCCCCGCTCTCCCCTAGCCCCTGACATCCATCGGAGAAAATAAAAAAACAAATACAGGTTTACAGCTTTATTCATAATATCTTCTTTTCTATTCAGTAGAACAAATTACAAATTACCTCAAATATCTCTAGAACAAGTGGAGGATGAGTAAATCAAGACAGAACTTTTATTTTTGAGTGAACTATCTGTTTAAAAACAGCATGAGATATGAAGCAGTGTCCAAAGAAACTCCTTTTCCAGCATGCTTCTACAACAAAAATGAACTTACAGATGTGCATATTTATAATATATGTAAAATAAAGAATAGATATAATATTTTTTTATGCAAGAACCATGCTAGACTGTTGTCATATAATAACTAGTCTTTCATCATCAATCCTTTCCAATTTTTTTTAAGCAAACATTGCCAGGTGAATAAACATTCACTGCTCACACAAACCCACACATGTACAAGTAAACCAAACTGCTAGCAACAGACATAAGCCATGCCTTGTTTGAATATATTATTGGAGTTTCTAGTAACCTGACCTGTTTTTTTGTTCGCCTCATTTGCACATTGTCGTTTCTTGTCCAAAATGTAAATTTTAAAAAGGGAAACAAAATGTTTGCATACAGCATAAACAGACCTACATTTAAGTCATAATCCACATTGCAGTCATTTAGATAATAAAACATAATTGACGGTATTTAAAACTGAAACTAGTTAGTGGCCTCAGGATAAACCACTCCTTTGAGTGCTTTTTTATGATAACATTGTGTGGTAACTGTCAGTTTTGGTATGTTGCTTAACCTGCCAACTTTAAGTTCTAGTTATTTGTTGCTGAATTCTTTTCTTTAGCTTATTTGAATGCGTTCGGACAGCTGTGAACTCATCCACTCTCAATATTTGTTAATACATGACAACTGTCATGTTCATAAACATTTAATGTGGGATTAAAATGACATGTAATTATTACTAAAATGGGAGCTTCTGTTTGCTGGGTTTAGGTGTGTGTAAGTAGTGAATACCTGTGGCACACTCTTAAATACTGGTCAGTTTGGTAAGACTGTTATATTACAGTGTCCTTCACTTGTTACACATTACATGGACTGTAGTAGTAGTAGTGTAATAGCCTAAATAATAAACAATTATGTGAAATAACCCTAAACCAAACCCTAATTGTAAACCTAGCCCTATAATAGGTACATGTTAATTGCTTTTACTCAGTGCATAAATGTATGTTTACACAATTACAGGTACACAGTAAAATAAAAGGTCATCTTTTTTTTTCATTAACAGAGTAAAAATATTTTATAATGGCTCATAGTTTATTAGAAAACTGTATAATATGAAACGATACGAGTCGCTACAATACATTACAATACGTTACGTTACTGTGTTACGATTAGGGTTGGGTGATGTCAACCAATTTGGCATCGTACAATGTCTAATGTGAAACATCGCGATGGATGATGGCATTGTCGTCGTAGGTGGCAGTGAATTAAATATTTATATATAATTAATTAATTCATAATGAATTCATTATTTGTAGCCTACCGTTTCAACTACCTGACCTGCATGGTCTTTGTTTTACCCATAACCAAATCATAAATAAATAAAGATAAGTTAGACACAAATTACCACCTGTTAATCACTTTTTACGCGGGACTCTGGCATAAATAGGCAAAGTGATCTGTGTTGTTATAATGGCGTTGATAAACTTGGTTGGTAAAAATGGTACACAACCAACAGGAACCAACCAACAGTATCGAAGGTTTTTGCTAAAATTACTAAGTACAAGCGTGAAAGCGAAAGATTGAAGCAGTGCACTGACGCTGTGACATGTTACCTGATAGATGTGTGGATGTGGATTGTTTCAGTTTTAAAATGCCATTTTAAAACTAAGACGTAACGTTATTAGTATAAACGGGCCTTAAGTGTGTATTTTTCACGATCGGGTTGCTGCTGCAACGGGGATAGGGCGAAGGATCGCAATGCCAGCTCAGCATTGTGATGTCTATTTTCCATCAGTGATGGACGATGGCATCGCCTATTGACCCAACCTTAGTTACGATAAGTTACAATGAGTTATGTTACGTTATGATATGTTACGTTATGATATGTTACATTATGATAGGTTACGTTATGATAGGTTACGTTATGATAGGTTACGTTATGATAGGTTACGTTATGATATGTTACGTTATGATATGTTACGTTATGATATGTTACGTTATGATATGTTACGTTAAGTTACATTGTTACGTTATGTTACATTGTTACGTTAGGTTACATTATATTACATTATGTCAAGTTATGATGCGATACATTGCAATACGATACATTACGCTACGTTACACTACAATATGATATGTTGCAGTGTTACGATATGATATAGTGCTTTATGTTAGGTTATATTTTGTTTTGAAAATTGACCATATACAGTACCTGAAAGCTGAATTTAAAAAAAATAAAAGGTAATCTTAATTTTTGTTGGAATCCTAACTTGTTTTTATAGTAAACTTAAGGTACTGACACCGCATCATGCTATACTGTAAAGTGGTATGGTTACAGTAATTATATTGTATATTTTTACAGTTATATCTATAATAACTGTACACTCTTTATATAGGTAGATTATAAAGCACATAATAAAAGAAGAGCTGACACATGATAAAAAGAAACTTGTCATGTAAACATACAGTTCTTCTTCCTACCTGTATGACCATACATGCCACTTAAAATGTTAATTTTTTTATTTTTGGAAAATAATTACTATTAATCAATGATATATTTAGAGCTGCACGATATTGGAAAAATCTGATATTGTGATATTTTATTTTTCTGTGATAAATATTGTGATATGAAAACATTTTCACAAGACAGTTTAAGTAGCACTATTTAATAGTTTTCTGGGGAATCTAACAGTATTCAGGTACAGAAATTGAATAACCACAATAGAAAAAAATGCTTTTCTTACTTAGTTTTTATCTTGTTTCTAGTTTAAATATCAAAAAACGCTTAGAGCAAGTGAGAATATTGTTTTATTTTCACCATCAGAAGAATTAAGTCACAATTTTGAGATTTTCCTTAAAACATATATATTTTTTGCATAAATCATATAAATTCCGTACAAATACAGTGATTAAATACAATTCTGTGGCTCCTGATTAACTATAATACAGACTCAACGTTACTTATCTTTACAATGTTACAATTGCGGATGCGCACATTGCAATATCGAAGCTAAAAATATATATTGTGCAGCCCTGGATAACATTGAATCATGGTAAAATCAACAGTGGCAAACTACTTCTACAATATTTTTTTCATTCATGACACGTCATTAACACTGTAAATAAATTCTGTAAAAGTTACAGTAACTTGCTGACAATTTTGGTTGCCAATAATAGTGTAAATTTATAAGCACACTGTAATTTAATAATTGCAATTTAATCTGTAAAATTTACAGTAACTTTTCCCACACTGTAAATTAATAATTACTATTGTAATGTACACACACAGCACAATTGTAATTATTTACATTGAGTTTGTAAGTTTACAGTCTTACTGGTAACCAAAATTGTTTGTCAAAATTGTGTTGTTGTTTTTTTTACCGTGAACATTAAAAACCCTTTATAAGACACTATTAAAACAATAGCTAATCAAAGTTAGTTTTAATTTCAGGATTTACTAATATATTTTTAAAAGAAGTGCTGTTTAATGGACTTGAGGTAACATTGCTGAACATTGCTCTATAGTCAAATCCTTAATTAACATTACCAAATGAAACCTCATTGTAAAGTGTGACCAATTCAACAAACTATTAATATTGTGCCTCACGCAGGTAAGTGGGCTTGAAGAACCACTTGTAGAAAACAGTCTTTTATCTTTCTGACACTTTAACAGACACGTTCACCAGTTTGCACATTTACACCAGACACTTTCTTAAAATCACTCCATACCTCTAGAAAACCAGTGCCTTTCTGAGTGGACTTCACACAGGTGAGTGGGCCTGACAAACCACCTGTAGAAATGGTCTTCTCTTTATATGCACCGGACATTACTTAAACAACATCTTACGTGGGACTAAATAGGGAAAACAATGTTTACTTTGAATGTGCTACAAATCATGTTTTCATCAACCTTTTCTGGACACTCAAAGCGCTTTAAACATTTTTTGGGGGGGCGGGGGGATCTCCTCATTCACCACTAGTGTACAGCATCCACCACGATGACGCAACGGCAGCCATATTGCGCCAGACCCCACACCAGCTGGTATAGAGGAGACAGAGTGATGAAGCCAATTATAATATGGGGATGGTTAGGAGGCCATGATGGTCAAATTTTGGCCAGGATGCCAGGGTTAAACCCCTACTCTTTTTCAAAGGAAATCCTGGGATTTTTAACGACCACAGAGAGTCAGGACCTCTGTTCATTGTCTTATCCGAACGATGGCCCTCAAAGCAGTAAAGAGTCCCCATCAATATACTGGGGTGTTAGAACCCACACAGACCGCAGGTTGAGCCTTCCCTAACACAACTTCCGGCAGCAACCTAACTTTCCCATGTGGTCTTCCATCCAGGTACTACTCAGGTACTGACCAGGCTCAGCCCTGCTTAGCTTCAGTAGGCGACCACGTGAGAGATGCAAAGAGCTAGCTGCTGGCTATATGAATATGAATATGTTAGAATTTCACCAAAAAGGACTATTTGAAAATCTGTAATCTGAGGGTTCAAAAAATCTATACATGGAAAAAATCTTGCAATGAAAGTGCTTGCAATGAACATTACTATTAGAAAACTAGCTTTTTTATATATTTAAAGTATGAAATTTGCTAAATATCTTCATGGAACATGATATTTACTACACATTTGAATGATTTTTAACAAAAATGTTAAATTTTGACCATACAATGTATTTTTGGCTATTGCTATGCAACATTTGACTGGTTTGTGGTTCAGGGTCACATATTATATTATTAAATTTTACATGTTCAATATCAATTCAAAGTATTTTTTTAAATTGATGATTAATGACATCTTCTGCTATGTTTTGTGCTCAGGCTGGCTGAAGACATTCGATGAGTACTACCGAGACCAGACACAACACATCCTCAACAACATGGTGGTCAAACTGCACGAAGACCGTTGGAGAAAAATGATCTGGTCCGAAATCTCATATTTTGCAAAATGGTGGGACAGCATTGATGGACAGAAACGAGATGCTGTCAGGAGGTGAGGCCTTTTTTTCTCTGCCATTAATATCCATTTATCGTCATGCGTTGGTGTAATTTATGGATTCATTAATTGCAGCGTTCACACAGATCTGGTGTAAGCAAGGCTGGGAGATGTTAAAGGAGTTCTTGAGGGCTCAATTGTGCTTATGGTCTTGTTTTAAGTTTGTACTACATTGCCTTGCTCTCAGGTGATGGTTTATACACAAAAAAAGAACAACAAAAAGATGTTATGTATTGGCATCCACCTAGAGGAAACCCATGCGAACAAAGGGAGAGCATGCAAACTCAAACCAGAAATGCCAACTGGCCACCTGGGACTCGAAGCAGCCTTCTTGCTGTGAGGCGACAGTGCTAACCACTGAGCAACCGTGCTGCCCACATCCCTCCAATAATTGCATAATATTTGATGTTTTGTAGTGCCTTTGATATCCATCTATCCAATTCTAATAATTCTACAATATATCTTCTTTAAAGGCGTAAAGATGCCGGCGTTAAAATGGAAGTGTGTAGCTGTTTTAACATAGAGCCAACTTAAACATTTCTACCTCTTTACTACTAGTTATAGCATGAAATAAGCATGAATGAACATTTCAGGTCTCATGTAATTGCTCATTCAGTGTTTAATTGAGTAAAGTTGACTTGTAATTTATTCACTCTCAAGTGGTTCCAACATTTATGAGTTTAGTTTCTCTGTTATGTTCTTTATTCACAGAACATATTTTGAATAATTTTTGCTCAGTTTTAAGAGCGGCGGGGTGCAGCACGGCTGTACAGACTGACACCGACACAAGGAGTCATGGTGTTAATTTGTTTCTTTTAATGAGAGCAGTAAAAAACTGAACAATTATTTGAATCGTACAATCATACAAGCTAAATATGAACATTTATTTTATTTTTTTTATCCACAAATTGTGCAGCTTTTGTCATTGCACTGTATCTTAATGGGCTTATTTACTTCTTTTTCCTAAGGGTGTATTTACTGACTTACCAAGATCAGTCTTGTACAGCCAGGGGGTGTATTGCTGCTCTGACACTGAAGTTCAGTCAAAGCTAGAGATGCTCTGATCAGGAGTTTTGCATCCGATACAGATTACTGATTTCTTGTCATGGTGACCGACTGATACTGAGCACCAATTTTAATGCTTTAAGCTTTATAATGCATTGAGCACATTTTCCCTCTAAGTATGAACCTTAAGAGAAGATCTTGCCTTACCTAAGAGAATAAATGAAGGGTGCTGCATAAAATACCTTAAACATGTCTCTTATAACCATTTAGGTGTGAACGTACAGTATCTTGGCCAGAAGAAGCTTCACAGAAAATAATTCATCCATTCATTTTACTCTGGCTTAGTCCCTTATTTATCAGGGGTTGCCACAGAGTAATGAACTTCCACAGAAAATAATATAACACAGATATAAACATTGTTATGAAAAATTACAATGCAATTTGGAAACATTGCAAATGATGAAAAAATTCAACATGTCTCAATCAAGAAAAAGCTTGGAGGGCACATTTGATGCATAAGAAGTTAAAATGCACACCTATAAATCTAATACTCCTTTACTAAAAGAAAATAGGCCTATAAACTACTGTTTATAGCAATGAGTGTATTGCAAGAATTTATATAATTATATTATATAATTAAATATGTTAAAAAAAAATCTAAATAATTTAGTTAAAAGTTTTATTTATCTAACAATTACACCCATGCAATATTGTCAAAACAGAACTATATATTAAAAGGCCTAAATGCATGCAGGACCATTTAAATATTTTGCTCATCTACAACTATTGACAGCAGATCTCTCAATGAGAGAGATAGAAGGATTTGCTCTCATATCTTTACTGCTCTATTCATTTAACTGAAGAAATGTAATGCTTAGGCCATCACTGTGCCTCTCGCAATCTGTTGTCTTGCTCATTCACTCTCGTTGCTATGATTTCAGAGTATTTTATCTCATTTTTGGGATCACATAAATTTGCGGGGGACTCGCGCTGCTTCCGGGAGAGGTCTAAAGGTTGGATGAGATGCTAGATAGGGGCAAACGCTTCACAGCAGCTCAAAACACTGGAAATACATTGGTTGCACTTGCAACCAAGAGAACATCATTCACGCGAGTCTCGCCAATAAACTAAACAGAGGTCTGAAGCAATTAACAATTTTTTTTTTTGCTTCCACTCTAAAAAAAAGAGAGGAAAAACATAGCATAGCAAAATATCTGATCTGTGGGATATTTTTAGCTGAAGCTTTACAGACTCATTTTGGGACCTGAGACTTTACTTTATAGGTCATCTTTAAATAAATCTGTCATAAAAACACTGTGTAAATGTTTGTTTTGTTGACTTGTTTTTCCCTCCTCCTGTACTAAATGTCATGTATGTATGTGCACCACTATACGCCTAGTTTGTAGCACATATTTATTTCCCTAACAGCTTTCAAAATGTCTTCATGTATTTGACTTGAAACCATAGATAATCAATTTTATTCCCTTTAGTCGTCAGTGCATGCCACACATGATAGCAGAGTCACCACAGGAGAGGATAGGCTCTAAATGCATATCAAATATACGGCCATGTTCGATGTTGTTCTAGCCATGGGAAAAGAGACACAAATGTCATGTGGAAATGTAATAGGCATTTCCGCTGTGGCTTTGAATTCCAATTAGAACATCTTTCAAAACGGCCTGAGGTGAAGGCTGAAGCCAAATGAAAAATACTACGCCGATATTTATTCACTATTGATTTGATGCACTGAAATAGTTTGCAGCAAACAAGCCTTATTCTTTTTGAACATTTGCACCCCCCCCCCCCCCCCCCCCCCCACCTCGCCTCACCCCCATTTATTTCCAGGATGGCCTTGGCTGACTCCAAATCAGGATTTTTGGCAGGCATGAGCAGGTTTTATTTCATTTTACATCAGTCGAATCAAGGTCTAGCATAATGATTCAATTTCTTTTACTGCCACATACATGGAGGTGTATCTTCAGAATAAATCAAGTTGTCTGTGCTCTGGAGTCTGCCTTTTGCGTTACTGAAAATGGAAACTGGAGATAAGTCCATAAATTCTAATATGTGCTGCATGTATACGTTTAATTTGCACTATTGCGAATGAGACTTTTTAGATATTTCATATGGCAATCAAAAAGCATGTCAACACATTTTGAACTTGATTTAACCTTACCTGAACCTCAATTTTTATAAATATTTTACTTGATATAGGAAGCAATTCGTTTTGTATTTAGCTTTTTAAGATGGTTAACCTGTATACTACATAATGTGGCTTAAAGGGCACCTATTATGCAAAAATCACTTTTGTAAGGGGTTTAAACACAGTTGAGTGGCAACAGTCTAAATATAACCAGCTTCTAATGGTAAAAGTTCATTAATTAAATTTTTTTATAATCACACATCATAAGATACATCCCTTTGTATGTGTCATCTGAGGTGGAAAGTCCCACCCAATAGTAACAATCTCTCCCTCATTAGGGCATTAGTTTTGTTTTTGAATCTGCCATTATCCGCTTGTAAAGTGTGACGTCACACAAAGCAGCTTTTGGGTCCAAGCACTCTACGTCACAACTTAACAAGTGGATGACGACACATAAGCATTTGTAGCTCCACCCTCTTTTTAAAAAAAGGGCTGAGTCACAATCTTATTTGAATTTAAAGCAACAGTCACCAAAAATGGCACAATTGGGATCAAAGCCTAAAAGGGGCAGTTTCAAAGAGTTATGAAACATTATTTGTGGGGGTTTTTGAGCTTAAACTTCACATACACACTCTAGGGACAACAGAGACTAATTTATTTTACTTCTTATAAAAACGGGCATAATAGGTCCCCTTTAGATCATGGCGCTCATTGTAGAGCCAAAGTAAACATAAATTAATTTTCATAATCCATTATACTTGGTATGTTAGAGTTATTACAATTTTTTTTATGAGGAGTCTTGCACCATAAAGTTCATTGCACACTGAATACGAAATTTTCGTCAGAAATTTTGCAGGTAAAAAAATGAATGCGACACCATGTTGTCCATTAGATTTACACTTAAAAGTCACTCAACTTTTATTTGACATTAAAAAATATGATCAATTTCAAATTTTCATTCATTCATTTTCCTTAGGCGTAGTCCCTTTATTTATCAGGGGTCACCACAGCTGAATGAACCATTAACTTATCCAGCATATGTTTTACATAGCGGATACCCTTCCAGCAACCCAGTACTGGGAAACACCCATATGCTCATATTCACACACATACACTACAGGCAGTTTAGCTTATTCAATTCACCTGTACCGCATGTATAGGTGAAAACTGAAGCACCCAGAGGAAACCCACGTAAACACGGGGTGAACATGCAAACTCCACACAGAAATGTCAACTGGCCCAGCCGGGGCTCGAACAAGCAACCTTCTTGCTGTGAGGCGACAGTCCTAACCACTGCGCCATTTTTTTATTGCATTTTTGCATCCAAAAATATCGTTTTGAGAGGCGTTCTGACAATTCAGAGGCAAAATTCAGTATGCTGTCACTTGGAGCCCATAGCATGTCATGACAAGCAAATTGTGTAACACATTTAATTAAAGAAAATTTTTTGCATTTTTTGCATCCAAAACTAGCGTTTTGAGAGCTATTTGAACAATTCAGAGCAACTGTAGATGCAAAAAACAAAAATCAGGATGCTGTCACTCGGAGCACAGTGCACTTTATGACAAACAAATTTGTAACATAAAGACAGAATGTGGCAGATATAGAGAACCACTGTTGTAGAGTACCATGTGCTGGTACATTTCCCATGCCAATGTTTGACCAGTGTGTGCATTTCTATGCCAGTCTCTGTTCGGAATGAATTAATTCACATAAATTAGTTCTTGCTATGGCTGCAGTAAAGCAAGCAAAGTATCAAAATGCCACTGATTTCCTGAAGTAAACTTTTTGGGAAAATTTTCGGGGTAATCCTATGCAGCTCTTTGATAAGGTGACAAATTCTCAGTTCTTTCCATGCAATGTATTGGATCTTTGGTATTTTATTCGGATATGAAAAAACAGATATACAAATTTTGGACTTCAGTGTGCAAAGACCTTAAGTCTGACAAAATTGAATTTGGTTTTTGATTTTAATGAAGGATCTAATCACTGCTGCCCTGTAGTTTATACTGTTGGTCAGAGAGAATAGCAGATCATTTTTCAAAGTAATTTTGAAAGTTTCAGTCAGTTTCATGCTGAGCTGGTGCTCTTTTGGATTTGCTACCGCTGCTCTTATTACTGGCCTCCAGAGGGCCGTGCTATACGATTTGGAGCTGAAATATTCAGCATTACAGAGGAAAGCTGCTGACTGGCAATCAAGCCTGGAGAACTCTACTTCTAATAAGGGATGCCGTTACCCAAGGTGTTTGCTGTCTGTTCAAGAAAATAATTAGTTTGCTGCAGCAAAGCTCAATAAACTTAAAAAAAAAGCGTTCGTTACTATGTGTAATTCTGCATATGTGGAGAAAGTGCTTTGTAGTGAAAACCCTGAAGAAACGTTGTCTATGATGTTGCAGCGGTGAAACATTTCTAGCTCATCTGTCATCTTCAAAGCTTTGCCTATGTTAGACTTAAAAATCGACCTATGTTCCTGTTGTTATTGTGCATCTTCATCATATTCTGTTATCAAACAGCCTTAACAGGACAGATTTTTTTCTCTCTCTCTCTAAACTGAGGAATTCGAACTTTTCACCCTTGATTTACCAGTTTTCAAACCCAGATTTCTATGACCCAGCCGACATCAAGTAGTGAAACAGAAATACAAAGGAGTGCAAAAAGATTTTAAGTCACACATTTATGAAATGTGACTATGATTGAACTAAAACTAGAAAACAGATGTAAAAAGAGACTAAACAAACTAATAGCTACCCAGCAGACACACAACGTCATAAGACATTAATATTAGGTTAGATTTACTGTAGGTCGCAAGTGTCTAGGGACAATGTTATTTGGACTTCCAATAGCCACGTGAAATGATGTTGATATTTTGTTGATTTGTGTTGGAAAGTCACCAAAATCCAACAGAGGCAACATCTTAAACCAACGTCATATTGATGTCAAAAACTGACATTTATTCCTCAGGTATGGCAACCAAAATCCAACGTCTGATAGATGTCACATTGGTAACTTCCACACAACATCAAGCTGTAACATCCTTAGACATTGATACTTTGTTGTTGTTAGGTTGCATTGAAAAGTAACCAAAAATGCAACATCTATCCAAACTTTACCAGTTCTCATATACGTTTTTTTTTCTGAAATGTGATTTGATCCTAATTGTGTCATTTTTGTGACAGATTGTGCTTTTTTTGAAAAGAGGGAGGAGCTACAAATTGTGTGTACAAATAGTATAGTGGCAGCTTCAAAAACAAGACTAATGTCCTATATGCTAATGAAGGGAAAATGTCAATCAAAGTATTGATTTTATGATGTGTGATTATATATAAAAAACATTTTTTATAAACTTTTACCATTAGAAGCTGGTTATATTCAGACTGTTGCCACACAACTTGTGTTTAAACTAAATGTTTGCATAATAGGTCCCCTTTAAGTAAAAGAAGAGAAAGAAATTATAGCATAATTTGAGTGTATGATGACATGACAAGTATGTACAAAAACATTTGTTTTGCTTAAAAGTATTTCATACTACTTACCAATTATGTTGTCAATAACTGTTTACCAGATTCATGTAAAATGCTGTATTATGAATTCCAGTAAGTGACAATGTCACTTTATATAAATTTGAGCCCTGTGCAATATATATATATACAGTATAGTATAGATAGATAGATAGATAGATAGATAGATATGTGTGTGTGTGTGTGTATATATATATATGTATGTATGTGTATATATATATATATATATATATATATATATATATGTATATATGTATATGTATATATGTATATGTATACACACACATAGGGTTTCATAGAAATCTATTGATGGTGTTATATTTTTAGCTGCTGTTAATAAAAAAAAAATGCTTTTCATGATGCATTTAATTTCTGATGCATCAAATCCTTACAATTTTTACAACAGAGTTCATGCGTGCAGTTTCATGTTGATTTAAAGATTTTTCTCTCCTTCTTTTTCATTGACTCTTTCTCTCTTTCTCTCTCTCTCTCTCTCTCTCTCTCTCTCTCGGTGCAGGCTGATAGAGAACGGTCAGCTGGAAGTGGCAACAGGAGGCTGGGTTATGCCAGACGAGGCCAACGCACACTACTTTGCATTGATAGATCAGTTAGTTGAAGGCCACCAATGGTTGGAGAGAAATTTGGGTATGTAAATAATTTTGGGTCATTTAGAAATGCTTCTCATCAATTTTCTGTTTGCTTGAAATAAAAAAACGGTTGATATCACATTAGATCTAAGACGGCAGACACATTTCGTTATTTTTATTTTTTTTACCTCATAACTGCATAACATCTAGATCAAGGGTCATCAAGTATATTTGTCAGAGGGCCAGTTTTACTGGACAGTCTCCTTGGGGGCCATACCCCCAAGAAGAAAATTAAATAAAAATCTCATTTTGGCTTAACATTATGTTTAATGTTTATACTTTTTCAATTTCATTACAAAACTAAAAGCATTTGATTCAGGCTCCCATCACCTATACCACTCAACCACTAGGAGTAATAGATATTTTGCCTCAACTCAATTAGGGTAAGTCAACAAGGGGAAATGTAACTTTTGCCATTGATTAAGCACTGTGAGTAGCCCGTTTCAGCATTGTGATTTGAATTCATTTGATTCGAACATTATTTGTGACCTGTTTTGTTCTGATACTAGGTTATTTATTTACCATGCTATTTTAAGTTCAGCTAGATTGTTTTTCCTCCTTTTTTAGTCCTAAGGCAGACATCCCAAGTCTCCCGGAAGTTCTGTGAGTCTCCCGCAAATGCATAGAGACTCCCGGATGCCCGCAAATAAATGATAATCTCCTGGAAATCGTGCATCTCCCTTTCGCTCCTCAAATACTTCACGCACCTCTCTCCACCGCATCCCTCCTTGCTCTTCATCACACACGTCGCGCGCACTCCGCCTACACCCCACCCGGTCTTCACTTACGCTAAAACCTGTTTGAAACAATTAATGTTTAACGCCGCATGGTCTGTCTGAGTCTGTCCTCATTTCGAAGTGTAGCCTTATAGTCATAAATGGTGGTTATTCTGACAAGAGACTCAGTCGTTGTTATTTTTAGTTGCTTTAATAGTGTGGACCACTATTTTCTTATTGATACTCCCAATTGATACTTATCATTTTAAAAGTTATACTGCATTAAATAATACAATTTAAAGTCATAGTTTTATTTAGAAATGTTAAAAAACTAATTTGAAAATTACCTATAGCAACTTTAATATAAAATAGTTTGGTATATTCACCTTCGGCCCACGGCTCTAAATGATATTTGGTTTTTGGCCCTTCATAAGAAAAGGTTTGAGCAACCCTTATATAAAGAATGCCATATGTCTGTCTCAAAAATGCACTACAGTATTTATATGTAGTCAGTGACATACTTATGCCATGGTCACACTGCACTTTTCACCCCATAGACTTCTAGTCACATGCAAGCTAATGCTTCAAACTGGAAACGTAAGCTCATGTGACAATTTTCACAGTTCAGTACGTTGCAAAGTTCAAGGTTGGTGAACTCTGACCTGCAAAATCGCATTACATGACTGCGAGAGACTAATCGAAGATCAAACCATGACAGAAATTTTAATTATAGACCAATCGCTTGCTTTTTTTAAATGTCTAATCATCTCGTTTAATCCCGCCTCTTTTCGCAGTGGCGCACAACAGAATTTCGTATGTTCTAGTTCTAGTGTGACCGTGGCATTAGAGTTTTGTTCTAACACTAATCAAACATGCTAATCAGTGTCTTGAAGATCAAAGCTACAGGCAGGTGTGTTTGATTAGGGTCGGAGCTAAACTTTGGACATCGGGCCTCACGGGCCAAGTTTGCTCATCCCTGTTCTAACATAATTTTGCATATTCAAATTCAGAATCATAAATATATCTGTATTCTGGTTTCATCACTGCACTGTACATTACAAAACAAGAAAAAGTTCTATTCAAGTCCACCACCTCGAGTCAATGTCAAATGTCCATTTTCCAAAGGATTTAAAGTACATTTTAACCAAATCTCTTAAAAGAAGTAATAATTGCAAGCACTAATTTTATTTAATTTGGCTTTACCTTTTAAAGTAGTGTCATTTTTTGATATGTGTATTGGATCGTGACTTGAGTGTATCATTACACCCCTACTGTGTACTCTTAAAGTTCTTGTGAAATCAAAATTGACAATGTTTATTTTTCTAGCACATATTGTTACTCTTTAGATGAACAGTTAATCCGTTATTAAGTTAATCCACTGAATAAAAAAAATATATATACACAGCTAGTGTTTTTCAGCCAACGATAAACGTCCAGCGAAAGGTTCATGTGACTACTTTCAATTTTATAAGGTTCCTTTTATAGCATTAATGTTGTAAATTAATTAAAATACAACCAGTTAAATGGACTTAAGCATTCATTTAGGTGTTCAAGTGTAAAACGAGATGAACTATAGATACTATAGATTTTTTAAACTAGGGCGCCGCCATCTTGGAATATTGCTGTGTCTGACGTCACAGGGTTGGTTCCGTTCCCTCAGCTGAACAGATACAGTGGAAGACTGAACACAGAGACTGCAAAGCCTAATTTAACCCAATGCGTGAAGTTGTGGATCTGGTGCAAATACAAGCATCAGATGGTAAAGTAAAGTAAAGTCAGACAATAAACTTGTTCAGCTGAGAACTTTCCAGTTTTCCTGTAATTTAAGGGACTGTGGGCGGTCTTAGATTGAGCTGGGTAATAAAATCTTGTTTCAGACCCATTTAAATTCTGAATCAAGCTCAGCTCAAGATGTAGGTCATGAAATCCAACCTTTTAAATGCAATACTGTAAGGAATTTTAGCTCCCCTACATATTTATGCTTCCCATATTGGCTCAAAGACCTGTGGGAGAATCTTTTTTTTTCAGTGTTCATTATTAGTGTATTAAAACATGGAGCATGATATCTCAGCTGCTGGTGGATCTGTTCTCAAATATAGATTGATTGGAGAGGCAAATACTACAGTAGTCTGCTACATAGGTTTTTTTTTTTTTGCCGCTGATGCCCTGCAACCGGTATTGCATTCTGGAGAACTGCTGCTGCCGTAATACAGTTTGCTCATTCTCATGTGCTCATGAATAGAAACACGGGTCTCTTCAAGGTACGCGTGTCCTTATATATGCATCTCCTGCGTTTCTCTGTTCTACAAGTCTCTTCTGTTGTAAATACCCTGCCGGTTTCATTCCTAGTTTCATACTTAAAATGGGACCTTGCTGAAAGTCATTCCTAACTTAACTTCGGGGATTGTTCACCCAGAAATTAAAATATTATGTTAATTTACGCACCATGAGGCCATCCAAAATGTATATGTAGGTTAGTTTTTCTTCAGTAGAACTTTAAAGAAGATTTTTTTAGCTGAAACTATGGTCGTTGGTGATTCATAGAATATAAAAAGATTTACGTGTATTCATAAAATATTACAAAATATATGTTATACAAAGGTTTTGCAGAGTAGTTGTGTATACTATATATATTTTTGAAATTTATTGCTTATGTATTTTTTTGCACTAAAGAAGGTTAAATTTGTCTTACAATTGTATGTGCATAAGAAACAAGGAAATTTTAAAAATGATTTATGGTATGTATGAAGGATGGTGTAATTAATTTAAAAGGTTTTATGTGAATATATTGATTCAATTTTGTGTTGACTTTAAAAGACTTTAATTTAAAAAAGACTTGAAGTTAATTTAAAAAATGTCCTGTTTGAGTTTACAGTCATTGCTGTTGTCTATGGATTGAGATTTATGTAGATTTTTAATATTTAATAAGTCAATTAAATTACTTATTAATTACTTATTAAAAGATACTTTTCCTTAAAAATTGATTGGAAAAGTGATTTAAATACAATTTTAATGATGCAATTAGTAATTTTTTTACTTTTTTGAACACTTTTTTGTTTTATAGTCTTTTGTGAATGTAAAGTTCAAAAGAAAAACATTTATTTGATTTATTTTTTCCTTTTTCCTGAACTTTATTTTGATTTTCTGAGATGCTGAAAAATGTGATGAAGAAATGATTGACAACATGTACAGTTGAAGTCAGAATTATTAGCCCCCTTGAATTATTAGCCCCCCTGTTTATTTTTTCCCCAAATTTCTGTTTTTTTTCTGAGTTTTTTTTTCAACACATTTCTAAACATAATATTTTTAATAACTCATTTCTAATAACTGATTTATTTTATCTTTGCCATGATGACAGTAAATAATATTTTACTAGATATTTCTAAGACACTTCTATACAGCTTGAAGTGACATTTAAAGCTTAACTGGGTTAATTAGATTAACTAGGCAGGATAGGGTAATTAGGCAAGTTATTGTATAATGATGATTTGTTCTGTAGACTATCGAAAAATATATTGCTTAAAGGGGCCAAAATAAAACAAATAAGACTTTCTCCAGAAAAAAATATATTATCAGACTTACTGTGAAAATGTCCTTGCTCTGTTAAACATCATTTGGAAAATATTTAAAAAAGAAAAAAATAATTCAACTTTAACTGTATATACATTTATTCTAAACAACATACAGCAACATCAACCAAACAATAACTGAAAGAAAAAAAAAACATACAACATGGTCATCCAAATGAAATTGCACAATAATATCACGTGTAAAAAATTTAACACAAATAATAATAAGGTGATAATTCCAGAGGAGTAATGTATTCAAACATCTAGAAACATTTCATTGTCTTAAATAGACTAGAAGAGGACCCCAATTTTTTTTTATAGAAGTTGCTAGAAGATACTTTTATTGTCTAATTTTCTTTAGTTTAACAAAATTAAAAAAAGTCTATAATCCACAAAGAATAGGTAGGCAATTTCCAATTTAGTCAAATTAAAAGTCTTGCAAGACATGTTACAAAAGCTACAACATGAGTCTTATATTTGGGAATGTTGGGGGGATTGAGAAAATGTTCCAGATAGAGCTGTAATAGACAGGTTTGCTGTGAATATTAAGAGATTCAGATAATGCTTTAAAGATCTGTGACAAATAATTGTATAAAGATGGAAATCTTTTGCATTTCTTCACTGTCACTTTAGATAAATTTCACAACACATTCTTGCTGAATAAAAGTATCAACAAGTTGCCAAGTTATTTTCAAAAAAATACATAGTTTGGTCAATGCATCATATTAGCACTGCACAATATATTAGCACTGCACAATATATCGTTTGAGCATTGATATCACATTGTGTGTACAGGATTAGATTATTTATTTAATATTAAAAGATAAAGATATTATTATTTTTCAATAATTTATACAATGACGACCATGTTATGTAATGTTTGTTTGCTCAATTTCTGCTCCTGAATACTATTAGACTCTCAAGAAAACCATAAAGTGTTGTTTATTTCATAGTGCATAGTTATTTCATAAACAAGTGCTTTGTTTTATTTACATATGCTTGTTATTTATTATAAATTATGCAAACTCACTGCATAGAAAAAGACTTGATCAATCCAATTGATCTAAATGAATGAAATCTTTCAAAAATAACTATTCAATTCATCTGGTGATATATTATTCATCTCGCAATATATAATTGTAGACAAATAATATATTGCAATGTCAGATTTGTCCAATATCGTGCAGCCCTACGTCATATGCAGTGTTTTATATTTGATACCCAAATTTACATTGATTAATGGTGGAGTTTTTTGACAATACATTTTGCGTAATGATTTTAGACATTTGTTAACTTAACCTAAAATCTTATTCCCCTACTATTTGTTAGGCGTGAAACCCAAAACTGGCTGGGCTGTGGATCCGTTTGGTCACACTGCAACTCAGGCTTACCTGCTGAAACTGGCCGGTCTGTCCAACATGCTGATCCAGAGAGTGCACTACTCAGTGAAGAAACACTTCTCTTCTCAAAAGACCCTGGAGTTCTTCTGGAGACAGAACTGGGGTGAGCAATTGCCCTTTTTACAATGTCCTATTTCTAATGAGCAAGATTGGATTTTTGTCAATATTAATACTTTTTTAGCAGATACTTGATGCACATTACTTTGGTTTGATTGTTTGGAAAATGTCAGGTTTTTTAGGACGTCTAACCAGTAAATCAAATTAGAATTGAGATTTTATGACACTTTTTTTTTTAAAGAAACACACCATTTTTTTAGGAGTTAAATAGACTCATTTTACAACCTATAGTTAAACAGTTGTGCCTCCGGGTCTGGCAGGAACACTGTTAGCTTAACGTAGATCACTGAATCAAATTAAACCGTTATCATCTCAATCCAAAGTGTAAAAAAATAAAAGGAGTTTTGATAATTTTCCTATTTAAAGCTTCTGTAGTTACATTGTGTTCTAAGACGAAATGAAAATAAAAGGTTTCTATTATCTAGGCCGATATATCTAAGAACTATATTCTCATCCTGGTATAATAATCAAGGAACTTTGCTGCCATACCACAACAATATTACCTAGCGGGAGACTATTTTCAGGTGCTACACTGTAAAAAACAAAACATCCATAAATTAAGTTTTCAATATTTTGTGATTCATGTTTTTATTTTTTATTTTTTTGAGCTGGTGTTGTATATTACGATACAAAAACCTTAATAAGTAATAAACTGCCAGTACATTTTCGGTTATTTTACAGACTTATTTGTCTATGTGTTACAGTATATCTTACTTATTATATTATTTCAGACTGCTAAAATGATGACAAATGATGATAATTGACATGCTATTTCTCTACAAAATAATGTTTTAAATATGAAGTTAAATAATCTTTTTGTGATTTAATCATGGAATGATGAAAAGAAAATGAGATTGTCTTTCTGAACATTGAGTAGTCGTCTAATTAATGACACAGTGTGATTAACTGTGGGATAAAAAGGTGGAGTGAGAGGATTGTGTTGCACACCAAAACATTTGTGTTTTTGAATCACCCAAAGAATGTAAAAATAAAAACAGCAAGAAGCAATTACTTGATGAGTGCGAATCATTACCTTTTTGAATAATAGTATTGACTTGATTAAACAACCAAAAAGTTTCTTTAAAAACAGCTAGCGCGCTGGGCAAGTCTTATTACAAACTGCTAAAATGTCAATAAAGGTTACTTTGTTAAACTGTAGAGTTTATTTTTAACATCAAAACTCGACAGAGCAGAGATCAAGGTCCCATAATGCAATTCACAACCATAAATATTCAGAAATCACCTGTGAATCACAAAATACAGAAAATGTTAAAGGTGCAGTAGGTGATCTGCCAAAATGCTATTCATTAGCATAATATCGTTGAAACACAGTTCCTCCCTGCCATTCAAAGCCATGCCTGCTGAAATCATGAACGCGCATCATAAAGATGACAGTAGATAACCCACTAGATCATGTCATTCGCCAGTTAGAAATCTTTATAGTACTTTATAATACTACAATACTGAATGAAAAACTGTATTATATCTAGCATGTATACAGTTGTGTAGCAAGCAAAAATTGTCATAATGTGCAATATTTCATGCATGCAAGGATCGCTTGTCTCACTCTCTCACGCGCTTTGTCCTAACGCCCCATTCACACGGGGTTTCAGCTTCAACGCTTCCCATTCACTTTGAATGAGTGACGTCAGGCGTTGCCGAACTGCATTGTGGATCCGTCGGCGCAGCTTCAGTGGCATTGCTCGCTGCAAAAGTTGGGACTTGCTTAACTTTTCAAGCGGCGACGGAAGCGTCAGCTAATAAGATCGCTGTATGCAAATGCACCAGCTCAGACAGTGGCCTATTGCTGACTAATTTCATTGGCTGATGCTACTATGACGATCGCGTCAGCCTTAGCTTTAGACATGCCCTCTGTCAAGCGTTGACGCTGAAGCCCCGTGTGAATGGGGCGTAAAGTGACTACTGTGTGCTCAATGGTTGGTTATTACAGACCCATACTTGCATGCTATTTCAGACCGAATATTCAGAGTAGCATGGTAAACAATATAGGGAGCGCGTCACAGCTCATCATTGTTCAAAAATGAACCAATGTGAATATAAAACCAACTTCAGCTCAGTAAAGCAGGCTAGGCAGAATAACGTTATTTAGTCATGTTCTGTTGTTAAACTATATAAAAATCTGTATTATCGATGTTGTAAAAGGTCCCTTATGAAATTGAAAAAAGTCACATCAATCTTTCGCCAGAAGATTTTAGTGGCTGAACAACACTTCTGTGCATATAACCCATTTGTGACAAAATCTACATCAGCTTTGAGTGACTAAAATAGTTTTCAAACATAAAATTTCCTGTCTAAAAGAAATACTTCAGCCATGGTGTCATCCTTCCTCCAGCGTGCAAACGTAACTCTAATGTTGATTCAGGATTTTAAAGTTTTGATTCAAAGTTTGTTTGTGCTGTCACTCTCTCGTGTGCATGTTAACACCTCATGCGTGCACTTGCAAACGGCAGATCAGTCTGTGTGAACAGAGATGCGCAGATGTACAAACCTGCATTTGTTGACAGACAGTTTGGGCTACTTATCAGAATAATGTGAATTATCGGCCCGATGAATTTTAATTGGATGAACATTTTTTTAGTTCTATGCCTTACCCAGAATATAAAAATACATTTAAATACATTTAGATCATTTACTTTAATCATTACTATTGGAATGCGAAGAGACTTTCAACCAGCACAACAAAAGACCTTTAATTCACAGATATTTGTTTTACAGTGTACGTAATATAATTGTGCTTGCTTCAGCCATAATACGGCAGCAAAGTTCCTTGACCATTACACCAGAATGAGAGCATGTTTCCTAGCCATATTGTAGAATTGTAAAATTTGCAGATGCAGAACCGCTGTGGGTCAGTCATCCTTTTCAGTAAAAGGTTCACATCTATGGAAAGCCATGCCTGTTCATTTAAAATTACAATCAGAACTCCTAGTTTTTTCTGTAAAGCTGAAAGAATGGTTGAAATCTTTACAGCAATGTGAGCATTAAGTATTATTTTTTCAGGTTGGTCACGTTAACATTTCTCTTTATGCAGATTGACTCGCATTTTATGGTTGTGACTCTGTATATATTGTACATGTTTGTTGTATTGAGTTTTATTCTTGATTGTTTTTTATTTTTATTTCTTAATGTAAAGCCTAACCAGGGACGAGGGCTGCAAATTAGCTTTATGCTATATGCCCTATGTACGCAACATCGGTTATCTTTGTATAACAATGTCAAGTGTATTGTCCCTGTAAAATAAACAGGCAAATAAAAAAATAATAAAAAATAAAAGATATCCAGTGGTCTCACGTAAGTGCAATGAAAGTGCCTTCTCGGACTCACGTATTGAGCTTTTCAGTATCAAACACTCATATCAATAGTTTGCCTTAATGGTAACTGGTACGGTCCTGAACAATGCTGATGGGTCTGCAGTCTGTGGATATCCATTTAGTGATGGAATCAGTTAGCTTTGCAGTTTTTTTTTGTTGACAGGCCTGCGCTTCTGAAATCATCCAGTGTTCTTTGATGAGCACGGCTGGGTGATGCTGTCTCTGAACTGGCATCTTTGCTAACATCCGCAGAAATATGTTTGGCCCAAAGATGGTGCTTTAGACTTGTTGTGAAGGACAGTTCATCACTACAATAAGTGCACACACAACTTTACTTTTATCCAAACTTTCACCTGGAAGCTTTTTAGAAGTAAACTTGCCATTCAGCACACTGGGCATTGTCTCGAGGCATCATATTACTGGCGTTTGCTGTATTCTTGGCCTTATGGATGCAATGATGGCAAGAAGTTGAGGTCAATCCTTATGAATGGATTCATTTGTTAAAGAAATATGCACTTGTTGAAATTTACAGATTAATTAAATGTGGTAGTGCATTAAAGTAAAAAATCCTAATATATATTGTTGAAATTAAAATGATAATTTTTTCTTTTTTTTAAATATTTCTGAAGTGATGTTTAATAGATTAATGAAACGTTAATTTTCTATAATATTTTTGCTTTTGGAGGAAGTTTTTTTTTGTTTTATTTCAGCTAGAATAAAAGCAGTTTTTATTTTTGTTAAAAAAATAATTTTAAGGTCAATATTATTAGCCATTAAACAATATATTTTTTTTGACTTGTTTACAGAACAAACCATCATTATGCAACGATTTGCCTAATTACCACCGAGCGATATCTACTTAGTTTTACATTCAAAGACCTTTATAGTATTTGCGAATATAATGTGCTTGCCTGGTGTGCAAAGCCTTGAGCTGTCAATACACACTTCTCATCTGGTGTGTGATCTGCTTCATGTGACATTACAATGCGCATGTACAATGCATCTGGAAAGTATTCATAGCGCTTTACTTTTTCCACATTTTTTTATGTTACAGCCTTATTCCAAAATGGATTAAATTAATTTATTTCCTCAAAATTTTACACACAATACCCCATAATGACAATGTGGAAAAAGAGTTTTTGAAATTGTTGCAAATTTATTAAAGATAAAAAAAAACAGAAAAATCACATAAGTATTAACCAACATGTTCAAATAGCCATCAAACAACAAGGTGGATTTAGCATTGCATTCAAATATGATGCAGCAGCTTTAGAGGTAAAGTCTGGTTTCACTCTGTTTCTTTCAGTTTTCTTTACATTTATTAGAAATCAATGGTTTTTGAGTCCCAAAAAATAATGAAGAAGAAGAGTCCTTAATATTTGTATATTTATAAAAATTACAAAACAAAAGATCTATCAGTATTTCCTTCTTTAAAGGTCCTGTAAAGTGCTTTGATATGCATTTTTATTCGATGTTTGATGTGATCTCAAGAAAACACAAAGAGAGTTGGACATAGAGTAGCTCCTCCCCTTTAAAAAATCAGCCAATAGCTTTTTGTTTTATCACAGCTCTGCTAGTTAGAGTGTTTGAGCTCAAGCGCATCAAATGTAAAGCAAACGAGCAGGGTCTTGAAGGGGGCGAGGCATGTCAGATACTAGAAAGCGTTTGATTGGTTATGATGTGATGAAAAACTGTGTGTGAGGTGACGTGAATAAAACCGTTGGTCTATTTAGGAGGAAGTGGCAAACTACAAGCATTACATGTTTATATCAGTTTTATATCTTCTATGCACAAATTTTGTCACTGTTTTGGAGCGCACTAGCTTATAGATATCTTAAAAACGAACAATACTGACACTAACATCTAAAAACTTTATTTTAATTTCATGGGACCTTTAATTACCATACATGTAGCTGTCAAAAGGGATGCATGCATATCACTGTCTGCTACTTTTCCTTGTGACTTTAAATATGCGTGCCTCCCTTGCCTAGCAACTTCCTGCTAACAAAAAACTAACTTTCTGTTGGCAAAAACATAACTTTACTTCATATATGTCTTTCTAAACAGCATATTCAGTGCATTCTCCCCTGCTTGTGAACGTGAAACTAGGGATGCGCCGAGATTCGATCTCGATACCAAAATTCTGAGTATTGACCGATACAGATCCGATCCGGATACTGTGCCATTTTTTTAACATAATACTGTTTCTATAGGTCTGGTGATAAACTCAAATAATATATCTTCTTTAGTAAAATAACAGATCTATAGGCCTACTGTAAATTACAGACGGTACAATCTAATTAAAAACATTATGCTTGATGTAATCTAGGCTACATTATTTGACTATTTGTTATGACATTGATTTGCTGTGGTCCAGCTTATGTTTCCTTAAACTACTTAAACAGCTTATGTGCCAAAACACAAACTGGTCTATTAAATAAAATATTAATATACATAAAATTACAGTGAAATATTCAGAGTAGTCTATGTTAGGCTCAATAATTTTCTGTTAATGACAATCCATATTGCACCCGTCAGTTTCACTTTGATTAATTTAATCAACTACTTTGGCCACAATGAGCCAGACTTTACAAACTGTTCACAGCACTAAAAGTCGGAAGGATGAGAGAACATAAACTCTTTGTGAGAATAATTTACGGAACGGCGCACATTGCGGCTGCGCAGCCGGCGCGTGAATGAAGCAATTGATGCATCACTGAGACACAGTGCGCAGTTCTCCTGTATATGCAGACACTTCCAAAAGAGCAGCACAAAGGGAAGAAATCAGTGCATTGAGGATCTGTCCAATGTATTATTGAGTTGTTTCTAATTAAAAATTTCAGGTTGGCCTAGTTTGTGTGAAGAGCAGGTATTAAACCTCTCTACTCCAGTGTTGCGAATGCGATCTGCTGATCTAACAGACACAGCGCAACATGATTTAAAACAGCAATGAACTACTTGTTGCAAAATGAACCAATTTAATGCAGAACTAAATGCATTTCGTTACTGATTATTTAAACTAACAGGAACAAATAGTCTTGGAGAAAGTTTTTCGTGTTGGCATAAATGAACATGACATGCAATTTGAATTGTAAATGAATGGAGAATGATTGACAGGTGCAGCGGAGGGAAGCGCTGAAGTGAACATAAATTCCAAATTTCACAATAAACTATAGAATGGCTTCAGAACATTTGGGATATAGTAGGCTTACATGACAATGTTCTAGTGCCTTATAATAGGCTACCTTCATGGCCTTTTTTGGCTTATAAATTACACAGAATATAGCGCACACGCAAGATCGGATTTGAATGGGTACCAGCTGGCCAATACCCTACCCAAAAATATGCAGTATCGAACCGATATCCGATCAAAGTATCAGGATCGGTGCATCCCTAAGTGAAACATGGTCATTGGCAGGCAGCTTAGTAGCCTAACTACATATTTATAGGCTGTATTACCAAAACAATTGGATTTTTATGATGATGAATTGATAAAAGACATTAATTAGCTTAATTTTTAATATCAATATCTCTATAGAAGCTTTGAAAGTAAATATTACGTTACAATATGACGTCTTATATGAGAATGGTCAAAATGACTGCTGGTGATTCTAGTAGTTAAAGGATTCTGGTAGTTCCAGTGTTAAAGAAGGCATATCTTCCGGCTCATAATAAATTATGAGAGGGTTTTTGGTAAACTCCGTCGTCTCAGAGCTGACTGCGTGGCCTCACACGTTTGATTGCAAGTCTCTGTAGGAGCCTGTTCTAATCACATGAGCTGCTCTGTGCTGCCATTCACGCTTTTCATTGATTGAATCCATCTTTTATTTAGCGATTACGTTGATTAAAACCTGGGTAGGTGGGGCTGCTCGCTACATTTAGCTTCATGATTTAGAAATAGAGGTCGAAGTCAAATAAATCCAGTTTTCCATCTGCAGCTGCTGGCCCTGAAGCAATTGGTAACAGACCCAACTCCATCTGTGCCTAGTGGAGGCTTTCTCTCTTTCTCTCTCTCTCTCTCTCTCTCTCTCTCTCTCTCTCTCTCTTTCCAGATACATCTCCATCACTGGAGGTCATTCGACCCCTCGCCTTGAAAGATAACCACACAAACTTGAGATTTTGACAGGAGCCATAATGATCCGTGTCACCAAAAAAGAGCATGAAGCAATCTTCAGCATCAGATGATGGATACTGCAATGAGTTGTTATCAGTTTATGTGCACCTGATTGCTTTTTTTTTGGTATATGCAGAAAAACCTCCTCATGATATCTCTCAATAGCCAGGAGCTTTGGAAGCTCTTACCACACAGGATGCCGAGTAAATGGTGTAGCAACCATGCAACAAACACCGTAAACACGTCCCTCAGCGTCGATCTCGTTCAGTTTAAATATCAAGTCAAAAATAAATGCACAGAAGGATTAAAAGAAACATTTGTACAGCCGGGAAAATAAGTATTGAACGCCTCACCCCTTTTTTTCTCAGAAAACATATTTCTAAAGGTGCCATTGACCCCGGATGTTGGTAACAACTAGAAAAATCCATATATGCTATTAAAACAAATCTGATTAGTTTGCTAGTTAAGTGTAATAAAATGAAATGACACAGCAAAAAAGTATTGAACACATGAAGAAAGGGAGGTGTAGAAAGGGAGTGAATACACAGACAGCTGCTGAAATCTCTTAGTAGCTATTCAGCAACCTTCTGCCCTTTGTCATTGTAAATGAATATTAGCTGCTTCAGTCCAACGTCTACATTACCAGAATGATTAAAATGAAACCAGGGTGGACATTTCAGCAAGGCAATGATCCAAAACACAGCCAAGGAAACTCGCAAATGCTTTCAGAAAAAGAAAATCAAGCTGTAGAATGGCCTAGCCAATCACCTGACTTGAATCCAAAAGAAAATACAAAATAAAGATCAGATTTGATAGACGAGACCCACAGAACCATCAAGATTTTTACACTCTGTTGAAGTCCGTGAAAACTTCATTCTCCAGATGACAGGCATCTTTAAGCTGCCATTAGCAAAAAAAAAAAGCCATTTATATAAAGTATTAAAGAGCACCTATGGTGAAAAATCTACTTTTCAAGCTGTTTGGACAGACATATGTGTATGTATGGTGTATAGACCGTCATATTGGGGTGATATAAACACACTCAGTCCTTTTTTTTCAATTTAACAACATAAAAACGGTGGACCAATTGGAGCGGTTTTCAGACCGACCGCAACTTGACGTAGGAGTGCGGTCCCCCCGCCCACCGAATTGATTGACAGCTGCATATTAACATGTCTCCGTAGTAACGTGTGTAATCATATCAAACAAACACAGGACCAGGACGTGAGCAAACTAAGCAACCATAAATAAAAGGTCTGTTCAGTTTGCTAGGATCATCAATCATCATCAAATGTGATCAAGAGTGAGTTTTACAAGTTTAAAATGTTTTAAAACTGTGCATGTGTGTAATGAATTACAGCCATTTACTTCATCAACACAGCCGCGTGTCAGAACAATCATAAAAGACGCTTCAATCCCGGTTTGTGGATGTTAAATCAGGTTTATTTTGTACATTAACATAACAGATATCCATACAGCAGTGGATATTAACCTGTATTCTGTCACATTTGCGTGCAAAAACAGTGCAAAGCTAAACGCGCGCTGTCTGTGTGTGCCTGTCAGCGCTGTGTGTGTGTGTGTGTGTGTGTGTGTGTGTGTGTGTGTGTGTGTGTGTGTGTGTGTGAACTTTGTAACGACATTGTGTGTGACTCATCCTGCAACTCCACAACATGCATCAAATACTCATTGGTAAAGCTCTTACTTGTTGTTTTTCCTCACAAATGTTACGTGAGATCTTATTCCTTCGTGTTTGTCTGTTGTCTGACGCAGCCGAGGGAGCCGCTGCCAGGCACGTGGAAACGGTGGGCGTGAAGGACTAGCCTTAAAGGCGCAGTACACAAAAACAGCTAGCTTCTAATAAATGCTACAAAAAAGGAACTTATGACAGGTATAATAAAAAAATCTGATGGGTGTTTTTAGATGAAACTTTACAGACACATTCTGGAGACACAAAAGACTTATATTAAATCTGGAAAAAGTGGTAACCTATGTGCCCTTTAAATATGTTTCAGTACTTTCTCCTTGTGTCGTTTCATTGTTATTACACATAACAAAATTTTCTGATTTATAAAAATTTTGGTTTTATTTTTTTTTTGTTTGTATTGTTTGGGTTTTTACCAAAATCTAGTTCAATTCCATGTCAACAGCTCGCTTAGGAATATTAATCCCAGGAAAACATGACATGTTCTATACTTATTATCCCCTCTGTATATCAATTTCTGTCAATAAAAAGTGGATAGAAAATACAGTAAAAGACAAAAGGGATGTTTAACAAAGAAATGACATCATTCACAGTATTTCCTTCTATATATAATAGAAGTTTAAATTCTTAATAAATTCTTTTAGTTGGGGTGGAAAAAATATAAAAAAAGAACAAGTAATATCAGTATTATTAGCCATGTTAAGATTTTTTTTTGTCTGATAACTTGCCTAATTAACCTAACTTGCCTAGTTAAGCCTTGAAATTACACTGTAATCTAAATGAAGTTATCTTGAAAAAAAAATTAGTAAAATATTATGTATGTTCTGTAATCATGGTAAAGACAAACTAAATTAATTTATAGAAATTAGTTAACTATTGTGTTTAAAAAAGTGTTCTTATTTAAGTTAAACAGCACTTTGGGAATATACATCCATTCATTAATTTTCCCTCAGCTTAGTTCCTTATTTATTAGATGTCGCCACAGTGGAATGAACCGCCAACTCCAGCATGTTTTGCGCAGCGGAACCCAGTAATAGGAAACTCTCATACACTCTCACATTCACACACACACTTATACACTATGTCAATTTTTGTTTACTTTAATTAGCTATTCGATTGTTAAGTGTGACGTCACGCGAAGGGGCTTTTGGGTCCAAGCGCTCTGTGAAACTTAAGGAGGAGACTCATCAAATGCTAATAATAAACGTTAACAAAGCGATGTTATACTTTCAGAAATCATGATCGCAATATAGATGTCCATGCCTAATATCTGATGGCCAGAAAGTGAAAAAAAAAAATTAATTGTAAAAATGTTGGTATTTGTGATACAGCAAGCCCAGTGATTGTTGTGTACACTATGACTTTATATAAAATTCACTTTAATTTGTGATATGAATAAAAAGTGATCATAAACTGTGATTTTTTTCAATTCAAATGAGTGGTGGCTTGGACCCGGAAACAGTATTACATACGTCACCAACACGTCACTACTTAACAAGCGGATAGCCACGTGAATACGGGGAGAACATGCAAACTCCACGCAGAAATGTCAACTGGTCCAGCCGGGACTCGAACCAGCCACCTTCTTGCTGTGAGGGGACAGTGCTAACCACTGAGCCTCCGTGCTGCCACTTTGGAAATATTTGAAAAATGATGTAAATTTCTCAGGGGAAATAATAATTTTATGTTAGTATAAAAGTGTTAGCATTAGAAAATAAAGAACTTTTATTTTGTAATATAAATAGTGTTAATTTTAGAGTACCAGGGCCATTTTTATTGATATCATTTATGTTTTATATTAAATATACTTTTTTCATTCATTTATTCATTTTCTTGTCTGCTTAGTCCCTTTATTAATCAGGGGTCACCACAGCAGTATGAACTGCCAAATTATCCAGCATATGTTTGAAGCAGCAAATGCCCTTCCAGCTGCAACCCATCACTTGGAAACATCCATACACTCATTCACACACATACACTACGGACAATTTAGCTTACCCAATTCACCTGTACTGCATGCAAACCCACGTGAACACGGGGAGAACATGCAAAATCTACACAGAAATATAGCCCCCCCGCCCACAGATTTTTTAAAAATGTATTTTTGATTTCCTTATAGTACTTTCATCATTTACCAATACATTATTGACGCCAAAATGTGCATTTGTTAATATTGTTTAATTGAGCTGGACGGTCATTCGATTTTTTTAAAATCTTTTTCAAATAAAGTTAGCAACAATTAGCACATTTTATTTAATACAAACACATAGTTTGTTAAAAATGATTAACTATGCAGACTATATTGTAATGCGTTTCCAGATTATTAATAGATTTATTAACAATGTTTGGAGATTTTTTTTTTTGTTATGAAGCATTATCACTGTCATCTCACAGCAAGAAGGTCACTGGTTTGAGTCTCGGCTGGACCTGTTGACATTTCTGTGTGGAGTTTGCATGTTCTCTCCATGTTCGCCCAGGTTTCCTGTGGGTGCTCCGGTTTCCCCCACAGTCCAAAGACATGCGCTATAGGCGAATTGGATAAACTAAATCAGCTGTAATGTGTGAATGCGAGAGCGTATGGGTGTTTCACAGTACTGGGTTGCGGCTGGAAAAATATCTGCTGCGTAATATAGTGGTTAGTGGTTCATTCTGCCTTGCGACTCCTGTTTAATAAAGGAAGCTGAGGGAAAATGAATGAATGAATAAAGTAAAACGCTAAATGAAAAGTGCATATAGGTTGTGTATGGAATAAGTGGTTTCATAAGAATAAAATAAATAATTTTAAACCTCAAACAACAACAACTATAGACACAATTATAAAACAAAGGGTTTAATTGTAAACACTTTTAAATCCTTTGTTTTTGGAACTGGTGATTTTTGATTACATTATAATGTAAATGAGTTTGCTTTGTTATTCTAATGAAGGAGATGAAAGAATAGAAAATGTGATACAGAAGCTTACCTACTGATATTTGATTTATTTAATTATTGAACACAGTAAGCGCTTCGCCACACTTCTGGTCTACCAACCTGCTTATTTCAATTTCACAAATTCAACCAATATGCTAAATATTACATATTCAAATAATTATTTAATAAATAAAACAGCAAAAAGGATTTGAAGCATTTGACATTTATTCGGAAAGTCTAGTCTGTGTCATGAGAGTGCTTATTAGTAAGGCTAAGTCCTGTGTAAATATTTCATGTTGAGCGTAACCCACAACTGACCTTCATTAACATCAGCCTTCATGCACAAAAGTACATTCGGAAAGACGCTAAGCCTTATAAAGTTTGAACTTTCCAAATCTCTCACTATGTAGGGCAAACTTTTCTTAATCCATAGTTAAGTTCCCATATTAAATGGGATTAATTATACCTGTGGTTGTTCTGCTGAACACCTGGGTGAACTGATACGCTCACAGGAAACTTCTCTTTAAAATAATAATAGGGATAAAGGAAAGGGTAGAAATGTATTTGAAATACATGGCCTGTTATACACTTTTTAGCAAACATCCTGATAGCTGAAGCAGCATTTAGGTAAACATGTAACAAAGTAATTGACAAAAATAGCAGTAATAAATTGTAAAACACAATTTTTAAAGAACACAGAAATATATTTATATAGATTAATGTTTGAAATAAATATAAGGGGCTGCTAAATTGATCAATTCTTTCACTTTTTTTGCTTCATTAGGTAAGAGAGAAAATAATAACACTGTAAATACAATATAAATACTATGCATACATGTAAACAGGGCTTAACATTTTGATCACCAGCCACTGTGGCTAGTAGATTTCCAACATTACTAGCCACTTACCATTTTTAATAACCATATATTTGTTGTTGGGAAAATATATTTCAAATGCATAAACTTGACTTTGGCATGCTAAAATTACTTATTTAAATGGTTATTTCCACATGCCTCGTTTATTTAACTTTTTTTGTGTACGAGCTTGCTCAATGAGCATGAGCAAAGGGTTGTGCTTTCATAGTGTCACATGGCAATTAGTTGTATTTTATTTTTTTTTATTTCACATGACTTTTCAGGACTCAACACCATTTTTTTTTCTCTGGCCACACCAAACTAATTACTTCCAAGCAAAATAAAGCTGCATACATACACTTTTTATTCAACAAAAAGTTCTTTAAAAAACAATTGACATTTAAAAAAATATTTTTTCTAATGTATCTAAAACTATGCACAGTAATCTGTCCTGGCTAAAGGTCTCAGATCACCAGTTAACTATAGACAGGGATGGGCAACAATACATTGAAATGTGTTTTAAAATAAAATACCAAATACATCAATTTTAAGTTCATCAAAGTAAACTACGAAATACAAAATCTTCTATCGATAGGCCTATTCGATCAATCCCTTCACCATAAACTGACTTAGTGAAGTAAACAATGTTTGACATCAACAGCGTTTCTCTGAGCAAGTTTAAGTCAGCTTCTCTGTTAACTCATTCATTACTCCTCTACATTAGTATAAACTTTTGTTTCTCTTTTAATTTAGTATAAATTACTAAAGAAAGTCCTGTCTTGAAGATGATCTCTTTAATCACTGTAAAAAAACATGTAAAGCAGATAATGAGTTGCAATATAGTACTTTATGCCTTCATTGTGTTTCCATCAATTGGGTGGCCAGTAAAATTGCCACCATCTTTTAACAGTCTTATAATTTAAAAGCGTGATATATAAAGATAAATATGATTTTTTTTTTTTTGCAATTTAAATCTTCAATAATTAATGTGAAAACATGATTTCTGAAAACTACTAAAATCTACAGTTTTAGTACAGTAATTTCCATACATCATGTTTTTGCAAGTGTTCTCTTTAATGCACAACATAAAGTATGATATCTCAAAAAAAATTTGAGTTATCGGTTTTTGCAAAGTCTGGAGTTTTTGACCAGTCTGTATGGACTGGAGTATTATTATATATTTGTTCCTAATACAATTGATTGTGCCACTTTCACATCTTTAGACAACCATCTTCCCTCTTCATTAACCATACCTGCAGATCAACTACTGGCATTTGAAACAACCAATGAAATAAAGATTTCACCATTTTAGAACTTATTTTTAAGTAGTTTGTTTTATTTTCTTGGCGTCTACATCAGCAATCCATCTAAAATTACTATTATTTGTGCAATTTACTTATTCTCCCAATAGTTTCATTTCTTCTTCAACTGGTCGTGTCTCAGTTTAACCTTTAGTAAACATCAGTACAGCATCTTTAGGTGTTTTTTATTCTTAAAGTTTCTCTGCATTTCAATCTACAGCACTGAGACTGAGAATGATCGTGTGCTGAAGGCTCCACATCCTGTTCTTATATTGTTTATGTGTACATAAGTTCAATTCATACTCAAAGCATTGATGACCTTCTTCTTTTTTTTTATTCTGATCTCAAGCTTAGGCAAATAAGAGAGAAAGAGAAAAGAACCAATCTGAGGCTGCATTTTTATGATGTCATCATGTAGACTTCTTACAAAGTATTTTAAAATAAAAAAATACAAGATACTAAAGTATTTTGATAAAAAATATAAAACCCATTTTCATAGACCCCATAAAATACAAACTACAAAATACTATTTTGTATTTAAAATACATATTTGAAATACATGTATCATAAATACTGCCTATCCCTGACTATACAACATATTAAAGCAATGTTATTGTACAGGATGATTATTAAACCATATTAACAGAAATAACTGTAAGCAAAAGAAAGCATGTGAAAAACATTCCGTGTGCGATTAACATTAAGCCCATTTATAATCTGTTCAAAGAATGGTTAAAGCGAAAGCTGAAGTTGAAGGTGACCTTCAACCATTTTCTTAGAGGACAAACAGACCATTGCTGCAGTTCCGATACAAGTTTGAGAAAAGTTAAAAGCACTGCACTGTTTGGATGCGCTGTGTTTGCCTGAAGTTATTAGTCTGCCGTCATTACTGTAATGTGTATATTAAATACAAAGTGTGAAGCAGATTGGTTAGTTTTACTGTGATTTACATGAATCACAGTGCGCACATTTTAACTACTTGCGCCTGGAAAATGTGCATTGCTCCGTATTTGCGCCGCAAGTCGCACACCTCAATTGGAAATGACACTTACATCCCAAGCTTATTGGCTTTGCTTTCAAAGCGTGTTTAGCAGCCACGTTTTGATAAAACTATAGCGCTTGATACTGAAAATTACATTTTCTATCACATTTTTATCGTTATTGACAATGGTGTTTGGTCAATAAATACAGATTTTATCGCCCAGCCCCAGACTTAAGCATTCACTTAGTTGTTCAAGCTTAAAACGAGCTGAAAAGACATTTATATACTGGGGTATCAATCAGGCAGTGGAGATCATTGATTTTTAAAGAAAACAGACCTTAACCGCACCGATTTTGTAACAGCATTCAGTTCACAGGAAGCGTTTAACCCAGGTTAATGAAAATTAAAGTCTTTCTGCATATACCCTATTGGACAGCATCAGGTCGTCGGTGATCATCTGTCTAGCTAGTTTGTTATGTAGCCGTCTATGAAAAAGAGTGATTTGATTGGCTGTTCAGCTACAAATCAGAGCACCTGAACAAAAAACAAAGTGATGAACTTAGCCAATTATGCAAGTCAAGATGGAAAACAAAGAAACCGGCTGTCACAATGTTGCATTTCTTAAAAATAATGCAAATTAATTGGATTATTAGATTATCAGATGTATTTCATACATGACATTCAGACATTTTCTGTTTAAATCATGATTATTTTGAAGGACTTTATACAATGGATGACTTGTAAGTTTTGCAGTATTGAAACTGAAAAAAAAAACAGCGTTCGTTTAGCTTTCGATTAGAAGTACAAATTCAATTTCTACCAAATTTATGTTATAAATCTAACATTTTTACACAGACATCTGATCTTGATGGACTGAACAGAAGAAATAAAATGAAAACGGTTTTCCTGTCCAAGAATGCAGAGCTACTGGTTGAGTGAACTATGCCAGAAAGCCTTTGGAAAGCTTTTTTAAATAAATAAATAAAACTGGCCACACCAGTTCAGTTTTCAGTTTCACTGTAACTTCATACAGTATGTCTACTAATAACATATTGGCAAAATCCTTGGTAAAATGGCTCCAAGTAGATAAAAGGGAGAAAAGAGTTTCATTTGAGATTTAATTTCTAGTTCATGCATTAAGTATGATTGAAGCATTCTCACATATTTTTCTATTGTTGTTGCTGCTGTATGTTGCTCCGTTGGGTCTCTAATGATTTGAATACAAAATAAGAGCTGAGGGAAATGAGTAAAACGTTACAAGGGCTGAACAGGAGCCAGCATTTCTCTTAGCAGCAAACAAAAGAGAAGTCAGGGGAAATATCCTCCCACATCCCATCTATTGTTTTCCGTTGTCTGCTTGTTCAGTGGAGTGCATCTGTTTGGAATATAATGTTTTTTTCCCAGACCTAGTATTAAGTAAAACATGGAATGAAAAAAAAATGAAGTCCTAACTTAGATCTCTGACCGTGGCCGCTGCTGAGCAAATATGATTACACTTCATTTGGCTGCAACAGCGTGCACTCTACGCCAGGCTGAATTAGCTTTCTGCTCAGTGTAATTCCATATATCACCATTTAACAGACAGCCAGACTACTCTGCGCTTCACATCTGGTCCCTTGTTTAAAGGCAAATCTTGCATTATTTATTCGCACTGGCTTTTATGAAGGTCACTCTAGAGCGCACGCTGTGTTGAATGGGTAATTGAATATTTTTATTACGAATAAAATATGATTTGATTTTTGGGATTAGTGGATTATTTCAGGAGCTGCTTAGATGAAGCTGTTTGCTTTGAATTGCTTCTAAATAAAACGTTAGGTTGGTTGATTCTGTCTTTGATTCCACCTTTTAGAGACTATTTGTATCAAGAAAAGTGTGAGTTATGTACTTACTGAGAAAGCTCGGTAATGTCTTTCTGTTGAACCAGCCTAGCAATTCTACTATCCTTTTCCTGACCTCTGGCATCAACAATGCATTTTCATCCATGGACCTGCTGCTCACTGGATACCAACAACTATGCAACTTTAAAGTCGCTGAAATTCAACTTTCTGATGCTCAGTTTGACAAGACTTGTCTTGTCTACAAAACTCAATGCACTCAATATGCATGGATGGATTTGCTCTTCAGTGTTTGGACTTTCAGCAGTGAAACCACTGAACTTCAGCTCTTAAAACTGGACTGACACATTTTCAACTGCTTTGACACAATCTACATTTTAAAAGCGCTATATAAATAAACATGAAATGAATTGACTTGCTGCCATGTGATTGACCTAGGAATGTTCATAATAACTAATTCATCATTAACCCGAAAGAGTGTTTTTTTAACCGATTAATAATATCAGGTAAACGATAAAAAAAAAATATATATATATATTTTTTTTTTAATTGGCTGCATGAATGTGCAACACATTTGTTAACTCGCGGGATGGTAACATGTGCAAAAACCCAGGCCTACAGACATATTTAAATTAGTTTACCAAACTTTTTCAGAATCAGAAAGAGCTTTATTGCAAGGTATGTTCACTCATACGAGGAATTTGTTTGTGACAGAGCTTCTACAGTGCAACAGAGACAGGACAAACAACAGATAATAAATATATTTTAAAAATAGAAGTAGTGAATGCAAATATACAAATTGACAAGTGTATGTACAGGTAAATTACTATATGCAGCATTATATGTGCAGCTGTTATGTGCAAATTGGCATGCAAAGTGTGTTGTTAAAGGTGCTGTATGTAAGTTTTTGACTCTTCTAAAGCATAAAAATACCATAATATGTGTGCAAATATTTAAGAAACACCCCTAGTGATCATACCTGTTTAACTGAAAAACAATGCTGAAGTCAGATATTCTGCTTTGAAAATGTTTTTCCGAGCCGGAACGCTGTCTTTGTTTTGGTAAATTTATCCTGCACAATGCCAGTTTAGCCAATTATAATTCAGCACCCCAAGTTGCCTTGGTGGACAGTGATCACTGTCATAGGTTTGACATGTTCAGCTGTGAGAAATAGAAGCCGTTTCTAATATATCAATTTGAGGTGTTGGTTAGAACTAAAACTCCTTTTAATATGGAGAATATTCCCTCTATCGCGTGTCGTTGCTTTTATTTAAAACACAGTTTAAATCACTCACTCCTGGACTCAATCTGGCATCCCGCGTTTGCTTTGATCCAGGAGTGCAATACCTAGTTCAACCACTGGGTGTCAAACTTACATACTGCACCTTTAAGTAAGTGTATGCGTGTATAAAAAGTGTATAGCAGGTAGTGATGTTGGTTCCACAATTATTATCAAGTGTTCATGAGATGGATTGCCTGAGGGAAGAAACTGTTTCTGTGTCGTGCTGTTCTGGTGCTCAGTGCTCTGTAGCATCGACCAGAAGGTAAAAGTTCAAAGAGGCAGTGTGCTGGGTGTGAGCGGTCCAGAGTGATTTTAGCAAACCTTCTGCTCGCTCTGGATAAGTACAGTTCTTGGAGAGTAGGGAGGGTTGTACCAATAATTCACTCAGCAGTCCGAACTATTCGACGTAGTCTTCGGATGTCAGATTTGGAGCTGAGCTAAACCAGACAGTTATTGAAGTGCAGAGAGACTGATTCAATGTTGGAGGTGTAGAAATGTTTCTGTAGCTTCTTTGGAAGGTTGAACTTCCTCAGCTGATGAAAAAAGTACAGCCTTTCTTGAGCTTTTTTGACAATGGAGTCAATGTGAGTGTCCTACTTTAGGTCCTGAGAGATGGTGGTGCACAGGAACCTGCATGATTCCACTGCTGCCACAATGCTGTCCATGATGCTTATTTGAACATCAAAATTATTCACACTGGGGGATTTATGAATAAAAAAAAATAAATAAAAGCATCAGAAATGTATCTTGTAAAAAAAGGTCATGCAAAAAGTTTGAGGCTGTAATTGCACTGGTGTATGTTTTTTTTTGGTTTGTTTTGTTGTTGTTGTTGTTGCATAGAATAAATGTATTAACAACATTAATGACTATAGCCATGAAAGAAAACATCCACAATACTCTGAAAAAAAAGCAAAGAAACACAGAAAACATTAAATGCTTTGATTTTAGTTTTGAAGATAATGAAGCAGCTTTAGCCAAATGCCCAAAATAGTCAAATATATTATTAAGTATACTAATAGTATATATATATATATATATAATAGTAAAGATGTATAATTAAAATAGTAAAGTAATAAATATAATAGTAAAGATATAGGCCTCAATTTTTTTTAAGTGTATGAATGGACATTAATGGCAGTTGTTGCTTCTGATCTAAGCAGCAAAACCACATGCTGAACGCTGTGAGTTTGGGTCAGGATGATTATACACAGGTCTTAAGCAGTGTTGTCATGCAATATTGCAGAGTGTGATGTTGCTTGGCGAGTTTCTTGCTAAAATAGAAACAATTTGTACATCAAAATCAGAAATGCATGTTGTTTTATATAAACGTGTCAATATGGTGTGAGGTCTAGTTGCCAGCATGAAACTAAAACAGTAAGTAGTAATGGATACTCATTACTCAAGTACATTTAAGGCTTTACTTTTACTTGAGTACAAAAGTGTTGCCAGTTCTTTAATTTTTACCAGAGTTGTTTTAAACATGAGTATCTGTACTTCTACTTGAATAAAGGATGTGGGAACTTTTGCCATCTCTGATATTGACCTAAAAACATATGCTGTCAGGTTGGGTTTATTAGGCAAATCATTGTATAATGATGGTTTTTGGTTCTGTAGACAATCTGAAAAAAAAAAAAAAAAAAAAAAAAAAAAAAAAAAAAAAAAAA
>CAIGQZ010032318.1:13780231-13823402 GCA_903798205.1 Danio tinwini
AATGGTTAAAAAAAAAATTATGGCTTTTTATCTAGCTAAAATAAAACAAAGACTTTTTCCAGAAGAAAAAAAATATGTAGAAAATACTGTGAAAAATTATTTGCTTTGTTAAACATCATTTGAGAAAAAAAAAATATAATTTTTTTACAAAAGTACAAAAGAAAAACACTCAAACAAACATCTGGTAGGATTTCTGACACACCGCCAAAATAAAGTTTAGTTTGCCCTTTAATTGTGTAATTAATGTCATAATTGGGCTCGCCCACAGACGCACAGATCTCAGGAATGATCAAAAGCACGTATTGATTTACACAAAATACTTACAGCAGGACCCGGAAGCATCAAACCGCAGGCAGGACAAGGGGTTGTGACAATACAATAACAGACCATGAATAAACTGAACTTAGGGGTATAAATACACAAGACATGATTAAACTGAATACATACAGGGGTGTGGCTCAGGTGGAACTAATGAACATTAACAAACGGCGGGAAAACAGAACTAAGGAATCACATGACATAACCAGGAGCACATGGAACAAACACATGAAGACACACCAGACTGACTATTAATGAGCACATCACAATTTTTCTGACATGATTCACACTCCACAACAGATATATCAAATAACCTTTGGGAAAGTTTTTAATGTAGTAAGGGAGATCTGCTTCAATCTTGTCTGTCAATGTGCTGCTTATGAGTGAGACGCAGCAGGAGAAGCTACAGCCATCAGAGCAACAGTGAGCAATCTCTTTGGCTCTGATACACACGTGGGAGTGGTGGGTGGGGAGAACCAGCTCATTTGCATTAAAGACACAAGCAACAAAAACAGCTGCAATGTCTTAACCGCTCAATTTCCCTACATACAGAAAGGTAAAATAAATAATCTGATGGGTATTTTGAGCTGAAACTTGACAGACAGGTTCTGGAGACACAAAAGACTTCTATTAAATCTTGAAAAAGGGGTAAAATAGGTGCCCTTTACCAGGAATCCATGTTATTGGATTATTATTCATAAGGGGAAATATGATTTTCTCTGTTAACTTTAGATATGCTTTTGTTTTTGAATCCAACAGATCAAGACTCCAGTACAGACATTCTGTGCCACATGATGCCATTCTACAGCTATGATGTTCCCCATACGTGTGGTCCTGACCCCAAGATTTGCTGCCAGTTTGATTTTAAAAGGCTGCCAGGAGGAAGAATTGGCTGTCCATGGAGAATTCCTCCTCAGGCCATCACAGACAACAACGTACAGGAGAGGTACAGTTATACACAGCAGTCCAACACAGTAGGAACTACCCTATTTACTCCCAGAAACCTAGTAAGACAGTGATTGTGTCAAACTAAAAATCTGTTCTGATGAATAACCATTTTTTAATCCCCTTTTCATTGTTTGTGGATTAGTGTTCCCTTAATTCTGGTCAGATTTAGATTTCCCTCCGCTTAGTTTAGTCTCTCCATGTGTAGGGCTCAGACGCTGCTGGACCAGTACAGGAAGAAATCCAAGCTTTTTCGCACAAAGGTGCTGTTGGCACCACTCGGAGATGATTTCCGTTACACTGAAGCTGTCGAATGGGACCAACAGTTTGAAAACTACCAGAAACTTTTTGACTACATGAATTCTCACCCTGAGCTCCACGTCAAGGTCATTCTTCATTGTTTGTCACACTCTGAACTATAGGGTTGTGCAATATGAGATTATATATATCGTATAGAAGTCTGTCGTTTCATATTATGCTCTATTGTTTATTTCATAGTGTCACAAAATACATAGTTTACGTTAATAAATTTTTAAAATAATTTATTGGAGCGCAATATTGCATGTCAATATGGCGATGCAGACAGAAACATGAATAACAGCATCGTCAGAAAGTGATCTTGAAAGTACAGCGTTTACATTTAGCATTTTATTTATCAATATTTTGTATTTTTATGTTGGACCTGTAATCATTTGTTTTTGAAAAATTATTTATAATTTAAAAAATATTTACTACATTTTTAATTAAACATTTGCCCTGAAGTTCAATCCCAATTCTACCCCTTAGCCCTTCCCCTTACCCCTACCCCTCGTTCACGTCAAGGGGTAGGGGTGTCCCAATTCTCTTTAGCTTGAAGGCGTAGGGCTAAGGGCAAGGGGTATACACTCATTCGAACAAAGATTTTTCAGGAGCACACTTTAAACGAAGGGGTAAGAAATTTCCCAAAATACACCTGCCACAACGGCAGTATTGCTGAACCCGGAAGTAAGGAGATCCACAAATTAGTATTTTTTGTCATTATTACGAATTTTTACGACAAACAAACACGTTTTAATATATTCATAACCGCGTTTATGTTTTACCGTCATGCTTTAAAAAAAAAACGATTCAAAATATTGGATCTATAATTCATAGTCATAACTCCTGTATAGTAGTCCCACAACATTCTGACACTCAATGACACTCAAATACCCTGCCAGAAAAGTCTAGTGGCTGAGAATGAGCCTTTTACAGTTTCTGCTATAATGTTAGTGTTGTTTTCGATTGTTTACATAGATGAATTTGGCCACTGTGTAAATACACAGTACAGTTACAATCTTATTGCCACATTAGATCGTTATGATAACATAATATATGCCTTCAGTAATTTCCTAAAGATAAATGCCAAAAATAACACAACTGGAATAACTACAGCAGTTGCCATTGTCTGATCTCATATGAAGCAAGAGATCGCGATGACGTATGATGATGTGTGCAGGTGTTGAAGTGCTGTCCCAATTCTTAGGGGTAAGTTTTGAAGCCCTTCACCTTAACCCTCGGTTCTAAGGGCCAAGGGGAAGGGGTAGGGGTACAAAAATAGAATTGGGATTGGGCCTTAAATGTCTGAGTATACCCTTTAAAATGCCAAAAATAAATGTGATCAATATATATAAACTATTTATTAATGGAATTTCAGAAATGCTACTATATTGTGATTATGTATCATTATCAGTACATAAGATGACATTGTGATTTGTGATTTTTTTGTCGTATTGCCCAGCCCTACTTCTTTTTTTTTTTTTTTTTTTGACATTTACTATAGATTTTTTTTATTTAGACCTCTATTTTTTTTCTCTTTGCAGGCCCAGTTTGGAACCATTTCAGATTATTTCGAGGCCTTGCGTAAAAGCACCGGCATGGATCCAGTTGGCATGAATGTTGGTCATTTGGCTTTGCCTGTTGTAAGTGGAGATTTTTTCACTTACGCGGATCGAGATGACCACTACTGGAGCGGATACTTCACCTCACGGCCGTTCTATAAACGCATGGACAGAGTGCTGGAATCATACCTCAGGTACAGTTTACCAAATCTAAATGCATTGCATAAATGTTTTGTTTCACTTGTAATGTTAGCAAGATCAGGGTAAATAAACATAACATGATGATACTTTCATGTTTTGCTCAATGTAAAATGTACAGACTCATACCCCACATTTTTTCATCTAGTTACTTTTAGTTATTGAATAAACTTATTAAATGGCTGTCTGGGATATTCAATTCTGATTTGTCAGTGGTGACATTTCAAGGTATGTTAATCCCAGATAACAACCGCTGATTAACACAGTCCAATGCGGTACCTTCGACTTAACTTGACCTTCAGTGAATACGTTTACATCCATAAACTTACTACATTTACATCCATATAACTATTTTACATACTGTACACATTCATGGATGTGCATCTCCCAAAAAAATTTTTGCATTCTAATTTGCTCAAATAACAGAAGAAAAACTATAAAATAAAAAATAGTGTAAGACCAGCCAGGAGAACAATGGCAAGTTTACCGTACCACCCATAGACACTGCATTAGCTCACAACAGCTCATGCTAGCAAACACATATTTTTGTGTTTTTTTTATGCAAGGATGATATAATACAAGTTTAAGCTCTATAAATGTACATACATTTAAAAAAAAAATTAATATTAAAAACGTTTGAGGATTTTAGATGCTAAACTGTTAAACATAAAATGACCGTCTTGTGAAAATGGTCCATACTAGGATTAGGGTTGTCAATAGTATTGACCTTGGTACCAATTGATAATGAAATTTAAAAATTGCTAACATTTGAGAGCTGTTGAGCAGGTTCTTAAACCCTGTTTATTGGACAATGTGTTTTCATACAAATTAGATAAAACTGTGATTGGCTATGAAGGTCATCGCTTCACCATTCTTTTCCACTAAGGAGTTATATCAGCCGATCAATATATGAGTGTGTATATGAGAGATCCACTGATGGTTCAGCTGATAGACATAGATTTCAAATGCTCCAGTTTCAAAGATCTTTGTTAAAACTTGATGAACAGCAGTGAAAAGTGGTAAAGCCATGACTTTTAGAGTTGCTCACAATCTTATCTTTTGAGCATGTGAACAATGTCCAATCAACAGTGTTTGTGCTGTTTGTGTTGCTCTTCAATGACACTTCCGAAATGCTAGCTGGCAGTGAGATTTTTATGTTCCTCTGTCGAGTTTCTTTCTGGGTGTTTTTTTTTTCTGAACGTTACCTTAATGTAGAGGTAGCTAAAACTCTGCCATTTAGAGGGGGGAGCCGACGGACGTGCAACCACTTTAATCATAAGGTAAACACAAAAAGTTTCCATCTGGAGCTCCTTCACAGGACTCCACACTTGTAAACAATCGCTCCATTGAGCTTGCGGCTCTTAGCACCACCCACACTTGTCACCACTACCAAGCTGACCAATCACAGAGTTTCCACGTTAGCGTCAGCCATGGCGAGGGCCATGCGACCATGCGGAGGCTGTGCCGGACTATTCATGTTTATTTATTTATATAGCACTGTTTACAATGTAGATTGTGTCAAAGCAGCTTAACATAGAAGTTCTAGTGAAGTCCAGATATGCATATATGCACTATACGCATGCACTTGACGCAGAAGTATACATCAGCCTTAAGAACCGGCTCAACTGCACTCAAATGATGGCTGGAAATGGGCACTTTTTAAAGGTTCAGTAATAATTGGCATAGAAGATAACACTTTTAATAACTCAAATTAAAAAAGATATCAAAACAATAACATTAGATATAAAACAATGTTTTTTGGTAGCTTGGTTTCAAAGAGAGCTGTGCTTGGACTAACAAGCAAGTTTTGATTTTTGTAACTTAGAATGGATGTTGTTAGTACAATGAACTTTTATATGTTAAAAGATAAAGGATTTCTCAATTTATGAAATATTTAACAGATACCAAGTGCCCAATGCAGATAAAAGCTGGCTTTAGCATGCACATAAAACCAAATGATTAAATCTTAATGTGTAAATCTGAATGACGTGATCCATCACATCAGTCAACAAAATGAAAGAATGCTAGCATCTTTTATCATGTTGGAAAATGATGGATGAAAGCTTATTGGGAACAGAAAGTACCCAAAATATCCTTCACTGTGCTAAAGTATGCAAATACGGAGAACAAAATCCAAATCCACTACATAAATCCACATTAATGCTCTGCATAAATATTTTTGGCCTGAGTCTCATTGTCCAAGAACTGAAACAATAGAAAATACTCTTTCCATATGGCTGGTTTTGACCTGGCTTATAACCATGAGTTCAAAATTAGCATAAAAGTTCATTTTGAACCAGCTTGAAAGCCATACTAATATGTGCAACCAAATTTGGTATGTGTATTGAATAAACTACTGACATATTTTCTGCAAATTCAGCTTGATCAGTGCAGAGACCCCAATATTTATGGCCTATATTTGGTTTAAAGACAAAATGTATATTTTTAATTTTAAATGTGTTTACCTGCAAAAAATTTTTTTGTCAGCTATTACCAAAAGTCCACAATAAAGTCACAGATTAGCATTTTGGTCATAGCATTAGGTCTGTGTATAGGAAGAGCTCAGTGATAACAGATGATACTGTCTCTTTCTTTCCGAGCTGTATTTCGCTAACTAACACACAAAGCTGAAGGTCACATGTCTGTGTTGTCACGATAAGACTGAAGCCCTGTGACAAGGTTGCAGCAAATTAAAGCAGCCAACAGCTCAATGGCTTCAGTATTTATTTGACTGTGGCCAAAGACTGTGACATCTGGGAGTGCTTTACAAACTGTGTTCTTGACGCTATTTTTAACCTGGAAGCTTACACATTTTTCTTATTTAGGAAAAAACTTAAATGGCTCCTTTTCTTTAATTTTGCATTTCTTTTATTAATGTTATTTATTTTAATTAGCAGCAGGAAACTGTTGAAACACCTTTGCACTAATTGGCTCGGTTCTAGATAATGAGATGTTACAGTGGAACATATTGATTTTTCTACATTGATTTTTCTACCTGTGCCACCAGAGAGTAAGAAGAATATGTTATTGTTACCGAAATCTATTAAAACCCCCTTTCAGTATTTAATGTAAAGCTGAAATAGAATAAAAAAAAGTCAAAAGTTAAAATACATAAACTATAGATACAATTCAAACTGCAATAAAATACAATAAAACTGACAAAAGCATATAAACCAAGATCACAACATATTAATAAATTGTCAGGGTTGGCAAGGAGGACCCAAACGCAGAATAGACAGGAGAACACAAGGTTTATTTACAGGAAGTAAACAAAGCAACGCCGAAGGACAGTCCACACAATAGTGCAGGATTATGGCAGGAGAACAAGCAGGTGAGGGGAGGAGACTCAGGACGATACAGAGGGGAGTGTCTTATGGGGGTGAAACAGGCTGGTCAGGAAAGGGGAAATTCCAAACTTCAGGCCAAGCAGTCAATCAGTAGCTACCCAAACCTCCGGTTTGGGACAGGTGTGGCAAACAGATGAATCATCAAGTCAAGGGGATCCACAACCAGCGAAGACTCAGAAGGCAAGTGACACAAGCAACACAACAGGACTAGACAGCTGGGGAGACAAAAAAAAAAGACTAGTACTAGACTAAGGCTAGACAAAAGAAACAGAACTAGACGATATAAAAAAACCCTCTTTCAAGCGCTAAACAGGATTGGCTAGACAAGCACACGAAAGATAGTATGACGAACTGGCAAGGACAAGTGGAAAATGAACTATATATAAAGGTAGTAGAGAGCACGAGGAACAGGTGAACATAATTAGACCAACAAGGACTAAACAAGGGGGCAAAGCATGGGAAAACAAGGAGGCAGGACCAGGGGAGCACATGGCCAACACAACAAATGAGACAACCATGTGCTAATACACAAAACAAACAAAGAGACATTAAACATAGACAGGAGTGACAGGGCTGTAAGGGCTGTATCCTGACATAAATACTATAATCATTGTATAAATCATGATTCATATTAAACCAGTTAGAGCTGTAACTTTAAATGCTCTATTCACAAAAATCACTACAGTTACACCATGTTGTTAGCATACATTTTATGCCACATGATTAATACTGTGCATTGTTGTGTTTATTTTATTTTGTTTATTTACATTTTTTTGTTTTTGTAGGTTTTTGGCAGGACTGCATAATGACTACAGATTACAAAATACATGCTTTAAAAAGTATTTATTAATGTATTTTATCAGATTACTTAGATTTAGTAACTTAGTCTAAATACTTTAGAATACTTAGAAATACTTAAACTACAGTTAGGTCTATAAACATTGGGACATCGACTCAGTTCTAACATTTTGACTCTCACATTTGGACAGCTGTAAAAGGATAGTTTTAATATATTGTACTTGCTTTTAACGTCTTCGTACTAATACTGCTGTCAATCAGCTCCACCTCCTAGACTGATCATTTAAAAAATAAAATCTAATAGCAATGTAAACAACTGCTGTGAGGCATTTACCCTCATCATCAGACGGCATCTTCTGCCATTTAAATGAAGCATCCTCATCATTAATGTCAACATTTTCTCTTTTTCTCTAAATATATAACCAGCTCAAATAAATTGCAAAGCCTAGTATAACAGTTGACAGGTGACACTGAAGTAGAAGAGCGTTTTTCCCTCGTGCTTAAACAGCATCTGACAGAAGTATAACGGCTTTAACACACATCTTTCAAAATCAAAGTTGTGGATCACAAAAAACATTCCTTAAACCACTTAAAACAGTACTGACATCCATTTTCAGATTGAGATTTACTAGTTGTAAACACAGTAAACGGAGGTTCTAAGCATCCTACCGGAAGATGCTGGTGGCTATGGCGTAGATAGCATTGTTAAAGATATAAATACCATTTTGTTAAAGAAGTTCATATTAATTTAAGATTGACTGAAAATAATAATCTGTTTACAACAAATCAAATCATGAACCTGCATCACTGCACAAACATTTCAAATGAATAAAGACAAGTTCATCTATAAAGCACACAAAGCTAAACTTTTCGATTTCATGTACAATTCATATGTATCTGTAAACTAAATGCAAAGTGAATTCTGGGAGAATTTTGTGTAATTTTAAATAAAATTTTAAGAAATATGAAACGCAATGAACCATACAACATTCAGAATATGAGAAAATAGAAAAACAAGAGTTACAACTTACCCCAAACCACGAGAGAAATGCATTTTACAAATGACTTTGTGTCGTTTTTTGTGTGGTAATGATGAGCACTACTTCAATGTAATAACATTTAATGACAAAAAATCAAGACAACAAATATTTTTGTAGCTTATTTTTAAACTTTTTTTTTTTAAGTTTTACAAAGTTTAAAATGCTTTGTTTGATGTAAGTTGAGATGAAAAGCTGAGTGAAAAGTTCATTTGAACTAAAAAAGTGTAAGGCAGCTAAAAAAAATTTAATGTGTAGTTTTAACAGAGAATCAGTTGCCTCGTTGGTTAACATCCCCATGTTTACTTAACTATAAAATGAAGAAATTACATTAAAATTCAAAGTAATCCCTTTGATAATCAAAAAAACTTCTGGGATGTAACTGTAATTTGATTGTCGCATTATTAAAATGTAAGTATAATGAAATACAGTCACCTAAATTTTGTATTTTAATAGTGTAACGCTGTTACATGTATTTCATTAATTCCCAGCGCTGATTTTCTTTTTTTTATACTTTTTTTAATACTATATTTTTATTGATTTTTTAGGAACATATAACCAGTGGGAGCAAAACAGAAAACAAACAAACAAGAAATAATAATAATACATACATACATACATACATATACAAGTCATTTTTAAATGTTTCCCAAATTTTCACAGTATGTCTGATAATATTTGTTCTTCTGGAAAAGAAAGAAATTATTTTTTTTAATTATTAGCCCCTTTAAGCTATATATTTTTTCGATAGTCTACAGAACAAACCATCGTTATACAATAACTTGCCTAATTACCCTAACCTGCCTAATTAACCTATTAACCTAGTTAAGCCTTTAAATGTCACTTTAAGCTGTATAGAAGTGTCTTGAAAAATATCTAGTGAAATATTATGTACTGTCATCATGGCAAAGATAAAATAAATCAGTTATTAGAGATGAGTTATTAAAACTATTATGTTTAGAAATGTGTTGAAAAGAATCTTCTCTCCGTTTAACAGAAATTGGGGGAAAAAATAAACAGTCGGGCTAATAATTCAGGGGGGGCTAATAATTCTGACTTCAACTGTACATATATACACATATTCACAAATACATCCATTTCACACATGTATACCTATATACATACATACATACATACATACATACATACATACATACATACATTAGTTAAGAAAATAAATAAATAAATAGAACAAGTATAAAATAAAATGAAAGGTTCTCACAAGGATGCATAGCCTCTAGAATTATGTAAATGTTAAATTATGGATGATTACATTGTTGTTGTGGAGGAAGCCAGCCATTTACTTCATTTCTTTTCAAAGATCTCTATTTGTAATTGAAGTGCATGTGTTATTTTTTTCATTTTCTCAACTTCTGCTATTATTTTGAACCATTCATATTTAGTTGGTGAGTTTTCTTTATACCATCTCTGGGTTATAGCTTTTTTACTTGTTGCCAATAATAACTTAAACAGATACAGTGCCTCCGAAAAGTATTCATAGCGCTTCACTTTTTCTAAAAAATTTTTATGTTACAGCCTTATTCCAAAATGGATAAAATTTATTTATTTCCTCAAAATTCTACACACAATACCCCATAATGACAATGTGAAAAAAGAATTTGAAATTTTTGCAAATTTATTAAAAATAAAAGAACTGAAAAATCACATAAACAAAAATTCACAGTCTTTGTCGTGAAGCTCTTCCTAGAGCTGGCTGGCCATCTAAGCTGAGTGATCGGGGGAAAAGGGCCTTAGTCAGGGAGGTGATCAATAACCTGATGGTCACTCTGTCTGAGCTCTAGCATTCTTCTGTGGAGAGAGGAGAACCTTACAGAAGGACAACCATCTGTGCAGCAATCCACCAATCAGGCCTGTATGGTAGAGTGGCCAGACGGAAGCCACCTGAAATGCCCAAAAGGCATCTGAAGGACTCTTAGACCATAAGAAACTAACATTTTCTGGTCTGATGAGACTAAAATTGAACTATTTGGAGTGAATGCCAGGCATTACATTTGGAGAAAACCAGGCACCGCTCATTATCAGGCTAATACCATCCCTACAGTGAAGCATGGTGGTGGCAGCATCATGCTGGCAGGATGTTTTTCAGCAGCAGAAACCGGAAGACTAGTCAGGATAGAGAGAAAAATGAATGCAGCAGTGTACATAGACATCCTGAATGAAAACCTGCTTCAGAGTGCTCTTGACCTCAGATTGGGGCGACAGTTCAAAACATCTTTTTTCACTTTGTCATTATTGGGTATTGTGTGTAGAATCTTGAGGAAATAAATGAATTTAATCCATTTTGGAATAAGACATAAAACAATGTGGAAAAAGTGAAGCGCTATGAATACTTTCTGGATGCACCGTATCTATCCTCCTTTTCAAGTTTAATAGAAATATCTCCTAGATAAAGTACTTCAAATAATCTAAGAATATGAAGATCAAAAATATCATTGATAGCATACAGTGTACATTTTCCCAAAAACTATGAATTCTTGAGCACTGCCAGAATAGATGCATATGATGTGCCTCTTCTATCCCACAGTCCCCGATTGTAATGATTTAAATCTTGGTGTATTAAAAATCGAATCAAAATTTTCCAACAAAACTTACGTCACATTTTTGAGATTACTTTACACATATTACATATTACACATATTTTAACCCATTCGTCTTTATTCAAAATAATGCCTACTTTTCCCATTTTAATCTTATATAGTATGTTGAGAGTCCTCGAAAATTATTTACTGCCCTATATAATTTGGAAATTGTTTAAGTCATACTTTTCTTGTATGTCTGATTAAAAAATCGAAACAAGCCCCAGTCCTGATTTTCAGTCACATCTTATGATTTCACCATGTTTTATAATCCAACATATATAGCCATAGCAATTTCATAATGTTCTTCAAAGTGCCTCGATGTATCATTTTAAACACCATGTTGTATGTATATGTTATTTTGAAATCATGTATTCTTTACATGTTTTATGCATGTGTGCATATCAGTGTCTATCCTGAATTTCATTGTTCAGAGCAAAACGTGATAGGGATATGAATTTCCCTCATTTACTGTCTGTATTGCGCCTCTTTATACCCTGTCCTCTGAAAGACGGCCGTACTTGATCGCACAAGTGAATAGATTGGGTGCACCTTCAGCTCGCAAATGCAGAAAACTCTATTTAACGCAGCATTTGCATTTTGATGGTTGTCTAAATGTAGGCTGCAGACAGTTTTCATCAGTATGCGGTTGTTAAACTATTCGCCCGCCGTTCTACACCACGACTCCTTTCACACAGCAAATAGGACTTTGTTCAGCTCTGCTCATTTTCGCACACACAGAGAGTAGATTGATTAGAGGTGTTCAGTCCAAGGTCATTTCATGTTTAATTAATTATTAAAGTCAGTGTTTGCTGTGCTTGCTGGGAAGAAAGATGTATGTTTTATGTGAGGGATGTACTGTAGGTTGCAGTTACTGCATTTTTGCTTTAAAAGTACTGATTGAGAACCATACATAGAGGAATGTTTTTGATCTTCTGAAGCTATTTAGTTTGGCCTAATTGTATCTTCACCAAAGGCTTCTTGAAAAACAATCATTCGTAGATCATTTTGAAATATCACTTCAGTTTACTCGTACTCAAGTGAGAGCTCACAGTTGTTTGTAAAGATTGTCAATGAAAAGTCTTGGGTCCCTATCATACACCTGGCGCAATAAGGTGCAAGACGTGTTTGGTGCGATTTGTTGCTTTTTTCAGAGCAGAGCAACAGTAATTTTCCTGTTTTGTGCCACGTTGTTTAAACAGCAAACACATTTGCGCCACTTACTTTGTGGACTCATGGGTGTTCCGGTCTAAAAAGGAGGTGTGTTAAGGAGCATTTTTGGTGTGTTGCTATTTTGAGGAACTGAAATAGACTGCGCCATTGACCAACTAAAAGCTGGTTTAAAGTCCTCCGAATAGTGCGTTTGTTATGCGCCTATGCAGGTCCAAATGCTGTTTTAAACAAATCTTTGCGCTTAACAACCAAAATTAAATATGTAGACTAATGGATGTCTTTAGTGGAGGGAGTTTTCACTTTCTTATTCCATAAACGTAAAGTAGTAAAGTAAAGAGTAAAAGTAAAGTAAAGAGAAAGTAAAGAGGCCGAATGGAGGAGGCTCGTTCTTTATCCTCGCATTGCAGATGGTCTGTTTAACTGTTTTCTTGAGTTAAGTTGTGCCAACTGAAAATTTTTTTGTCTGCAAAACTAGAATGCCTGAAGTTGAGTGAGCAAAAAACTCTTGTGGTAATTGGTACTAAGAAATAATACATTATCAGAACAAACAAACATTGTTTTAGTTTTTTTTTTCAATTGAACTGAGTCAAATGTTAACATAGCATTTATTAGACACAGAATTAGAAACAGGACAGGAGGCAAAACAACAATGGTAAACAAGACAAGGGTCAAAACATGGCAGGACAAACTGGGAAAAATGCTTTCGTAATGCTTCACAGGGAAAAACAAGCCTCAGCAAAGTGTGTAAATGATGCGTCTTTAAAGTCTTAGAAATGAATCCATCATGAGCTTTCAGCTGTGTATGTGTAATCAGGAGAAACCAGAAACTGATTCCTCAATTTGAATTAGGCTGCGTTCACACTGGACTTTTCTCCCCATAGACTTCCATTCATACGCACGCGAATGCATCAGACCATAAACGCAAGCTTGTGTTTCGTAGATCGCTGTGTTGGAAAGTTCAAGCTTGGTGAACTCTGACCTGCAAAATCACATCACATGATTGTGTGAGACCAATCGAAGATCAAAACATGACCTCTTTGGACAGAAATTTAAAATATAGACCAATCACTTGCTTTTTAAATGTAATCTTGTTCAATCCCGCCCCTTTTCCCTTTTTGAAGCGCCGTACTACAGAACTTTGCAAGCTCAAACTCTAGTGTGACTGCAGCTTTATAGTTTGAGCATTTCATTTGCCATTTAAAAAAATTATTACAGTGCATCTGGAAAGTATTTATAGCGCTTCACTTTTTCCACATTTTTTTATGTGACAGCCTTATTACAAAATGAATTAAATTCATTTTTTTCCTTAACATTCTACACACAATACCCCATAATGACAATGTGACAAAAAATAAATTAATTATTGCAAATTTATATAAAATAAAAAAGCTGAAAAATCACGTGTACATAAGTATTCACAGCCTTTGCTCAATACTTAGTTGATGCACCTTTGGCAGCAATTAAATCCTCAATTTTTTTAATATGATGCCACAAGCTTGGCACACCGGTCTGTGGGAATTTTTGCCCATTCCTCTTTGCAGTACCTCTCAAGCTCTATTAGGTTGGATGGGATGCGACGGTGTACAGCCATTTTCAGATCTCTCCAGAGATGTTCAATAGGATTTAGGTCTGGGCTAAATGTGGAAAAAGTGAAGCGCTGCACTGCACAAATGAATAATAATTTCATATTACCTTAGCATTATTGCAGTAGTATTTTGTTGTTGTTGTTGTTGTTGTTGTTGAAAATAATAGTGACATTAGTGTTATTGGTGTTACTATTGTTTTTGTTGTTGTTGTTGTTGTTGTTGTTAGGGTTAGAAATACTGCAACCTTTATTTTCTTCAAGTGAGGAGGTCTGAGATTAACTCTGCTTCAAGTAACAAGTTGGCAGAAGCTTTTTTGGCTGAACTTGCAAAGTTTTGCTCACAAACTAATCTTTTTAACTAAATGAAGAACATTTTGATTTAGGTTAAGTAAACGTGTTAAATGTAGTTGTACAAACATTTTTACTGATTCTTGCCAAACCAACAAAAACAAAAAACAAGTAATTTCAGCTTTTCTAAGTTGTATTTTTTACAGTGAAGGGGGCTAATAGTATGGACCTTAAACAGGTTTAAAAAATTTGTACCTGCTTTTTAGCCGAAATGAAACAAATCAGACTTTTTCCAGAAGAAAAAATATCATAGGAAATACTGTGAAAAATTCCTTGCTCTGTTAAGTATCAGTTGGGAAATATTTGAAAAAGAAAAATTCACTGGAGGGCTAATAATTTTTACTTCAAGTGTGTTTGTTTGTTACTACTGTATTTATTTGTGTATATGCTCTAATGAAACAAAGAGACATTTTTTAAACAGGAGTAATAACATTTGTACATAATGGGCTGCCATAATAATGCTGAAGAAAAAAAACCTACCTGTACTAACATATGACTCCTGTTGGACAGGTTAGCGAGATTCACCCAACTATAGATTTTCATCTCCTTTAGAACATTCGAGAAGGTCAATCTTTGAGGATTATATTGTTAGCATAATGTAGAGAGATTCTGCTTTTATTGTCCTTGCTCTAACACTCCCAACACAGCAGGAACTAAACCCGCACTGTTGTCTTGCTTTTCCCGGAATGTGAACTGACACAGGATGTGTTTTGATGCCAGGTGGATTCTGATAGCGCTGTAGATTTATTCAGTGTGGATTTGTGGGGACTTTAGATCTCACAAGTGAGGGAGTTTCACATGTCACTTCATGTTTGTCCGCAGGGCAGCTGAAGTCCTCTACTCTCTGACCTTGGCCAACATTCAGAAGTACGGCCAGCCCAGTGATTACCCTGCCGGGGAGAATTACAAACTACTGACTGAAGCCAGACGCAATCTAGGCCTCTTCCAGCACCATGATGCCATCGCGGGAACAGGCAAAGATTGGGTGGTTGTGGACTATGGAACCAGGTAGCGTATCTTTTTTTTTTTTTTTTAGATTTATTTTAAGTGAAAGGTATAGAAGACATTCTCTTATCCAGTTCACTTACTCCACTTCGCCTGGAACAAACTTGGCTTAAGTCACTATTATCATATATTATTACACAATATCATTTCTGAAAATATTTGAAGGTGAACAAAGCTCCAATTGTTCTTAACAGCCTATATGTTACTGTATATGTAGAGCACAGTGGCCAAAATATCCTGGGATATTGAAATATAATACTGTTAAAAAGTTTGAAAGCTTTGTCGATTTGATTGAATGCAGTAATACAATACATACATTCATTCATTTTCCTTCAACTTAGTTCCTTATTTATTAGGGGTCGCCACAGCGATATGAACCACCAACTATTCTGGCATATGTTTAACGCAGTGGATACCCCTCCAGCTGCAACCCAGTACTGGAAAAACCCATACACTCTCACATACACACTCATACACTACGGCCAATCTATAGCGCATGACTTTAGACTGTGGGGGTAACCGGAGCACCCGGAGGAAACCCACACGAACACAGGGAGAACATGCAAACTCCATACAGAAATGTCAGAAATGTGATTTGGTGTACAACCAACAAACCAACCTTTTTCCATTTGGAAAATTACAGTTATTAACAGTTCTTAGATAATATCAGTTTTTAAAATAGCCTACATAATCTACGAATCAAACAAATCCCAAGATTTTCTTGATTTTTGTATAATGATACCTCCGCACCAAACTGAGGCTTTCATTTTATAGCGTATAAAACATGTTTGAAAATGTAATATATAAATGCAAATATTATATGTAAACAACAAATTTGCTATAAAAAATTCAACATATGGGCCTTGAGGTTCATTTTCACTTTCTTTCATCACACGCAGCGCGCGCACACATGAACTGCGATTCTGTAATTTAATGACTTCTATTACAAATGTTGACAGAGGTTTTGTGAAATAAAAATAACAGCGGAGCATTGATTAAATGCATATTTCCTGTGGAGCGATCAATTTATGGTAGCCTGATATTTTTATTTGACGGAAGAAAAAAACATTGATTGGACAAACAGCAGACCTTCAGCATCCTCCACTGTACCAGCTCCATCTTCTGGTCCAAATGTCTTAAAAAGAAAGAGTTTGCAGGGCTTACAACCCCCCCAAAAAAGAAGAAATAAGTGATAATAGCCTTGATTTCACTTATAATGACCCCCCCCCCCCCCCCAAAGTTTAGGCTCATGATTTTTTTTTTACTTTAACCCCCTTTCTTGCTGTGAGGTGACAGTGCTAACCACTAAGCCACCGTGCCACCCACTAATGCAATATAGTAAAAAACTAATTTTTGTAAACATAAAAAAATATAAAGTGACAAAATTTATTTTATTTATTTCAAATGTTGCCTTTTGTCTTCCCCACAACTTTATTTGTAGAATTTCCAAAAAAAAAAAAGACAAATGTTACGCATTTTGCAATATTATTGTACCTTTTCACATGTACAGAGAGAAGGAAAGTAAACAAGGATCCAAAATGATTGTGACAAGTACTGACCCGCAAATATATGTCTTTTATCTCTTTAATCATCTTATTTGATACATGCACACACACACTTATCAGTGTTGAATACAGTAGTGCTTTTAAAAACCTGTTGTTTTTACTTTACTGTTAATTTTGATCAGTTAACTAAATTCTTGAATAGTGGACCCTATTTCACATTTCCGGGTTTTTCAGCATCACAAGTCATCATAGTTAGGTAAACATAGAGAGCAATGAATAAGAAAAAGTACCACAAATATATTTTTATATTTCTATATTTGCTCATATAATAAAAGAAAAGCTCCACTATGGTGTTTTCATGACTAATAGTGTGAGACTGATAACGGCTGCAAGAAGACAGAGCAATGTCAAGTTTACTGTCCTGCCTATAGATGCTGCATTAGAAACACCTCACATAAATGGTAATTTGTTTTTAGGTATAGCTTATTAAGTATAATTAATTAGGTAATTATAGTATAGCTTTAATAATAGCTTTTGTAATTAGGTTTAAGGATAAAAAACTTTATTGTCATTGTAATAATAGTACAACGAAATTTGTTTAGTAACTGTCGGCAATAAGAAGTACAGAAATAAACAAAATAATAAACAAAAAGGTAAACAAAAAAAATAGCTTTATAAATGTACATACATTTAAAGGTTTTGTGAAGTGCTTTAAAATATGCATTTTTATTTGATGTTTGGCGTAATCTCAACCAAAACATGAAAAGAGGGCCCTTTTTAAAAAACAGCCAATAGTGTTTTGTTTTATCACCAATCTGCCTGTGGGACTGATTAAGCTCAAGTGCATCAAATAAAAAGCAAATGAGAAGCATCTTGAAGGGGGCGAAGCATGTCAGATGCTCGAGAGCATTTGATTGGTTATGATGTGATGAGAAACTCTAGTATGGGTTGACGTGAATAAAACCGTTGGTCCATTTGGGTGGAAGTGACAAACTACAAGCTTTACATGTTTATATCAGTTTCATATCTTCTAAATGCGAATTTTGTCACTGTTTTGGGGCACACTAGCGTATAGATATCTTAAAAATGAATAATACTGATACCAACATCTAAAAAACTTTCATGGAAATCTAAATATTGAATACTTTCAAGGAATTAAGATGCTGATGACCGTTAAGCATGCCATCCCCATCTTGTGATAAGGGTCCATAAAAACTTTTATTTTGTGAAAAAAATAAATAAATTTGAACATCAATGTAGAACTCATTTGTTTAACATGAATATGATGTTTTATCCCTCACTTGTATGTTGTTTTGAATAAAAATGTCTGCTAAATGTACTCCTGTAGATATAGAACCTTAAGAGAGCCACAACATCTCTAAAATATTGCTTTGGATAAACTTTATTTTGCACGTAAAATATAAATATTACCTTGAATTTATGGTAAAGAATGTTAAACTGTTGAAACTCTTAACTATTATGGTTACTGATATAATATTCATCTCTAATGCAATATATAACTGCTAGTTATTAGCAGTTTAGTTTGCCCTGGACTGTTGACATTAATCATACTGATTTTTGTTATTGTTAAGGTTGTTCCACTCTATTCTGAATGTGAAGCGAGTGATTGTGAGCTCAGCTCATTGGTTGGTGCTCAAGGACAAACAAACATACTACAACGATCCTTCAAAAGCCTTTCTTCAGATGGTGAGTGTTCACACTGCATATCAACAACATGCTGGCATCACCCCTAAATTTGGAGATTGCCATCTGCATGTCATATTTTTGCTGCTTCTGTGTTGTAGGATGATGTTCAGCAATCCCAAGATGCCTTACCTCGCAAAAATGTTCTTGAGGTTCATGGAAAACCAAGGTAGAATCCCATTCTAAACATTGTGAAACAATTGTGAAGCAGAAGACAAAAGAGAGCTGAATCTTTTATTTTTGTCTGTTTCTAGGTTTTTGGTGGTTTCCAACCCCATAGAACAGGCCAGAACATCCATGGTTACAGTATATGTGAATACTCCCAATGTGTGTGTGCTAAGTGCACTTGGTCAGGTGGTCCGCGCACAAGTCAGCGCAGTGTGGAAGGATGCCAGCCATGCTACTGCAGATGTCTTCCAGGTGAGATCTGCTATGCTTACAGTATGCATGATGGAAAAGATCAATGTTAAAGGTGCTGTATGTACGTTTTTGACTCTTCTAAAGCATACAAATACCATAATATGTTTGCAGATATTTAAGATATATTAAACATGCTAAGTGAACATTCTTGTTTATCTAAAAAAAACAATGTTAAAGTCAGATATTCTGTTTTGAAATTGTGCTTTACGTGCCAGAACGGCTGTTTTTGTTTTAGTCCCTATAACCTGCTCAGTGTAACTTTAGCCAATTATATTTACATAAACATAAGGTGAGCAGGTTACATTGTAATTCCGTTTCCTAACAACACGCTACATGAGTATATTAATACATAATAAACCTCTTTAACATTATTAAATGTAGAAAGTGAATCGCTATGTGTTGGTTTGCATTATTTCACAGTTCTAAAGTTCAATTTCAAGCAATTTATTTTATTTTCAAGACTTGAGCTAAACTGTCTGCTGCTGCTTTCAGTATATGGCAATATATGTCATGTAAAATGGCATTCAGACTCGCATTATTAGCATTAAACACTGAATAAAGCACATGGGGTGTAGCTAAGGTGATCATCTCATAAAGTTTTCTGTTTTTCAGCTGCAAGAAATAGAAGCCGTTTTTAAAATATAAATTCCAGGTATTGGTTAGGACAAAAACTCCCTTTAATATGAAAATATTCATTTTATCGCGTGCTGTTGTTTTTATTTAGAACACAACTTAAATCAGCGTTTAGGCTCGATCATCAGACACACTCAATCTGGCAACCTGCCCTTGCATGTGTTTTGATCCAGGAGTGCAATACCTAGTTCAACCACTGGATGTCAGACTTACATACTGCACCTTTAAAGTCCCTGTGAAAATAAAATGTTAATTTTTGGGGCTTATTATCAATGTTTTTGTCTTAAATTCCATGTGAAATCAAATCTAACTGATCATAAACGGATCAACAATTTGTTGCGATGACCCAGTCTGTTGTGATTGGTCGACTGCATTCAGCAAAGAATTGGCCACCACAGGTATGAAGTAGCAGCCAGAGAGTATGTGAGAGCCCAATGCAGGACTGCAATGTAGTTAAACACTAGCATATTATTCTCTTCCTAATCCTAACCCTAAGTATTAACATCGACACACATTTAGTATTAATCCACACAGTGTCAAAAGTTGAACTATTTTGAAAATTGACAGCGCCGTGTGTAGGAACAGCTGATGGTGGCCATAACAACAAACAGCAGATTGCGGGGCAACAATTTTAACTACACTTACATATTATGATTTGGAGGAAGAAGAAACTAGTCCATATAAACTGTAACAGTCACTGATAAAGTCCCTGTCAAAGTCTGACAAAGTCCGATACATTATAGTCTCTGCTGCGCCTTACTTTAAGAGCAAACAGCTGGTGAATCCTACGTTGCAGCGTAGGTTATTGTATAAATCATCAAAAAAATGACAGGAACAAACGTAGCACTAGGTTGGCTATACTGTGGTGTTGTTGAAAAAATGAACTTTTATTTCCCACAGCTGAATCTCCATCTGTCAGTGATCGTCATCTATTCGCGTCATGATCAGTCCCGTGATCCCCCGCGCTCCACTAGTGTCTGAAAGGAAAGGCGCATGCACGTTTTACCGGATCTGGAACTATAAATATACCAAAACTAAATAAATATATAGTTTTGGTATATTTACCTTCAGCCCACAGCTCTCGATGATATTTAGTTTTTGCCCTTTCATACTAAAAAGTTTAGGCACCCCTGATCTAGACTTTTCAAAAAGTCATAGAGTGCTTTGCAAATAGACCAAAATATATGAAAGTCCATGTTTGTTAGTTTGAGATCACGTAAAAGCTCTTTGAATGTTTGTTCACTCCACAGTTGTCATTTGTGGCTCATGCTGCTCCTCTGGGTCTGAGTGTGTACCAGCTGATTGAGGGAATGGAGTCCAGGACAGATGCTTCGAAGTACATGTTTCTCCAGGAAGGCAGACAGCTCTCAGACAGTAAACTGGAGCATTTCCGCCAGTTCTACCAAGACGATGGATCTCCTGTGGTCATTGAAAATCCTCACCTCAGACTGTCCATCTCTGGAGCTACAGGCCTTTTAGAGGTTTGATCATGTATTTCTGCTCTTTGGCGTTTGTTGTAAGGTGATGCATTTAGGAAGGACTCTATGTAACGCTCAGAAATCATCTCTTGTTTGCAGAAAATGATGTTGAAGGAGGATGAATCTGAGCACCAGATGAAAGTGGAGTTTGTTTGGTACGGAACCACCAGCAGTAAAGACAAGAGTGGCGCCTACCTGTTCCTGCCCGACAAAGAAGCAACAGTAAGGAATTTGTTTGAATAATTTGTTGATTGATCTGTTAATCTATATCTTGCCCAATAGTATTCATTTTTTGGGATTTTTTTAGAAAAATAAGAAACTGGATTGGATGTTGATGCAGGAAATACACGTGTGAAGTAAGAAATAGCAGGACCTTTCATTGAGTATATAAATATGTATGTAGGTAATAAACAAATACATAAATTGTTTTTATTTCAGTTACTTTTTCTGTAATAATAATAATAATAGTAATAAAAAAATGATGATGATAATAATAATAATAATAATAATAATAATAATAATACTAATAATAATGATGATAATAATAGTAATAATAATGATAATAATAATAATAATTGGGTGGCACGATGGATCAAGCACTGTTGCCTCTCAACAAGAAGGGTTCTAGTTCGAGTCCCGGCTGGGCCATTTCTGTGTGGAGTTTGCATGCTCTCCCAGTGTTCGTGTGGGTTTCCTCCGGGTGCTCTCGTTTCCCCCAAAGTCCAAAAACATGCGGTATAAGTGAATCGGGTAGACAAAATTGGCTGTAGTAAATAAGTGCGTGTGTGAATGTGAGTGTATGGATGTTTCCCAGTACTGTGTTGCAGTTGGAAGGGCATCCGCTGTGTAAAACATATGTCAGAATAGTTGGCGGTACATTCCGCTGTGGTGACCCCTGATGAATAAAGGACTAAGTCAAAGGTAAATAAATGAAGGAATAATAATAGAAAATTTGCCTATTTATTATTGTTGTCATTTTCCTAGTGATGGGTTGCAGCTGGAAGGGCAGCCGCTGCGTAAAACATGTGCTGGATAAGTTGGTGGTTTATTCTGCTAAGGCGACCCCAGATTAATAAAGGGACTAAACCAAAAATTTTAGAGATGATTTAGAAATGAGTTTTTAAAACTATTATGTTTAGAAATGTGTTGAAAAAATATTTACTCCATTAAACAGAAATTGGGGAAAAAATAAACAGGGGAACTAATAATTTAGGGGGGCTAATAATTCTGACTTCAACAGGTATTTATGTATGTACAGTATGTATGTATGTAAGTAACCACCAACTTATCCAGCACATGTTTTACGCAGCGGATACCCTTCCAGCTGCAACCCATCTCCTGGAAACATCCATAAACACTTATTCACACTCATACATTACAGACAATTACACCTACCCAATTCACCTATAGCGCATGTCTTTGGACTGTGGGGGAAACCGGAGCACCCGGAGGAAACCCATGCGAACGCAGGGAAAACATGCACACTCCACACAGAAACGGAGTATCTGGGATTATTTGGAGTATTTGGGAGTATCATAACTAAAAACTTCTATATGAAATAAAAAAATAATAGCTTTTGAACTTTTATTTTTAATGTTTGCAATACAAATCCATCTAAACCCACTTATTTAGTAAACAAAGCAAAGCAAGATATAACATATCTACTAAAACACAGAAAATATTTATTTACAAACTGTAACTGCTGTAAATAAATTAACTGAACACTTTCATATTAGTCAATTTTGTTACTGAAATTAATTTAAAAACTGAATAAATATAAATTTACAGTAAATAAATACAGTAAGTAAATAACCAGACGCGACGATGGGCTAAAAATCTGGTTTTTTGCATGCGCGGATTCTGTGTAGGCCTATCTATAACACGTGTTTAAACTGTGGAGGAAACCCACAGGAAACCCCTGTGAACACAGGGGAGTACATGCAAACTCCAAACAGAAATGCCAACTGGTCTAGCTGGGACTCAAACCAGCAACCTTCTTGATGTGAGATGACAGTGCTAACCACTGAGCCACATTAATAATAAACATTAATAATTAATGCCATAATGCTAAGAATTTTTTTGTATAGTAGCAGTAATTTTTCAAGTCATATTGGGTTTCTATTGTTTTTTAAAGACAACAAAAGTATTATTTTTAATAATAATTTAAACGTATTTGCACTGCATCTTTTGTACATAAGCAAATAGTAGTTTATGTAGCAATGGTGCCACTGCTGAGAAGTAGTGCAGTAAAAACTGGGTTGTTTATCGCCCACTCGTATAAAAACAGTTTATTTGTGGCAGGCTGGCAGTTTATTTGTGGCAAACAAATGATTGCCATGAGAATTTGCTCAGATGCTGAAACTTATAACAGCAAATTGTCATTGAGCTGATTGGAGTTATGAATGTAATGGGAATTTAGCCACTGTTTACAGCTTTATCTGTTGTCCACTTCAACACTGGGAAGCCCAAGTTCGCTCTTTCATCAGCGAATTAGGCAGTTTTGTCATGCTGTTTCTTTGGTAGCTCTGCTCTGAGGGGATTTTATGAGTGTGATTTGATTCACATTGATTTTTTTCTCTCTGTCACACAGATTTACTCTCCCTCTCAACCACCGGTGATTCGAGTCACTAAAGGGACGCTGTTTACTGAAGTCACCACAACCTTCACACACATCACACATACACTCCGGCTCTACAACACCCAGGGTAAGAGTGGATTTCTCAACTTTACTATGTACAGTTTGGAAATCAAATATTTACACCAGACGTTTGCAAAATGACATTTTCAACTTCAACTTTTAGGAAGGAAAAACAGTGGCTTTCTAGAATCAAACACTAAGGCCCAATCACAATTCTACCCCTTACCCATAAAGGGGTAAGAGGTGTCCTAATTCTCTTTAGCTTGAAGGCGTAGGGCTAAAGGGAAGGGGTTGATAGCCCTCGAAAGAGAGATTTTCGAAACCAAGGGGTAAGAAAATTTACCAGAATACACCAACCACAACGGCAGGATAGCTGAACCCAGAAGTAAGGAGATCCACAAATTAGTATTCTTTTGTTGTTATTACGAATTTTTACACCAAACAAGCACATGTTTTAATATATTCATAACCGTGTTCGTGTTTTACCATCATGCTTAAAAAAAAACGTTAAAATAAAAACAGCTACATTTCGCGTAGTATAGTTAAGATCTTATTATTGCCATATTTTATCGTTATGATAACAATATATGCCTTCAGTGATTTCTTGAAGATAAATACTAAAAAATAAAGCAACTGGAATAACTACAGCAGTCGCGATTGTCAATCTCATATGAAGCAGGAGATCGTGATGACTTATGATGACGTGTGCAGGTGTTGAGAAATTTAAAGTCCACATGAACCAGAAGCTGCGGCCATTTATTTATTAAATTTTTTCATATTGTAATGCAGTTCCTAAAGAAACTGAATATTAAATGAGAAAACAGTGGGCGTGGCTTGTTTTTTTATACTGTGAGCTGATTGGATGTAGTGAAGTAGGCAGTTCATTCAGAGAGATTGCGGAAAGTGTTTTAGGAGAGTTATTACAACCTAACAGACTACTCCTCACTATTTCTAGTTGTTGTCAAAACTGACAGTTAAAGGGGCGTGGTTAAGCATGTTAGCCACGCCCATTGCTTCACAATCACATAATCTGATCATTTAACTCGGGGGTCTCAAACTGCATTTGCGCCCCCCCCTTCTTCTTCTCCCTCTGGCCCGCATTTGACGTCAAAAATGTAGCGAGATTCTGCCCAACAAAACATATCTTTTTGAATCACTATCATTTTTGTGCAGTTGCATATACTCTTGTGATTTTGACCCCCCCCACCTACTGGACATTTAAGGTACTGTATTATATTTGGATTACTTTCGGTTTCTCTCAGTGTGCAGTCGAAAGTAACTCACATGCAGATTATTTCTGGGGCTGATTTAAACGTTGAAATATATGTCCGTAAGCGCTCTATTTTTACTAAAGCTCTAGTTTTATAAATATTCAAGGGCCGTTTGATTATAATCAGTTTTATACCACCTGTATTTTGTTGTACAAACACTTCTTCATGGCTTACTAGTTATGCTGGTGGTGTAAATATGATAGTTTTGCTAATATTCGATTCAAATAATCTCATTAATAGATTTTCCTAATATGCATATTAAGAATTGTATAAAAAATGTGCATTAGTAAAATTTTACTGCTGCCTGAATTGAACATGTGAAAGTAAATGTGAAAATATACATACTTTTCCTGTCTTTGTTGTAGTTTAAAAAAAAAAAAGAAAGATATTGAGAAGAACAATTGACAGTAAATTCAATAAAGTTACCCAAACTGCTTTCTGCTGTCTTACGCTATCTGTTAAACTTTTGGTTAAGCAACAATTGATTGAGACATGATAATTATTATTATAATGCCTATTATTAAATTGTAGTATTTTCATAGCAATATAAACTACCCCTATAATATGTACAACAAGAAACAAAAAAGAAAAAGATTTGACTGCATATACTCTGGGAAAGAATGTCTGAGTGCATCGATTACATCAGGTTTCCACTTTTTTCGTGTGCTAGAATGTTAAAGCGGCCCTCCTATTAATTGTCAGTCACTCACTGATATGGCCCCCTGCCAATTTGAATTTGAGACCCCTGATTTAACTGAAAACAAACAGGAAGTGCATTTTCAGATTTAAATTTTAGATTACTAAGGCAAAGAATTTTTTTGTTCTTAATGACATGCAAAGATGAATTATTCACCACAAAACTGGCAATATGAGCTAACGAAATCATTATAGTTAGTTTCGATTTCATTTGTACGTTAAGGCCCTTAAAAATGATCAAACAGTCCTACATGCCATTTTACATGGTATTTAATTAAGTGTTGATTATATTTATTTGCTAAAGTTTGCCTGAATTTAATCTGCGAATATTGAGATGCTGTGTAGTTTATGAAGTCGATAAAATCCTGCCAAATTTGACATCACTCTGCTTTGTTTACTGCAGACTTTTATTCCTGCTTTACAATAAGTGCCACCTGCTGGATTCGCATTTTTTATTCAGTATATAAATAATGTTTCAGATTAGGATTCCTTTTTTACAATTAGTGTTTAGTAAATATACTGTAAGTTAAAATGTCACCAATGTTACTTGTTGAAACCTAAAAAAGGTCTTAAAATGTATGGAAAAAGTGTTAGAAAGACTAAATGTATTAAATTTCACTCTCTGATTTTTTTATATACTCTGTTATTACATCCAAATTTTGACATTTTGTTTTTACAAAAAAAATTTAAACATAAGTAGACACTTTATTATTTTTTTTATTTGAGGAAAAACCCAAAACAGGATGTCTCATCTTTGACTCTTACTGATAGTCAGTGGTGGGAACTGGGAAGGCAGAAATTTAACCTCAGGAAACCTCAAGTTAAAAAAAACAACAACAGAATTTCAACATCCATGAAGTACTGCAGGATGATGACCTTTTCTATCTAATCTTTGTTTGAGAAGCGCTTTATTCATACTTCTTTAGAAGCGCGATTTTACAAACAGATTGTTTTAGCTCTGTTTTTACAACATAAACCTTTTAAGGTACTCTCTCAGGCTATAACAGACAATGTGAACTTTGTAGTCAATAGTGGCAAAAGTGACACTGCAGCATTACAAAAAAGATTTAATCAGTATCTGACAGAGAAGTTAATTCGTGGATGGTTCAACAAAAGTTTAATGGTGTGCTTAAAGAAAGAAATGCGTTTAGAAAGATTTCCTTGGTTTCCTTATCAAGAGCTCCAGGGGGGTTGGACGGTCTGTTTGTGACCTCTTCTGGGTGGGTGAGATAATGGACATGAGTGTTTTTGAGAGACAGTTGCAGTCACATGAGCCAGTTTCCTGGAGCCCTAGGGATCTTTCCCCCAGTGATGTTTGTTTTTGTCTAAAAAATAGAAAGAAAAGACGAGGGTAAACCTCTTGTGGGTTATTCCCTTGAGTTAAAAAGAAATGTGATGCGTAGCCTGGATAGAAACTCTTCACACACAAAAAAGTCGTCTTTTTTTGTGACATTAAAGTCGTACTTAAAGGGTTAGTTCACACAAAAGTGATAACTCTGCTATTAATTACTCGTTCCAATTCCCTCTACACCTTAATTTATCTTCAGAACACAAATTAAGATATTTTAGATGAAATCCATGAGCCCTCTGATCCTACTTATACAGCAACAGTCCCAAGACATTTTAAAGTTTATTTATCAAAACATTTGACGTGACTTTAAGGTCTTTGTATAATTAGAGTGAAACTACTTTAAGGCATACTTGTCAACCATCCTGTTTTTCTCGGGATTCTCCCGTATTTTACAATTCTATCCCGCTATCATCCCTTAAAGGTATTTTCCCATATTTCTCCCGTATTTTCAGTCTTTCTCTGAAGGGTGGAAATAAACATTAAAGAGCGCTCCATGGGGATAAATCAGGGTTGCCAACTTTTGGCTTTAGCTTGAAGTGAGAATTTAACCCCTGCTCATATACACAAGCCACGCCCTCACAACCAATCCATGCCCCATTTGTTTATAAATATATAAAATGATAAGTATATTATTTTAATAAATACTTTTTAAAATATTACAAATTTGAGTATTATTACTATTATACAATTATTCTATTATAAATAAATAACAAAAAAAATATTCTAAATGTAACTGGAAAACAACGTAAAGATACAACTGAAGTGATATGCAAAGATCATTTAAGAAATCTTTTGCGTAAATATATAAATTTTAGGACAGCATGGTAGCTCAGTGGTTAGCACTATCACAGCAAGAAGGTCACTGGTTCAAGTGACACATGTGCTATAGGGGAATTAATGAACTAAATTGGTCATAGTGTATCAGTGTGTGCGTGAATGTGTGTATGGGTGTTTCCCAGTACTGGGTTGTGGCTGGAAGGGCATCCACTGCGTAAAACATATGCCGGAACAGTTGTCAGTTCATTACGCTGTGGCGACATCTGAAATAGAGACTAAGTTGAAGGAAAATGAATGAATGAATATTAATTTCATTAGAATGAAATTCTACAGATTGTATAGAATAAAAAAAATGTTTTATAGAATTATCTGTTGTGTGTTCTCTTAAACCTGACTTATGGCTAAGAATTAGGTTTATTAAGTCTAAACGCCCTGACTTTATCTCTCCTTTCTGCTTCATACAAAAAATCTATCAGGAGATGTGCTTAATCAAAATATCATATTAGTTAAACTTTAATTTTGTCGACTTCCAAAAATGTACTGCGTGCTGACACCTGTACATTAAAGGCTTTTACCCCTGCCATAAAACACAGCCCCTCTGAAATGTGCATCTATTAACTTAAATTGATCATTTTTATTAACATCATTATGACACTAATGAGAGTAAACCCTTTCCTTACAGAAGATTACAGATTTGTTTTTACATTTATTTGTAAACCTAGTGCGTTTTAAAATGCGCTTCACTTATTGTTTTTGCTTTATCCATCAAGATAATAATCATATTACGTTTTAATCAATTATGGCACTTGGTTTTCATGTGAGAATCCCAATGAAAGGTCTAAGAAAGGCAGGCCTGGATTAAGAATTCAGAGGCCCCTGGGCACAACACTTTGGAAAAAAACAATACAACTAAGGAATATTATTGGATTTGAATATACTTGTTCAAGTTCACAGAAGCAGTATTAAAATTTATATTTAAGAGTATTTTTTATGTATAACTTCTACAAACTTATAATGCATATGATTTGGATATAACACCTCTCCAATCCAGTTCTATCCATAATACACACACTTATTAATGATTCCTACTTGTCTTCCTTGTGATGAAGAGTAGGCACAATCTGATATGTAGTGGGGGAAAAAAAGAAGAACGTGTTCATCAGATGCTGGATTTGAACCGGTTTCATGATCGATCACATCAAAACATGATGCCATACGCTTTACAAGCTACGCCACTCACACTGCTGTATATTGCTCTCTTTAGTTATGTTGTCTCTGTCAATCAAACGGTGATGGGCGGGAATCACTCAACTAGCTTATTCCAATGAGGTGCTCTATGTGCACTTAGCCTAATAGGGGTGCCTTTCTCGGCACAACACCTGTTGCACAGAGAACAGAGCGTGAGCAGCGCCTATTTTTTTCGGCATATATGTTCACAACGGGAATTCATACCGTGAGCGGCAACGCGAGCAGCGCATCAGCATCAAGCTGGGGCGGTGCGATAGGTGCGCGGGTATGTTTACTGCACGCATTTGCTAAAAGTTTATAGTTCTTTTAGATTACATTGCTTTTACCAGCATTGAATCGGTTGCACATAGTGAGAATAACATCTTTAAAAAACGCTAAAAGTCTTTAAGAGCATCTTTATAATAACGGAAAAAATATTCACGCCAAATGCGTGAGAGTTGGCAGCCCTGGATAAATAGAGGCTGTTTCCCAAACAGATTCTGTACACGCGATTTGAAACGGAGCGAAAGTGGGTTTTGGGTGCGTGTTTAAACAGACATATACACATAATTAATAATAATAATATCAGATGACGATCTTAGTGGGGGGTTTTTCAAATACAACTAATTTCGTCCTAAATGAGCATAAAAATTTAGAAAAGCAATCAAATGTTTTTTTTATAACGTTAGATGATTGCATTTTTAAAGTGACACCTGTTATTTAGCGTAATCAAACAAAAAAAATTTATAAAAGATTCATTCGTTGCTCTTTAATCAGAATGTGTATATTATACAGTGAAGAAACGGCTAATGAGATTTGATAGCTTGATTTTATTTTATTATAATAGCTATTAATTTTAATAAGCTGAACTGTTTGCTAATGTATTTGCTGCTAATGTATACTATTTATTTTTTCTTTTGTAAATAATAATAATAAAACATATTACTGACCATTTAACTGTTAATTTACAATGAAACGGCTCCAAATCAACATATTTAGTAATTTGGGGATTTTTTAAGGGCGGTGGGGGGCATCGGGGGAATCCCTTATTATGGTGGGCATATCCCTTATTTTCACATCCCAATGTTGACAGGTATGCTTGAAGGTCCTTTGAAGTGCTTTGAAATGTGCATTTTTATTCAATGTTTGATGTAATCTCAACCAAAACATTAAGAGAGGGTGGGACATAGAGTAGCTCCTCCCCTTTAAAAAAAAAACAGCCAATAGCGTTGTGTTTTATCTCAGCTCTGCAAGTGAGAGTGGTTGAGCTCAAGTGCATTAAATGAAAATAATTGTATATGTTGTCTGTGTTATAATAAACCCCTCCTAAAAAAGAGGCGCTTATTTTTTTTGTAAACTCAAATTTGAAAGTGTACCTTTTTGGTTCTGTGTGATCTAGGTTGCAGTAATTATTTTTGTTGGTTTCTGCACATGTCAGTAATCATAGGAAAAAAGAAAAATGTCTCCGTCATAAACTATGCAAAAGTTATTCTATTCCAACTGATGAGAGAACGAAACCACTTTTGGGGGTGTTGGGCCAGTATGGACCTTTAAAATTGAAAGAATGCGGAAGTACATGACGTCATGGACTGCAGGGTTTAGGAGGTTAAGAGGAATTCTCCTCCTTAATCTAGTTTTAAGACAAAATAAGAAAATGAAAGCAATTAACAAGCTAGTTTTGAAATAATTACATTTAATACACTGCTTGGGGGTAACACGGTGGCTCAGTGGTTAGCACTGTTGCCTCAGAGCAAGAAGGTAACTGGTTAAAGTCTCAGCTGGGCCGTTTGGCATTTCTGTGTGGAGATTGCATGTTCTTCCCGTGTTCTCAAGGGTGTCCTCCGGGTGCTCCGGTTTCTCCCACAGTCCAAACACATGTGATAAAGGTGAATTGAATAAGCTAAATTGGCCATAGTGTATGGGTGTTTCCCAGTACTGGGTTGCAACTGGAAGGGCATCTACTGCATAAAACACATGGTGGATAAGTTGGCGGTTTATTCTGCTGTGGCGACCCCTGATAAATAATGGGACTAAAGAAAAATGAATGAATGACACTGCTTGGGATAAGTGTTATGATACTCATTATTTTAAGCCTTCTTTCTTAACTAAAGCCTAGGTAATTTTTTTTTTATTCAAAAAAATCTTACCAAGTATGATTATCTTGAAAATCTTGATAATTAGTTTTTTAGACTGTCTCTTTTTAAATAAATCATTTATTACATGGTTATATTTTGCAGTGTATATTCTGTCCAGCTCCCTGTTTAAGTGTTTAAGTATCATCCATCTTTGTAGGACAAACAGTATTGAATGTGTATGCTCACTAGGTGTTTGTTCACATTAGTAGCTCTCAGCTTGCACAATAGTTTCAGTGTCAGGTTGCTCTCTCGCTATGAGCTAATGAGGACACACTCGTGTTGAAAATATTCCAAGCTGTTCTACTCCACCAAATCCTTGTTTAACCTTGTTTTTTTTTTTTCGCAGACGTGCTGCTATATAGAGCATGTTCTGCTATCTTAAAGCGGTTTTATTTTAATTAAAGGAAATGGAACATATTTGTTTCTTGCATTGTTTTATTCCCAAAGGCTTAATTAGTCTGTTTCCGAATGTACATTTAGCATGAGGGAGGGTTTCGTTATTTTCACTGTACTTGGTAAATCTAATTGCTCATATTTTCATTCGTCCTAAGCCAGAAAAACAGTAGAGCGAAAACCATAAGAGGACAAAAAAAAAGCAGTCATTTGCTGCTGGCACGTGTACAATTTGTGGTGTTTTGGCAGTTTGTATGCATTTACAGTATGTGTGTTTTATGCAAAGCATGCCAATCAGCCTGAAGATTCCTATTGCTCTTTAAAGGGTCACGAAACACCAAAACACATTTTTTGAGATGTTGACAGTCATATGTGTCTCATGCTGCTAAAAACACTATTAGGACACATATATTTCAATAAAAAGTGAAATTTGGTTCGAGCAAATTCGTTCTTCCGGTTTAAAAATAAATTTTGAAACTACTTCACGGCAATGAGATCCTTGTGTAAATTCCAGCGTGGAGACTGGATGTCTGTACCGGCGGGTATAACTTGACGTCTTTGAGGTTTTCATCATTAATTCAAGAGAAAGACTTGGTTCGAACCAATCAGTGCGCTCTATTGTGTATGAGGTGCAACTTCATTAATATGCATGATAGCTTCAAAGGATGTTTTTATCTGTTACAGTGTTTAGATGACAGAGAGACGCCACATTGTGTTGCCAACCGTAATTAAAACAAGTGGAAGAAGGAGAATTGTTTGGAGACATGGGTCGTCAGTGTTGCGTTTATAAAAGTGCTGCAACAAAGGTTTTGTTTTCAATTCCTCGCTATGAGAGCACAGCTGGACCCACATGTGGATTACAGTGGTCTGCTAACACGCGACAAAAATATGTTTGTAAGAAACATTTTTTACCATTTCCAGATGCTTTTCGCATCTGGAAATGGTGAAATCCAGATTTGCAGCTTGTCTTCTTTTTAAAAAAGACTCCAGTTCGTGTTGATTGTACTATCTATACGGGATTGGTAAGTGTGTGATCAGTGTTCTTTGTTTATGTTTATTCAGATGGGAAAGTTAGTTAGTATCGTCAGCAGTACTCTTTCAGTTTTTGAAGACATACCTTACTCAAAATGATTTAGTTTCTAAGTTTACAGTACGTTAATATCACTACAATATTATAGACTTAAAGATCCGTTCTAAATGCTGCTCTCCGACTGTAAACATGAAACACCTTAATCAAACTATTACAGTCGTGTAAGATTTTCGCCGCATTTTGTAACAGGATAGTTTATACACACAAGGCTTTCTGATACTATTCTCTGCACCTACCAAGTACATCTAAGTTATTGAGAAATGTGGAGGGTTTTTTTCTCCTATATGGCGTGCGGTATCAAAAATTCCATTTAAACTACACTTCTCCAGCTGTTCTTCGCATCCAATGTCTTGTTTGTCACAGTGGGCATGCATGAAATGTTCTTGAATGAAAGTGAAAGTGCCAAACTGCAGTTAAAGTTGACAAATTAATAATTTGGCAAATAATTTGATTACTGATGTCCATGTAAACACAGTCACCGTCTTTCTCCTCTGTGTTTGTGTTGCCGCTGTGAAAATCAGCACGTGCTCGAACTGAAACTCCCCTTTTTTCTGCAAACCCTTCCCTCTTTCGCCACTCGACACTCCCAAACAAAACTGGACTCACCCACTTTCCTGACTTTTTTCAAACTAGTGTGAAAACACCCTGCTAAGACGGGGTATTTATTTATATAAATAAATAAATTGCTGAAAATATTCCAAAAAAAAAAGAAACGCTGCAGAGAAATAATGAGAATTATGTTTTGGGTGAACTGTTGAAAGAGAAAGATTGATGTCAGGACACAGAGTGAGTGTTAAAAGGGACCCATTTTGCAAAAATCACTTTTATAAGGGGTTTAAACACAGTTGTGTGGCAACAGTGTGTGAATACAGTCAGCCTTTAATGTTGGAAATTAATTCTATTTTCTTTAATCCATTCTATTTTTTTAATCACACTTGATAAAAACTCTGTCTGCAGAAACTTGTTGATTTACTTTCTCCCTCTGTACTTGTCATTAAAGAGGGAGAGTCTTGCCCATTAGTGATGATCTCTCTCTCATTAGCATAGACAGCCCTGAGTGAGAAGCCGCCGTCTGTGAGTTTTAGGATGCACAAATGAACACTGGGGTCTGCATAGACTGCATTCGTCCGAGCCACTTCCTTTGACATTTATTTATTTTTTCACACAGATAACATTATAGGGTGTCCGTGGGGTCTTAAAAAGTATAAAAAAAATTATGAATCAATTATGAGAAAATTAAGGCCCCTAAAAGGTATTAAAGTCTTAATCGCATTTTTACTAGGTCTTAAATTTTGTTCATGCGTTCTCCGAAGTGTTTGACTCCAAAAAAACATCAAAATATAATTTTTTTCTACTAATATTAACAACAGCATGCTCGATCTACGCAATTATTCTTTCAAGCTTTGTTTCATCTGAGCTTATCTGAGTTCTGTTGCATGTTTGTGCTCCATTGATTTATTTAACTACAACTGTTTATTAGCAACTGTTTATTAAGTTAAAGGTTTGATACTGATTAGAACTTGAAGTGGCAATGAAGTTTTAAAATATTCTGAGAAGATCTTTTAAAAAGTCTTAAAAAGGTATTGAAATTACCTTTAGGATTTCTGCATATACCCTGCATTAGTCCTGTTTTGAATCTGCAGCTATGCTGACACATCCGGCTGCACAATATATCATTTCAGCATCAATATCGCAATGTGCGAGTCCACAATAGTCATATCGCAGGGATCTGCAATGTAGTTGGGATTATAGTTGATCAGAAATTACAAATAACAACATAGTGGAGTCTTTTCAAATTTTAATCTTAGAGTAAAGATTGATTATTTGCAAATGTTTTAACAAGCATTTGGGCACAATAAATTAAATGTTTGTAGCTTAAAGATTAAGAGCCCTGTCATACACCTGGCACAACGCAACCCTAATTTGCCAGCTTTGTGCCACGTTGTTTAAATAGTGAATCCATTTGCACCACTTTGTGTACTCATGGGTGTTCCGGTCTAGAAAGGAGGTGTGTTAAGGCGCATTGTTGGTGCGTTGCTATTTTGAGGAACTAAAGTCCAGCGCAGAGCACGTTAGTTGTGCGCCTTAAATGCTTACACATTGCTTAATACACACAAAAACACACAAATATCTTTACAAATGCAAAAGAATTAAAGGATTAAAATCTTACAAAAATGATTATTTTCTACACTCTCAGAAATAAGTGTACGAGAGCTGTCACTGGGGTGGTACCTTTTTAAAAGGTACACATTTGTACTTGAAGGGTCCATATTGGTACCTCAAAAGTATATATTAGTACCTAATAAATTTTAAGAGGAACACTTTTGTACTTTTTAGGTACCAATATGTACCCTTGAGGTATTAATATGGACCTTTTAGGTACAAATTTGTACCTTTTGAAAAGGTACCACCCCAGTGACAACTCATGTACCTTTATTTCTAAGAATGTACATAAAAATAAAAACCACTGCCTCCATGTCTTCATCTCTGTTTTTTTTTATTTGTTTATTCATGACTATTTGCACTTGTATAATGTTATTATTATTAGTGGTATTATTTATGATATGCATTATTATTTAAATTTTAATTAATTAAGTTTAGATTTGTCCACCTGTTGGCTTTTGGAGACGTATGCATCACCATATGGGCATAAGAATAGGACGTGTGTTTGGATATAATTCAGTTTTTTGACCACACTTCCTTATTGTTGTTTATTTATTTGTTTGCTGGAAATTAGAACTGAATTTAGAAAGAGTTTTGAAACAAATCATTGCGCTTAGCAAACAAAATAATTATGTAGGCTAATGGATGTCTTTAGTAGAGTGCGTACAACACTGTTTCCTTATCCACGAAAGTAAGGACAAGTCCCATAAATGCAAATGTAAACCTATGGGTCAACCAAATTAGTCTAATCATTATTTGACATGGATACTTCCAGTTAGGATCTATCTGTGTCTCCCTGCAGCATCATAAGTCAGATTGAAGCTGCAATCCAGCATGCTTAATTTCATATATTTAAAATGTTGCATTATTTATGAGTATAAGCTATAGAGAAAGTTATAGTTAATCTGCATTTTTGCAAATGAGGGTAATGTTTTCAGCTAAACTTTTACTATTGTTATTTTGAACACGTAAAACTCCACAGTGTTGATAAATACAATAAAATCTATGACTAACAAATTAACTTTAGGTTACTTGAAGCTAATGGTTATTGCACATTACAATAAAAACCTCCCATCATTTCATGGGAATTACTACCCAAACTTACTTACTTACTTATTTGTTTACGTATTTACTTACTTACTTTTTGTTTTAATTGTGCTCCCTTTAGCAGCAAAAATATGCATACTGAGGCTTTAAAATGTTAGATTTGCTGACATGGAAACCATATTTAAATATAACTGCTGTTAACCAAAACCCTTTACTAGTATATTACATTAAATATACAACTACATTAACATTTAACTAGTTTTTATTTTTAACTTTGATTAACAAAACTCTACCTAGAAATCATAAATATGCAGAAAGTGCACAAAGGGAAGCACAAATTGCACAATGCATATTATTGGAAAAAGATGAACACATTGTAAAACATGGTGCAGTTTTATATATTGAAAACATTGTAAATGTACAACAGTAAAGTACATTAACACATATAAATGGAACATGTTTAAGAACTAAATAGTTTTGAACATTTAAAAAAAAAATTTAAAGAAGCCCACAACATTTTTTTTATCTATAAAACATACTAACAGTCCATAAGTAACTGTTCTTTATGTGTGTTGTCTTAATGCTGAATCTTACACCTTCCCTACACAGTCAATCTGTCAACATGGACGCATCTAATTTGGTGTAGACATGGTGTTCGCTCTTGCAGGCAACTTGCAAACTGTTTTTGTCGACCTCATCTTACCTCTGTTGCCTTTGAACAGTAGACTTTAATCTTGCTGGTGCTGACTTCAGTTCAGTTCAGGCTCTGACTTTACCATGATCCTGTCTATTTTTCTTTTTTTGCTTTCTGTTTTAAATGGAGCAACTCAAAAGATGGCCACGTCTTAAAGGGATAGTTCAACCAATATGTAAATGCACTCACTATTTACTCTCCCTCAGGCTGTTCCAAACCTGTTTGTTTTTCTCTCTTCTGTTGAGCACAAAAGAATATATTTTGAAGAAAGCTGAAAACCTGCACCAGTTAACTTTCATAATAGGAAAAACAGATGCTATGGAAGGTTACAAGTTTCTAGATTTCTTCAAAATATCTGCTTTTGTGTGTTCAAAAGAATAAAAAAAACATTAAGAATTGGAACAAGGGTGGGTATATATATATTATATAAATATATAATGTAATGTATCTTTATAAGACAATCTATATTGTTTCATTAACGTGAAGTGTAGTAATGTTAGGACTGTATGCTTAAAGGGGTGAAAGTGTCAAAAAAACCCCCAAAAAAGTATAGCAAAAGTAGTAAAAGCAAAAAATTAAAGCTCCTTACTGATGACTGCTGCACTCACATAAACAAATGTGTGGGACTTGTGACTGGTGTGAAGCTCAGGTGACGCTCGTTAACACTCACTTCACCCCCATGGCTCCTGGCCCCAATTTTCTCTGAGTTTACAGCAATATTTGCATAATTTCTTGTGTTGTTTTGAGGTGAAAATAAGCTTACAACATCATATTTGATCAATTTAATGACTCTAATTGATTAAAGTAAATTAAAATTGCTTAAATATCTTCAACAACAGGGCCGGCTTGCGTGACTAGATTGTGCTATTCACATGTAATTGAATGCTTGAACATTTTGAGTTTTGAATTTACTTGCTTCATTCGCGCGAAGCAGATTCGAGTCATGGTAAGGGGGTTCAAGTTTAAGTCCATTTATTTATAAAGCACATTTAAAAACATGTACAGCACTTTGGTCAGTCTTGTGGCTAAGACAGAGTAATATTTAGTAAAAATATAGCAAAAATTATAAAAGCATCGAAATAAAACCAAGAGAAACAACAGAAATAAACCAATCGGCAAAACTGTTAGTTTAATATTAATAGGTAAATTATTAATATTATTATTAATGATGGTGCCATTCTTATCTCATGGGGCAGATTGCTCCACAACTGTGGACCAGCCACAGAAAAATCACTGTCCCCTCTACGTTTTAGTCTGGACTGGGGAACTAAAAGAAGATTTTGTTCACTGCCTGCCTAGAGACTCCAGTTTTGTTGCAAAATGGCTAAGATGGATTTTATTGAGAGAGTAGCTGTGTTTTATATGCTTTAGCAAGGCAAAAAAAAATGCGTAGATTCATTCACCGCCTTGTCTGGGTGCATCAGATTTAGAGGTGCACCTATGCTCTGTGAGATCTTATAGAAGCTGTGCCTGGATGATAGACTTTTTCAGCCGTACTTCTGACTGAGCCAGCCCTAATTTGATGAGCTTTTGTCTCGAATTTGCAGGAGAATTTCCCTTCAAGACACCAACAACATGCGCTACGTCATAACCATGCCCTACTTGTGATTGGCTAACATGGTGCAAATGCACCAGCAAAATTCTGATTTGTCAACACTTACGATTCGTGCAAATCAAATGCCCAAAGCGCTCAATTCACATCGTGTTATTTGCTTGAAATGCGCCATTTGCGCGAATAGTGCCACAGGATGTCTAATCATGTTTTTACATTGATTTACATTGACTTTACACTGTACATTGACTTATTATGTAAATTACTCACACTTAATGCTTCATCCACATCTGGTGTGAATGCACCATAGAAAAATCCTGTTAATTTACAAAACGAAGCCTTTTTCAAATAGACTTTGGCTGAATGTGTGTTACGATAAGGTCACATGACGCACTTAAAGCTGCCATGCATTGTTTATGACAACTCACGGTATCATACAGCAGACAATTGCTTTCTTTATGCACATATAATGTTATTTGATAAAAAAAAACACTGCAAATGGCGCAGAAATGATTTGAACAGTGTCCTTGCTAGCTAAAGGATATCTGTGACAATTAAAATAGCAAAATTTGTGCCATTTTAAACCACAGAATCACAAAACTCTGGAGGCACACAAAAGCAGCCTGTTTTTCTATTCGTTATAGCCACTTAAGGAAGTTAATAATGTGAATGGAATAATATGACCCCTTTAAATAGTTGATGTTCTTTGAGAGTTGACACAACAATCGTAGCATTGTAGGAAACAGATTGCCTGTACTGATTTGTCCATTTTGACCCCACTCTTTCTCTCATAGGTGTGGAGGGTCAGTCTGTGGAGATCTGTAACACTGTAGATATAAGAGGTGAAACCAACCGTGAAATTGCAATGAGGATAACTTCAGATCTGAACAGCAAGGATCGATTTTTTACTGACCTCAATGGCTACCAGGTAGGAAACTGTACTGTATATTGTTTTTTTATTCTGTAATTCTGCCCTTATTCATCACATCAAAAATGCTTTGTAGGTTTGGACTGGGTGTCGATTCAGTTGTGCTGATTCAGTTGGAGTCTGATTCGGTAGTTCTCATTTCAATTTGATTCAGTTCTCGATTTCTTGATTTGATTGTCAGACATGTGTATTAAACTATTGTTTATTTTGCTCAGACTTGGTGACGATGTTATGGTCAGAAATTAGATCAGTCATTTTAAATAAAAATAATGATTATTTAAATACATCATATTTTCAGTGATTTAATAGATATTTCAAGAGTTCACACTTAGCTGATGATTGATTATAAAGTGTGTTTGGCATGCTGTCCCGGGAGAGAGCCCTGAGCTTATAAGATCCTCGAGCCCGGAACTCCCTCCTGTTTGCAAGGCGAGAGGGGAGTTTGAGCTCAAGTAGATCTCGAGAACTTCCCTGCTGTAGTAGCTAATGAACAGATAGTGATTGCTCTTAAGAGATTACTACTTACTAGGAGCATGTCTATGGTGCAGATTTAGATTAGTTAATTAACTTAAGTTGCATATTTTTGGATGGTGGGAGGAAACCGGGAAACCCGAAGAAAACCCCACGTGAGCACAGGGAGAACGTGTAAACTCTGCACAGAAACGATGGCTGGTCTGGTAAGGACTAGAACCAGTAACTGTCTTGCTGTGAGGCAACAGTGCTAACCACTGGGCCACCGTGCCACCCATCTAGGAAAGGAGGAGGAGTAGGGGTGGAAGGGGGGATTCTTCAAAACGAAGAGTGGCTGTTATATGGAACTGAGGGTATTTATAGTGGCTTAGGAATAACTGGTGAATCATAAATTTAATAATGCGGGACCAGCCACAAGCAATCATAAGCATGTGATCCTCTCGAAATTAGTTTATAAATAAACTTCACGTATTATTTAAAATGTGCAATGATAAAATTGAATAAAGATTACAATTTAATAAGAGATTGATATTTTTATTCAGCAAAGATGCATTACGCTGAATAAAAGAGCCGATAAAGACATTTATAATGTAACAATTTAATTTAATATTATTTTTAGATACATTTTTTTATACTTTTCTATTCAACAAACAATGCAGAAACATAGCAGTTTTCACTTATATATTACTGTAAGCAACAGTTTTAAAAACTTTGATGCAGCAAGGATTGTGTGATTAAGAAAACTGGAGCACTTGCTGAAAAATCTGCTTTGCCATCACAGGTATTAATTAAAATGTAAAATATATTCAAATAGAGAACAGCTATTAGAAATTGTAGTAAAATTAAACAATGCTACAGATTTTCCTTTCTTTTGTACACAAGCCTTCTAGATCCTAAGCTTTTACAATGAGAACATGCATATATAATGACTAATATGTATGAAGATAAAAGAAAAAAGGAGTCATTTTGGCCTCGTTTCTCTACAGTAAGCAAATATTATAAAAGAATCATCACCCACTATTGCCAAAAAAGCTAGTTACTGCAATATCACTTTTCATCACTGTTTGAAGAGTTGTGCTAGTGCTAATATTTTAATTGGTATTGGGGTTTTTTTTGTGTGTGTGGATGTGTGTGTGAGTGTGTTGTTTGTGCAGCACTTTGGTTTGCATGTGCAGTTGTAAAGAGCTTTATGAATAAATTAAAAGAAATGAATGAACAGAAGCTGCTTTTATTAGCTGGTTACACACTACAAGTGTGATGAAACCAAATATTCATCAGTGTCTGAATAAAGATTGCACATCTGAATGAAAGTGAAGCACATTTAATGACGAGACGCATGATGTTGCTGGAGTTCAAGTTCAAGAAACACTACACTTTTTTTGGAAATAGGCTCATTTTAGGCTTCATTCACAAGTCTCTTACAGTTGTTCAACCATTTTTTAATCCATTCAGCTTATCTCCGGGTCTGGCAGGAGCACTTTTAGCTTAGCTTAGCATAAATCATTGAATCAGATTAGACCATTAGCATCTAGTTCACGAATAAAAATTTACCTTTTTATAGCTTGATTTTTTTCAGTACATTGTGTACTAAGACAATGAAAGAAAATAAAAAGTTGCTATTTTCAAGGTCGATACAGCTCTCCTTCTGGTGGAATAATCAAGAAACTTTTCATAGCCGTATTGACCTAGAAAATCGCAACTTATAATTTTTCGTTGGTCTTAGTATATGATATATTTTCAGGAGAGTCAAACTTTAAATAGAAAAATTATCGAAATGACTTTAATTTTTGAGCGAGATGCTAGTGGTCTAATCCGATTCAATGATTTATGCTAAGCTAAGCTAAATTTGTTTTAAAGGGCACCTATGGTGAAAAATCTACTTTTCAAGCTGTTTGGACAGACATATGTGTATGTATGGTGTATAGACCGTCATTTTGGGGTGATATAAACACACTCAGTCCTTTTTTTTTCAATTTAACAACATAAAAACGGTGGACCAATTGGAGCGGTTTTCAGACCGACTTGACGTAGGAGTGCGGTCCCCCCGCCCACCGAATTGATTGACAGCTGCGTATTAACATGTCTCTGTAGTAACGTGTGTAATCATATCAAACAGACACAGGACCAGGACGTGAGCAAACTAAGCAACCATAAATAAAAGGTCTGTTCAGTTTGCTAGGATCATCAATCATCATCAAATGTGATCAAGAGTGAGTTTTACAAGTTTAAAATGTTTTAAAACAGTGCATGTGTGTAATGAATTACAGCCATTTACTTCATCAACACAGCCGCGTGTCAGAACAATCATAAAAGACGCTTCAATCCCGGTTTGTGGACGTTAAATCAGGTTTATTTTGTACATTAACATAACAGATATCCATACAGCAGTAGATATTAACCTGTATTCTGTCACATTTGCGTGCAAAAACAGTGCAAAGCTAAACGCGCGCTGTCTGTATGTGCCTGTCAGCGCTGTGTGTGTGTGTGTGTGTGTGTGTGTGTGTGTGTGTATTTGTGTGTGTGCGTGAACTTTGTAACGACATTGTGTGTGACTCATCCTGCAACTCCACAACATGCATCAAATACTCATTGGTAAAGCTCTTACTTGTTGTTTTTCCTCACAAATGTTACGTGAGATCTTATTCCTTCGTGTTTGTCTGTTGTCTGACGCAGCCGAGGGAGCCGCTGCCAGGCACGTGGAAACGGTGGGCGTGAAGGACTAGCCTTAAAGGCGCAGTACACAAAAACAGCTAGCTTCTAATAAATGCTACAAAAAAGGAACTTATGACAGGTATAATAAAAAATCTGATGGGTGTTTTTAGATGAAACTTTACAGACACATTCTGGAGACACAAAAGACTTATATTAAATTTGGAAAAAGTGGTAACCTATGTGCCCTTTAAAAACTGTTTAACTTGTAAAATTGTGCTTTTTCCAAAGAAAATGGGTTATTCTTTCAAATATGTGATCTCAAATTGTGGATACAGACTGCTAGCTGAACTAATATTGCTTACTTGCCAGGAACACTAATCAACAAAGCAGTCTGCCGGAGTTAGTTAATTAATTCAAAGTGATTGTGTTGACAGTCTTGTTTGATTGTCAAAATGCCTGGTTGTTTTTGGGCGGCATAATGAAAATGTCAGTTTATTTTTCATTTCACTCGACAAATAATTAATCGAAAAGAGAAAAAAAAGTTTGGAGTGTGTGCTGTAGGGCTGACCAAAACAAACAAGTGTCACTTTAAATCACTCTGTCATGTTTTTTTGACATGCTGGAGTATTAGCGTGGCATTTAATTAGCTGATAATGTTTCCCTGGTCTTGGCCGGGATTAAGAGCTTCTCTTCGGTCCAAACTAATTAACTGGCTTCACAAAACAAATGCCTCATGAATAAAAACAGTGGAATATCCAATCCATTTTTCCTCCAAGTCACATCAACACACACACATTGGAGCTCATCAATTTACAGTGTTTTTCTTTCAGAGAAGTGTCTCCACATGCCCACGATCCATGTTTGCAAATCTCTGAACAAGGGAAATTTGGAATCTTTCCTCCCTGCAGTGTTCAAAAATGCCTTGGGCTGTTTTTCCAGGTGCAGCCGAGGAAAACCATGGCTAAACTCCCCCTGCAGGCAAACTTCTACCCCATGACCAGCATGCTTTACCTGCAGGACTCCAGCGCCAGACTCTCGCTGCTCACCGCACAGTCGCTGGGAGTGGCCAGCCTTAAGAGCGGTCAGTCTTCACTCACTCACTCACTCACTCACTCACTCACTCACTCACTCACTCA
>CAIGQZ010032318.1:13825349-13840136 GCA_903798205.1 Danio tinwini
TAAAGTAAACTTAAAAGTATACCATAAGTAAACTAACTTATAGTGGAACTTTACATTTTTATTTTGTACTACCACAACAAACAAGTAGTAAAACAAACAAATCTTAAACAATAACACCTAATTTCAATTAATTTATTTTTTATTTAGTCTAACAGAAAAGCATGCTGGGAACTGGAAATTTTCTTCAACTCAGCAGCACAGATCTAATTAGACTGGATATGATCAATCTTCAAGTTCATATAACTCAGTGGTTCTCAAACTGTGGTACGCATACCACTAGTGGTAGGCAGGCTTCCTTCTAGTGGTATGCGGAGGAATCGCTGAATAATTCAAGTAAAAAAATGAATACACTTTTAACCCTTTAACGCGTACAATAACACCGATGTGATCGGTAAATTAATTTTAATAGGCTACATTTTTTGGTTTCAATTTTTTTATGTTTATGTATTCTATCATTTGAAGCTAATTTCCTTCCCATATTTGAAACGGTTGTTGGGGGGTGTATCCCGTATTTTTATATCCCAATGTTGACAGGTATAGTTTAATTACTTGCTTTTCTGGCACACAAAGCCCACTCTAACGCACAGTAAGCAGATCTAATTTCTAATTGAAATATGTAAATCCAATTCATATATTTAAAATACAAGTTAATGTTTAGATTTCAAAGATATACAAATAGGTCATATATACATGCAACATATATTTAAAAATGCATCAAAAAGAGTTTATATATGAATATGATGACATATGGCCTGTATTTATGAGGTCCAAGGAACATTTCCAGGTTTTGATGAATAGACTACTTTATGATAATACTCTACATTTAAGTACAGCAGTTTACTTTTTAAGAACAGTGTCATTTTTTATTAACATTTAAAAGCACATTTTAATTTAAACATTGACGTTTTATTTTTTTGCCTGTAAGCACAGTACAGTATTAATGTTCAAACTATTTATAACAGTTAAAGTGGCTGACAATAATACATAATCATAATAATATTTAGTCTATATTATTATCGGAAGGGGTGCCTGGTCTGTCCTATGCACCAGACACCAGCTGCCATCGGAATAGTCTGCGATCCGGGGGTGTTACAGATTGTAGAGGTTGAAATTCCAGGAGTTTTCTGGGAGAAATGACAAACGGGAAAAACAGGAGTGTTGGCAGGTATGGTTCCAACTATGGATGTCAATGGCTTTTTTTTCCACCACTCTTCAGAATATTCAGAACTTATAGTTAATTTATATTAATTAAATTCAATCATTTATTTCACACATATTTGAAGGTATTTAAAAGAAAAGAAGTTATATCTGGTGGTTCTCAAACTTTTTTCACCAAGTACCACCATAAGATTAGATTAGATTAGATTCAACTTTATTGTCATCACACATGTACAAGTACAAGGAAACGAAATGCAGTTTAGGTCTAACCAGGAGTGCAATAGCAGCAAGTGCAGGATACAGGTATAAGTTATAAAGTGCAGTTATAGAAAAATTCTGGTGATATTTACAAATGGATGTACTATGAACATTATATACAGGTTGTGTTAGCTATGAACAGAGATTTACAATAGATGGATAAATGTACAGGTTGCTATTAATAATCAGAAGTGTGCAGATAGATAAACATAATTACAAATGTATATGTACAGTGGGTGTGTACATAATTTACAAATGTACATGTGCAGTAGGTGTGTACAGTTCAAATAAATGAATCAGTGCAATGAATATGTGCAATTTTTAAATGTGCAAATGTTAAGTAGTGCAGTGATTATGATGAGTCTGAGTTATGAGGAGAGGAGAGTGGGGTGTATTAGGGGGGCAAAAAGTCAGTGGGGAGCAGAGTTCAAGAGGGAGACAGCTCTGGGGAAGAAGCTGTTCTTTAGTCTGCTGGTTTTTGTCCGGGGGAGCCTGAAGCGCCTGCCAGAAGGCAGGAGAGAAAACAGTCTGTGAGCAGGGTGAGAGGAATCTTTAAGAATACTGCGTGCTCGGCGCAGACAGTGTTTCCTCTGGATGTCCTCTATGGCTGGCAGTGTGGTCCCTGTGATGCGTTGGGCAGTTTTCACCACCCGCTGCAGTGCCTTACGCTCCGCAACAGAGCAGCTTCCATACCAGACTGTGACACAGTTCGTCAGGATGCTTTCTATTGTGCAGCGGTAGAAGTTCACCAAGACGGCTGATGACAGCTGGTTCTTCTTAAGTTGCCTTAAGAAAAATAGGCGCTGGTGAGCCTTCTTGACCAGGCTGGAGGTGTTGGTGGTCCAGGAAAGGTCCTTGGAGATGTGGGTCCCCAGGAACTTGAAGGATGATACAGGCTCGACGGCCATCTCATTGATGTAGATGGGATCATGTGAGCCTGTTCGTCCCTTCCTGAAGTCCACAATGAGCTCCTTGGTCTTGTCGGTGTTAAGGAGCAGATTATTGTTGGTGCACCACGTGGCCAGATGCTGTATCTCCTCCCTGTAGGCAGTCTCATCATTGTTGCTGATTAGACCAATCACTGTGGTGTCATCTGCAAATTTGATGATGACGTTGGATCTGTTCACAGGCCTACAGTCGATGGTGAAAAGGGAGTAGAGGAAAGGGCTCAGCACACAGCCCTGTGGTACACCAGTGTTGAGTGTGACGGTGGTGGAGCAAATGTGGTCTGATCTAACATTCTGAGGTCTGTTAGTCAGAAAGTCCATAACCCAGTTACAGAGAGACGTGTCTATGTCCAGGTCTCTAAGTTTGATCATTAACTTAGAGGGTATGACAGTGTTGAATGCTGAGCTGAAGTCAACAAACAGCATTCGTGCATAAGTGTTTTTATTGTCCAGGTGTGTGAGTACAGAGTGCAGTGCTATGGAGACTGCATCTTCTGTGCTCCTGTTGCCACGGTAGGCAAACTGATGTGGGTCCAGTGTGGATGGCAGAGAGTCTTTCAGATGTGCCAGGACCAACCGCTCGAAGCACTTCATGATGATGGGTGTGAGTGCTACCGGGCGGTAGTCATTCAGGCATGTTGGGCTGGAGTGTTTCGGCACTGGCACAATAGAGGTGGTTTTAAAGCATGTTGGCACAGCTGCTAGGTTAAGGGACAGGTTGAAAATGTCTGTGAATACCCCAGCGAGCTGTTCTGCACATGCTTTGAGGACACGCCCAGGAATACCGTCTGGTCCAGCAGCCTTACGCACATTGATCCGACTCAGTGCGGTGTAGACTTCTGAGGAGGTGAGTGTAATGGGTGAGTGGTCGGTTGAGGAAGTGATCCTGATGTAGGGTTCATTATTGTCTCTTTCAAAGCGGGCATAAAAGTCATTAAGCTCGTTCAGGAAGGAGACATTTGTGGCTGTGGGTGTGGAATGGCTGGATTTGTAGTTGCTGATGGCCTGTATGCCCTGCCACATGCGCCGAGGATCAGAGTTGGAAAAGTGCTCCTCTAGCTTTAGCTTGTAGCAGTGCTTGGCCTTTTTGATGCCCCTCTTCAGATTAGCCCTGGAAGTGCTGTAGGCCTGTGCATCCCCTGATCTGAAGGCAGTGTTGCGTGCCTTCAGCAGGAGGCGCACCTCCTTGTTCATCCATGGCTTTTGATTTGGGTATGTGGTGATCTGTTTCTGGGTTGTAACACTGTCAATGGTGGTGTTGATGTATTCCAGAACAGAGGAAGTGTAGCTGTTAATGTCTGTGTGAGAGCCACATGTGGCCTGGGAAGCAAACATACTCCAGTCTGTACAAGTAAGACCAAGATGGCGGCGCGTACACATCGCGAGGCTCGGCGTCTCTCCAGTTTCTGCAATTTTGCAGTATTTTTCCTGCTCATTTCGGGTCTGTTCGTGCAGAACAGTAATGCCTTTACATCGTACACCCGACAGGAGATCTTGGATATTGGTTTGTGCATTTCGGACAGTTTTATCAGCAATCTACGACTCATCCCAGAGATCGCCAGGACACCCGAGGCTGAGCGCTCCGTCCGGCCGGGCAGAAGTGCTCGGAGACAGCGACGCGAACGTAAACAAAGGCGGGGGAAGCGCGGCGGGCTAAGAGCTAAGCTAAAGCTAACACCACACCGGCTCTCTTTACCCAGCATCTTCCTCGCCAATGTACGGTCCCTGGTGAACAAAATGGATGAGATTAGACTGCGCATCAACCACAGCAAAAGATTATGGAACTGTAATGTCATGATTTTCACAGAAACATGGCTAAACAGCGGGATACCAGACAACGCTGTATCTTTAACTGAGCATCAGACATTCCGAGCAGACAGAGCGGCGGATGACTCCGGTAAGACCCGAGGCGGAGGATTATGCATTTATATTAACAAAGCGTGGTGCACAAACTCTGTCATCGTTGGGAGACATTGCTCTGTTAACCTGGAATTTCTGATGGTCAAATGCAGACCGTTTTATCTGCCACGGGAGTTCACCTCCACCTTTATAATCGCTGCTTACATTTCACCCGATGCTGATGCAAAGCTTGCTATGAATGAACTTCATGCAGCCATCAGCAAACAACAGACTGCTCACCCGGAGGCTGCTTTTATTGTTGCGGGGGATTTTAATCACTCAAACTTAAAGACAGTGCTCCCCAAATTCCATCAAAACATTTTCTGTCACACACGGGGAAACAAGACTTTGGACCAGGTATACACAAACATGGCTGAAGCCTATGCTGTTACCCCCCTCCCCCACCTGGGTCAATCAGATCACCTTTCTTTGTTCCTCACCCCCCGATACTCACCCCTCATCAACCGTGTGAAGCCATCAGTGAGGACCATCAAAGTGTGGCCAGCGGGGGTAGACTCCACACTCCAGGACAGGTTTCAACACACAGACTGGAGTATGTTTGTTCATAATGACCGGTATTGAAAGAAAGTAACGTAGTAGGCCTAATTAAGTAGCTACAGCTCTGCACACTTCAAAAACATGACTATATAAGACTAATATATTGATATTTAGACTATATTCAACTGTATATACAGATGAAGTCAGAATTATTATCCCCCTTTAATTTATTTATTTATTTTTTCTTTTTTTTTATATATTTCCCAAATGATGTTTAACAGAGCAAGGAGATGTTCACAGTATGTCTGATAATATTTTTTCTTCTGGAGAAAGTCTTGTTTGTTTTATTTTTAGTTGTTTTACATAAAAAAAAACATTTTAAGGTCAGAATTATTAGCCCCTTAAAGCAATTTTTTTTAATAGTCTACAGAACAAACCATCATTAAATAATAACTTGCCTAATTACCCTAACCTGCCTAGTTAACCTAATTAACCCAGTTAAGCCTTTAAATGTCACTTTAATTTGTATAGAAGTGTCTTGAAAAATATTTAGTAAAATATTATTTACTGTCATCATGTCAAAGATAAAATAAAACAGTTATTAAAGCTGAGTTATTAAAACTATTGTTTAGAAATGTGTTAAAATCTTTTCTCCATTAGACAGAAATTGGGGAAAAAAATAAACAGGGGAGCTAATAATTCTGACTTCAACTGTGTGAATGTACACAGTTATATATATATATATATAATTATTATTTTTGTATATATCATGATCAAATCATGCTGTTGTAGGGATGCTTTGTGTTATAAAACTTTCAGTCACTGATTAAGGGATTTCTTGTGTTTGTTTATGTATGCTGGAGAACATGATTGGCAAACAACCTTAAAGGAGGAAAACCCAGTACCAAGATTTTCTAGCTTACTAGATAAGTTCTTACTCATATTGTTATGCTGATCACATAAAAGTGCAAAACAGAAGCATTTCATTTACTTTGCTTTTAGACATTTGGACGCTGCTGGGTATGCTGATATACTCATAAAACAAAAATTACTTCAAGCATATCAATTTTTATAATACGCAGCTTTCCTCCCCTGGAAAATGTGCCAGCATCATATTCTCAAAGACGTATACATTTTTATACTTGTTCAGTAAAAAGCTCTTTATAATGATGATATCCCTCTCAGATAAATAAATACCATGTGCCAGCCTAATGCTGCAGCAAAATCATTTGACAGCCTATCAATCAAACACACCAGTGACTAATAACTATCATCCGAGGTTTGCTTAAATATATATATACAAAAATAAATAAATAATAAATAAAACACTGCTTTAGGTGAAGGTGAATTGGTGGTAAAAAACACTCCACGGTTGACTGTGAAGTGCTTTTGTCTAAAAAACACAATCTGTCAAGTGTGGTTTTGTCTGTTTTTATAAAATAGATGGTGCTCAAACGTGAGACTCATGTCATGTCATCAGTGAGTGTTTCGATGAAATATGTGTGATGTCCTGTTGAAGCTCATTGGTGTGGTTTCCACAGGTCAGCTGGAGGTGATCATGGACCGCAGGCTCAATCAGGATGATAATAGAGGGTTGGGTCAGGGAGTGCTGGACAACAAGATCACCGCCAACTCCTTCCGCTTGCTACTGGAGAAGAGGATCTCTGTGGAGGAGGTAATCAGGACGGACAGCTGATTAACCTAAAACAGAACAAATGTGCATTCATTAAAGCTTTGGCGCATATGATCACAGTGGTCTGATCAGTCTTGGCTGTTTCCTGCAGTGTCCTGCAGTTCGATTAGGGCGTTCAGTGTGTGACCTGATCAGCTGCTAAATTTAAATCTTATTTTCTGTGATGGTTCATGTTGAGCCTCAAAGAAATGAGCAAATGGGGTCCACTAAATAATCGTACAGTTTGCTTACACTATTGGCAGATTATTTTGCTTGTTTTAAGGAAAAACTGACTCAAAGGTGCAGTATGCAAGTTTGACACCCAGTGAATAAACTAGGTATTGCACTCCTGGATCAAAATAAACGCAAGCGCAGGTTGCCAGATTGAGGACAGGAGCGAGTGATTAAACTGTGTTCTAAATAAAAGCAACGGCAACGGATAGAAGGATTATTTTCCATATTAAAAGGAGTTTTAGTTCTAACCAACACCTCAAATTGATATATTACAGACGGCTTTTATTTCTCACAGGTGAACAACAGAAACCTATAATCACCTCAGGTACACCTCGTGCTTTATTTAGTTAAATGCTAACAATGTGAGTTTGAATGCCATTTTACATGACATTAATTGCCATATACTAAAAGCAGCAGCAGCAGAAAGTTCACCACAGATCTTGAAAATACAATAAACCGTTTAAAATTAAAGTTAAGAACTAAACACATAAGTTATTCAGCATCTACATTTAATGATGTTAAAGAGAGTTAACATGTATTAAAGAGCCCCTATTAAGGGTTTTTAAAAATGACCTTCCATGTAGTGTGTATCACAGCTCTTAGTGAAGTGAAATATCCAGCTAAAGCTTAAATCTGAAAGTGGACAGTTTTTAAAACTATTGATTCATCTATAAAAGAGTCGACTCATAGTGGTTTAAATGAATCGTCTTCATAACGAGTCTTCAGCCGTTTCGGCGTGGCGTCATCGCGAAACATAATGGTTGCGCGCACAGACCCGGCAAAATTCAAACCTGCGGCCCCGCCCACTAACACAGCAGCAAGACGCTCATGAAGACGCTGTGTAAACCTGGATATTGTTGGAATTGTGAGGGAAAGGAGTCGTTCAGAAATCTGCACGTTTACAATGGGTGATCTATCACTACACAGCTCATGCATTAGTTTTTGCCTGACACCAGGGGTGCAGGCAAAATAAGGACAAAAAAATAGGTACACGGGTAGGCTGCTGAACTCTGGGCTTCGGGCTGTTGAGCAGCACTGAAAAGGCTTGCGAATGGAGAGCAGAGATAGCTTGTCAGAGGACAGAGGATTCTACAACCTCCCGGCTGGGGATGTGATCGTTTAGAAAAGCAGAGTACAGGTAAGCACTTAAAACATATAGCAGTTCACGGATGAGGTGCCACAGCAATGATTCCAAATAGAAATGATCTACATGTTTTGTTACTAGTAACCGCGTGTACTGTATCAGGTTAACTCTTTATATTCTCATATCGCGTCTAATGCCACGTTGTAAATGCGACGCGTGCTGCTTTGTTTACAGATTTAAATGCTTCCGTGAGCTCGTTCCACTGCCGTTTGTCGTTGCTATGGCCACTGTTAGCTGATCCTGCACAAGTGCAGCGGTCAAGGTTTAGAATAGTTCAGCTTTTGCAGCTGTGTGGATTAAAACTGAATGTGTGTCATGCATATGCTAGTGTTTAACGGCACTGCTTTCGGCGCTGAGGTGTCTGAATAACACTGTTGAGAAGCGGGTACTGTTTACTGTGGTGTTAGTAAGTTTACTTTGAAGCATGTTTCGAGCGTCCGCTGCGATCCAATGTTGGCGACCCGCGGCCGCGGGCTTGATAAACTACGCTGGCCATATTACTGTCTCGCGCTGAACGCTGTCGACCAATGGCAACAGGCTGTCATCGGTCCAATTAGTGCAGATTAGCTTCGTGCTAAGCAGGGGTTTGGGAACAAATGAATAGCTGAACGATTCATATGGGAGTCGCTGGGATAATTAGGTAAAAATAAATGCATATTATAAGACCATGAACATGTTTTTTGACCTTGCATACATATCAGTATGTTGTTAGAGACCCATAAAACCGAAATATGACCCTTTTCAATGTGTAATAGGGGCTCTTTAAATAGATTCTAAACCTTACCGTTTTGTGAGTGAGTGCACTATTCTGTGCTTCTGAAAGGCTGTATTTAAATATCTGTCATGTTTCGTCTGGTGCAAACAGCCAAACTGCTCATCACTGCGTATCTCATCACGAAGCCTATTGTTAGGACATGCAGTTACAATGTAACCTGCTCACCTAATGTTTACACTCGTAATATTTATATCATTTGCTAAATAATAATCTGTGTCTCATTGCGGAGTCTGCTACTGTCCACTGGAGGTCACATTTTGGGCATGCTTTCAGAGCCTTTCTTAATGAATAAAATAAATAAGCTGTTTTTAACCAAGGCAACCCGGGGTGCTGAAATTTAATTGGCTAAATTGGCATTGGGCGGGTTAAAATGACCAAAACAAAGACAGCGTACCGGCACGTAACTCACATTTTCAAAGCAGAATATCTGACTTCAGCATTGTTTTTCAGATAAACAAGAATATTTACTTAATGTTTCTTAAATATCTGCAAACATGTTATGGCATTTTTATGTTTTAGAAAAGCCAAAACTTACTTACAGCACCTTTTTGCTTGTCTAGAAAATACAAATGTTTAGTCATTTGGACAAGAAACAAGACAAAAAAAATATTTTTTGCAGGTTAGTTAATCTCATTGGCATAAACAGGCTTGTATATGTAACAAAACAATAGGGGAAAAAAACTACTATAAAAAAAGGAATTGTGACTTTTTATATATCAATTTTTACTCATTTTCCTACAATTGTGAGTTTTTTTTTACAATTCAGACTTTTCTTCTTAGAATTATAAGTTTGTATCTTGTAATTCTTTTTCTCAGAATTGCAAATAAATAAATAAATAAATTGGAATTGTCAGGTAAAGTTGCAGCTGCTCTTTTTATAAAATGTATGCTTTGATAGAAATGACTTAATTTGTCTAAAGTCAATAATTAAGATTGCAAATAAAATGTCATCAATAAAAGTTTAAATCAGAGTTTTAAGGCTATTTTTGAACTTGTGAATGAATTGTAAAATAAAGGGTTTCAATTACTTTTTTATTATTTACATTTTTTTCATACCATACCAGAAACTTTCTTTGATGCTGTATATGACCACAATACTTAATTAGGTGATTAAAGTTAAGTGTTATTTTGCTTATATCTAGTGTTGGGGGAAACACATTACAGGTAACGCATTAATTATTAAAACTAATATTACTTTTCTAAGGAACAAGTGAAGCACTACTTTTAAAAATTAAGTAATATTTTAAAAATGTAACTCAAGTTACTTTTTAGTTGAGTTAATTTGCTCTTAAAAAACGAATTGCTGAATTAAAATGATCATAGTCACGTTAAATCCTGCACCCAATGAGAGAATGCAGGAACAGACAGAAAGGAAGACATCAGACCCTTACATTTCTGCAATGGAAAATTCTCATTACTGTATTTTGAACACATGGAAGAAAAGGAAAAGAGGATTATCTGAATGCACAGTGATTTTACTTCACTAATGTGACAAAAAGTACAAAAGTAGCAAACGCATTGCTTTAAAACCTTTATTAATGTGTATATACGGCATGTATAGCTCTGCAGTCAGGAAGTTCTCAGAAGATAACATTATCCTACATACATTTTTTTGTGTTTTGTTTAAAGGTAAATAAAGGTTATACAGTGCATTATTATTTGCAGAGCTCTGAAAGAGATCAAGCCTCAGCCTGGTCAGAAAAAGTAATGCAAAAGTAACTCAAAAGTAATGTAACCCATTACTTACCATAAAAAGTAACTAAGTAACACAACTCTACTTTTTGGGGCAGTAACTGAATATTGTAATGCATTACTTTCAAAAGTAACTTTCCCCAACACTGGATATATTTCTCAGTAAACACATTGAGTTTAATTTAGATTAACTTAATAAAAAACAATTTGTGCTAATGCAGATGTGTTTGAATTCACATTCTTGTGTAGTTTCCAGGTTTAAAATGAAACCACTCATTGCTGATGTTTCACTTTCCTGTATTTGACCCAGAATGAGGCGACAGCGCCATACAGCTATCCGTCTATCCTGAGCCACATGTCGTACATGTACCTGAACCATCCCCTCATCTCAATGGCAGTCAGTCAGCACGTGGACTCTCCGTCTGTGGTTCCCTACAGCCCTCTGAAAGCCTCCTTCCCCTGCGACATGCATCTGGTTAACCTGCGCGCTATCCAGTCTAAGGTATGTCTCTATCTTCTAGAGCAGTGGTTCCCAACATTTCAAAATCCTTAACAACCACTCAGGCCATACAAAAACCCAGGCAGACAAGATTTTAAAAGTCAGTTGTTAAGTTTTAATAATTGGTGTAACTGCGCACAGATTAAACAAATTACATTAATAATGATGGCCAGATTTTAAAGTTGGTTTGGTTGTTTGACTTACAAATGGTTATTATATATCCCAATTTTATTTTTGTACCCCTACCCCTTCCCCTTGGCCTTTCAAACTGAGTGTAAAGGCAAAGGGCTTCAAAATTTACCCCTAAGAAATGGGACACCACTACAACACCCACAAAAGTCATCGCAATCTCTTACTTCATATGAGATTGATGATGGCGACTGCTGCAGTTATTCCAGATTATTTTTTAGTACTTATCACAGAAGGCAACAATGTCATGTTATCATAATGATATAATGTGGCAATAAGCTCATAACTGTACTGTGCATTTACACTGTGGCCATATACATCTATGTAAACACACAAAAACAGCATTAACATTATAGCAGACACTGTAAAAAGGTCATTTCCAGCCACTAGACTATTCTGACAGGGTATTTGAGTGTCATCGAGTGTCAGAATGTCGTGGGACTGCTGTAAAAGAGTTATTATTAGGGATTATAGATTGGGAAATGTAGCAGTTTTTATTTTAGCATTTTTTTAAAGGAAAACCTGAACGGTATTATGATTGTATTTAAATATATGCCTGTTTTGTTGTAAAAATTCGTAATAATGACAAAAATACAAATTTGTGCATCTCCTTACTTCAGTGTGCAGCCATGCTGCTGTTGTGGCTGGTGTATTCTGGGAAATTTCCTTACCTCTTGGTTTCGAGTGTGGTCCTGAAAAATCTCTGTTTCAAGGGCTAAGGATTTAGATTTAGAAAAATTAGGACACCCCTACCCCTTCACATGAACGTGCAAATCAAGGGGTAGGGCTAAGGGGTAGAATTGGTATTGGGCCACACACACATACATACACATTTTTTGTACTTTTTTCAATCACAATATGTTTATCTTTGTTTAATATTTGCAATAGTGCTTAAAAGCTCAGTCTAATTGTTGCTTTTGTGTGATCCAGTCTAGTAACTCTAGGGGCCCCAAAACAGCATGGGCCCCTAGACTTGTCCTAACTCCAGGCAGCTTAGAAGTGACGCGTTTCATTGTTTGCTGTAACATATTCTTTTTTTTCCCAAAGATTCTGACAATTACAAGGTTAGTTGCCCCTAAAATGAAAATTATGTTATCAATTACTTGCCTCATTTTGTTCTAATCCTCTGAAACCTTCAGGACCAGTGGTGGAAAGAGTACTGAAAAATCATACTCAAGTAAAAGTTCCATTACTTGCCTAAAAATGTAGTGCAATAGAGTAAAAGTATCTGTTGTAAATATTACTGAAAGTATGAGTAAAAAGTAGCCCTTTTAAAAGTACTCAAGAGTAGTGAGTAGTGAGTATTATGCTGTCAAAAGCTGATGCATTTACATGTAATTTGTGCATGTGTGTGTAAACGTAACATTCTGTAGGGTCTTTAGTTATTGCCCAGAAGGCACACAACATCATGAGACATTAATATTAGGTTAGATTTAGGTTGTAATGTCAGGTGACCAAAATTAATTGCCAAGCCAGCAGCTAAAGACAATGTTATTTTGATGTACAATAATGACATCAAATGACGCTGATATTTGGTTGATTTTAGGTTGTTAGAAAGTGACCAAAATCCAGCATCGAGCCAACACCTTAAACCAACGTCATATTGACGTCAAATACTGACATTTATTCGTCAGGTACATCAAACAAAATCCAACATCTGATAGATGTCACAGGGGTAACGTTCACACAATGTTAAGCTGTAACATCATCAGACGTTGATATTTGGTTGGTTTTAGGTTGGACATTGGATATTGATGTTGGCCTGACGTTGAGTTCTGACGTCAACCCGATTTTCATTTCCAAACAAAATGCAAAGTCCCCATGATGTTAGGGTTCAACATCAATCAAACGTCATGTTGACGTCCTGTGCCTGCTGGGTGTTTAAGGTCATTTTGGTCATCATACAGTAAACATCCGTCATCTTCCCATCAGTGACATGCATCTAAATAGTCTCTGGGTCAATGTATGTACAGATTTTGAACATTTTCATGAACACTTTTAATACTTCCAAGCAGTTTGCTGCAATTATAAAGTGGACATGTCTTGAGGTAGTTCATTATGATGTGATTTACCTTCTACTGTATGTGCGATTTGATTGGAAAGAAATCTCAGGACTGATTTTTCTAATCCCCATGGAGAAGAAAAATAAAGTAGTGACTGCAGGTTGAAAGAAAGTAGTGGAGTAAAAGAACAGATACTGCACTAAAAATGTACTCAAGGAAAGTAAAAGCACACATTTTTTAAACTTCTCAGTAAATTACAATTCCTAAGAAAAATTACTCAATTACAGTAATTTGAGTATTTGTAATTAGTTACTTTACACCACTGTTCAGGACACAAATTAAGATATTTTAGATGAAATCCAAGAGCTCTCTCATCCTCTGTCTCAGCCTGAGACATTCAATGTCCAGAAAAGGAGCCAAAAACTTTGTCAAAACATTCCATGTCACTTCAGTGGTTCAACTGTAATAATATAAAGCTCCAAGAACATTTTTGGGTGCCCCCTCAAAAAATTGTAAAAACTCAGTCTCAAAACGCAATGCTTAGTAATTACTCACATTAACCACTGTTTGTTATGAAGCAATAACTAAACATAAAGAGCTGAGAATGAAACGGCATGTTAAAGTGAAAACATAAACGTGCCTCTAAAAGTGATATATATATATAGATATAGATATAGATACACACACAGTTGAAGTCAGAATTATTAGCTCCCGTTATTTTTCCCCAATTTCTGTCTAACAGAGAGAAGATTTTTTTCAACACATTTCTAAACATAATAGTTTTAATAACTCATTTCTAATAACTGATTTCTTTTATCTTTGCCATGATGACAGTAAATAATATTTGACTAGATATTTTTCAAGACACTTCTATACAGATTAGTGACATTTAAAGCTTAACTAGGTTAATTAGGCAAGTTAGGGGAATAAAGCCGCGGTCACACTGGACTTTTCTCCCCATAGACTTCCATTCATACGCACGCGAATGCGTCAGACCGGAAATGCAGGGTCATGCGTCAAGTTTCGCATTTCGCTGAGGTGCAAAGTTCAAGCTCGGTGAACTCTGACCTGCGAAATTGCATCACTTGACTGCGTGAGACCATTCCAGGATCAAAACATGACCTCTCTGAACAGAAATTTATAACATGGAGCAATCGCTTGCTTTTTTTTAATGCCTAATCATCTTGTTTAATCCCGCCCCTTTTTGCAGCGCCGTATGACCAGAATTTCACAAGCTCAAACTCTAGTGTGATCGCAGCTTTAGGCAAGTTATTGTATAATGATGGTTTGTTCTTTAGACTAAAAAACATTTATTGAAAGACTTATCGAAAAAACATAGTTTTTTCCCAAATTATTATCCCAAATGATGTTTAACAGAGCAAGGAAATTTTCACAGTATGTCTGATAATATATTTTTCTTCTGGAGAAAGTGTTATTTATTTTATGTTGGCTAGAATAAAAGCAGGTTTTATTTTTTTAAGAACCATTTTAAGGTAAAAAATTATTAGCCCCTTTAAGCTATATGTTTTTTCGATAGTCTACAGAACAAACCATCATTATACAATAACTTGCCTAATTACCCTAACCTGCCTAGTTGACCTAATTAACCCACTGAAGCCTTCAAATGTCACTTTAAGCTGTATAGAAGTGTCTTGAAAAATATCTAGTCAAATATTATTTACTGTCATCATGGCAAAGATAAAATAAATCAGTGATTAGAAATGAGTTATTAAAACTATTATGCTTAGAAATGTGTTGAAAAAAATCTTTTCTCTGTTAGACAGAAATTGGGGAAAAAAGTAATATATATATATTACTT
>CAIGQZ010032318.1:13859721-13879523 GCA_903798205.1 Danio tinwini
CGGATCTTTCAGTCCATTATACTGTAGTGATATTAACATACTGTAAACTTAGTAATTAAATCCTTTTGACTAAGGTATGTCTTTAAAGACTGAAAGAGTACTGCTGACTATACTAACTAACTTTGCCATTTGAATAAACATAAACAAAGAACACTGATCGCTTACCAAATCTGTAGAGACAGGACAATCTACACCAACTGGAACCGCGTCTTTTTTTAAAAAGAAGACGAGTTGCAAATCTGGATTTCACCATTTCCAGAAGCGGAAGGCTCTTAGATAAAATGTTCCTTACAAACATATTTTTGTCGCGTGTTAGCAGATCACTGTAATCCACACGTGAGTCCAGCTGCGCTCTCATAGCAAGGAAATGAAAACAAAACATTTGTTGCAGCACTTTTATAAACACAACACTGACGACCCATGTCTCCAAACAATTCTTCTTCTTCCACTTGTTTTATTTATGGTTGGCAACACAACGTGGCGTCTCTCTGCGGTCTGAACACTGTAACAGGTAAAAACAGTCTTCGCAACTATATCATGCATATTAATGAAGTTGCACCTTATTAAGCATGGGTCGGTATAAGATTTGGACGGTATGATAACTCTAGATAAAAATATCACGGTTTCACAGTATCAAGGTATTGTGCTCACTGCTCTAAAATATATTGTTTTTAAATGTCTGGGTAAAAAAAATAAAACTTTTTCTCATTTGACAACAATATATTCTATTTTTTTAAAGATTTTTGATATTTTGGAGCAGTAAACATATCAGGCTAAATAATTTAAATGAATCATTGACTTTTGCTGTCTTTATTTCCTTCAAAAACACGGATTTCATCAGTGCCAGTGGTGTAGTGGTTAGTGTGTTGACACATGCACTCCAGTGCTCACGGTGACCTGAGTTCAATTCCGCCTCGCGGTCCTACGCCGATCCTTTCCCTCTCTCTGCTCCCCGTGCTTTCCTGTCAATTTTCTCTACTGTCCTATAATAAAGGTGAAAACCCTAAAAAAATTAATTCAACTTTTTTTTTTTTTAACACAGATTTCTTTGCAATTTAAATCGGCATCTTTAGATATTTTTTCTGCTGGAGAAACTGTTTTCCTAAAAAAAATGTAAATAAAAAATCTTACACATACCTTAGGAACGTTATTACAGAAAATATACACAATAGAGCTCCATGATTGGCGGTCTGGAAAGTCTTGGAAGTCTTACTCATGAATTAATGCTGAAAGCTCAAAGAAGTAACGTTGTACTCGCAACGTGTACAGACATCCAGTCTCCACGCTGGACTTTACACAATGATCTCATGGCCGTGATGTAGCTTCAAAATTTCTTTTGTAACTGGAAGAACTAATTTGCTCTAAATAATGCAACCAATTTTTACTTTTTACTGAAATATATGTGTCCTAATAGTGTGTTTAGCAGCGTGGGACACATTTATGACTGTCAACATCTCAAAAAAGTGTTTTGGTGTTTCGTGACCTTTTAAAGCAACAGGATACAAAAACAGCTACATTGTGATCAAACACCAAAATGAGCATATTCTGGAGGCTATAATAAATTATCTGATGGGTATTTTGAGCTGAAACAGACAGAAACTTTTTGGAGACACCAAAGACTTATCTTACATCTTGTAAAAGGGGTACAATAGGTGCCCTTTAAGTCCTTGTACTCCAAATGAGCCATTCGTTGTAGTTCTTGAAAATGATTTTTTTTAAACAAATTATCTCCCTTTAGAGAGGACTTTGAGAATTTATATCTTAGTATCTGTTTCATACCCAAACCTTAAAAGTACACCCTGACTACAATTAAAAAAGTGAAAAAGCATAATAGGACCCCTTTAAAATTCTAGCCCAAAGAACTACAAAAAACTTGGTGCTACTAAACTATGTTAGCATACCAGTTGCAATATTTAGAAGAAAAGGATAATAACCTTGGTGTCTTGCGGGCATCTTTAGTAAAGATGTGGGGTGTGTTTGGCTCTGTTCGTCCTCTTCCAGTCCAGGTGGTGAGTTTGAGAGGTTTTACTCTGTGGCGGTGGTCTGCAGAACGAGCACTGAACTGAACTGGAGGGCAGATCTTGGAAAGAGCATGTGCCAAACGCTTAGTGATCGGTTGGCTCACTGCACATACACATGCATTATCTGTGCGTGAACTTCTCATCCTCTCTCTGTGCTTCTCTGGGAGCCTTTTATCACCCTGGAAAAAAAGATAATAACAGGGAGAAAGTGCAGGTCTTATTGATCATACGAAGGCTTGAATTAAGATTCTGTTCTTGACTCGTCTGATTTCATGAGGTCAGAGTTTAATGCAGTGTTGCAGTAGATGAATGTTTAAAAGCACTACAATGTGCTTCAGTGTTTTGTTCGTATTCAGATGCGCTTTTCTTTCTGATGCCTCACGAACTCTCTATTATCATGTCACCTCAGTGTTGGGCATATTATAGCTTTTTTATATTTTAGACAGAATCTGCATAAGCCTCATGCATTATTCATCTGGCTTTTTTTTCAGTTGCTTGTTTGTGTTTTGTAGACAGTGCTGTAAAGACCCCATGAAATATTAAGGGAACAGATTTACCTTTTTGTGTGTGTTTAATATTTTCTATTAAAACAGAAAGCTGTCGCGAAAAAAAATATTCTTTCATTTTTTTCAATAGCTTTTATTTGACATACTAACAAACCTGTCATTTAGACATTCTTTGTGAAATTATCTGTTTTTAAAGGGATAGTTCATCCAAAAATGAGAAATTCTGTCATTTACTTATCCTTCACTTTTTCCAAACCAGTTTGAGTTTCTTTCTTTACAAATAAAGATATACTGAAAAAAAAATCCATCAACTTCATATTATTTTTTGACTGCTTTTTTCAACTTTCATTCTTTCAGTCACTTTCTTTCGGCTTAAGGCTGGTTTATACTTCTGCGTTGAGTGATCGGTGTGACATGGCGCAAGCTTTGCACGTAGCCATGCATTTATACTTCTGTGCGCTGTTTGTGTAGCTCTGCAATAACATTTCCGAAACGCTAGCTGGCAGTAGGCTTTTATGTTCCTCTGTGTCGAGTTTCTTCTAGGGTATTTAGTTTTTTCTGAAAGCTACAAGTAGCTAAAACTAACTCATTCAGAGGCAGGAACTGGCTGACGTGCTGCAACTTTAATCAAAGTTTCCATCTGGAGCTTCTTCACAGAACTCGAAACTTGTAAACACTCACTTCATCTGGCTCGCAGCTCTCAGCTCCGCCCACGCTCGTCAACGGTACCAAGCCAACCAATCCCAGAGCTTGCGCTATGCATCATTGCAACATGTAGTTAAATTTTTTCCGGTGCGCGTTAGCGTCAGCCACGGAGTTGGCTATGCAACCGCGCGAAGGCTGCGCCGAAGTATACATGTGTGCTTGACGCAGAAGTATAAATCAGCCTTTAGTCTATATTTCGGAGGTCGCCAAAGCAGAATGAACCGCCAACTATTCCACCAGTACTGGGAAATGCACTCATTCACACACATATACACTACAGCCAATTTTATTTATTCAATTCACCTATAGCGCATGCCTTTGGACTGTGGGGAACCCTGGAGAAAACCCACGCCAACGTGAGGAGAACATGCAAACTCCACACAGAAATACCAACTGGCCCAGCTGGGACTCGAACCAGCTACTTTCTTGCTGTAGGGCAACAGTTCTAATCACCGAGCCACCGTGCTGCCATAATTTATTAGAAAAGTTAAGAAAATTGTGGGGAAATTTTCATTGTTTTCCTTGTAGGTGGAAGGGTCCACAAAGGATTGTCCGCAAATGGCTACTGTATTGATTGGCTAACGTCAATGCATGGAAAACAGTATCAACAGCATCCATATAAAACCTTCATTCACAGGAAATCAGTATTAAATAATTAAATTGCTAATTAAGTGTCTTTGTGATCTCTTTACTACACCTTTGACACATTTACAAAACAATCTGCAGTCAAACTATACACTAATAGCACTCGTTTGTAATTTGAAATTGAACGGCAATAACAAACAAACCATCTGCTTGTTTCTAATGCTTGGATCCGTCTGGATGGTTGGTTCAAAGAAATGGCAAAAGATCAAGATCATTTTAATTTCTCATGTCATGCCCCCATGAAATATTCCCAATTTAGTTTAAGAGGTCTCCTACAACAGATCTGCATATATCCAAGGTTGTAAAATATATTTTTTTAATTACTGTCATTTAATAGGGTATATGCAGAGCTAGTGTTTCTTCCCATACAATAAACTTCTAGTGAAGGGTTAATGTTTTTTATTTTTATTTTATACGGTTACTTTTACACCATCGATGCTGTAATGTACAAAAAAATACATTCAGTTAAATTAGCTTAACCATTTATTTAGTTGTTCAAGCGTAAAACGAGATGAAAAGCCGTTTACACGCACACGCTGTCAGGATCTGCAGGTGAGAGAAAAATATTCATATTTTAAAGACATGGTTCATATTTTAAAGACATGGCATGGGAAAATTGAATTTAAGGTAGTGGTTCTTGTACAATTTGAGACCTACTTTATATCAAATATCAATCAGGAAAATCGTTAATTTTTAAAGCAAACAGATTAAATGCACCGATTTTGTAACTACATACAGTTCACCGGAATCGCTTAACCCAGGTAACTGAAAAATTAAAAGTCCTTCTGCATATAACTTATTTCATCACTTGATTGGTTGGATGGCCCAGTCTGCTGTGATTGGTCTACCACTTACAGCATGTGTCACAAACAACAGCCTTTACAATCAGCTCTTTTACAGAAGTGCAACATGAATTGCTGGCAACTCATTTCAGCAGTTTCTTTTAGTAGACAAATACTTTATAGTATCTTTAAAACTTTGCAGATCTTTAAAATTTGCAAATGCACTGAATTAGAAGTAATATTTAAAAAAGCATACGGGCTCTTCAGTGTTTACAGTGTAGCAGCAGGAATCTGGAGTACCTTAATGATTGTTGCAGCATTGATGACGCATGGGTTTGTCTCCTGGCTCAGATGTTTCTGTAGTGCTGACCAAGCATTGTTCCTCAGATCTTCCTGAAGAGTGATCCTTTGGCTAATCTGAACCAAACCCTGAACCACAATATACCGCAGCCTCCATTTGTCTTCATGCACTAAACACACAGATATCCATTTTTACTGTCAGGATATTACAAAAGACAGTCTCACCATTTTGTGGGCCCCCAAAAAAGTACTTTCTGCAAATATTTCAGTGCATGTTAGTTGTCGTTGAGTTCACAAACTAATCATTGGCTCAGTTTTTATGCTAACAATCCACTAAAAAATGATCCACAACAATATATTTTGTCTGAACAGTTCAAAATCTATTTCACAAAATTAACTTTTTGGGAGCTTCAAAATGGCTATCAAATGAAAACTAAACTGCTATCAGTCACCGAAGATGAAAAAGATGATTTTTAATAATCAGCTCGGCTTCTATTGGTTGTGTTTGCTGCCTTTAACTTTGGGAATCATCAGATTCTATTATTCATTCAATGGACATTACTAGAAATTCACTTCACTGGTTTGAGTCTAACCTCACCAGCAGGTTACCTCATCTTTCAGGGTTGCCTGATGAAGAGATATATCCATATAAACTGGTCATGGGAGTTCCTCAGGGTTCAGTTCTTGGACCCATTCTTTTCTCAATTTACACCACATTGCTGGGACTCATGATTGAAGCGTAGGGTTTTCTTTCCATTGTTAAACTGATAACACACTGCTTTATTTTTAATTTCAACCAGATGTTTCAACAGTAGCTGCTTAAATCTCACACAGCCTGGAGAACATCACAGCATGAATGAAAAAATCATCACCTGCAGCTTAATCTGGCAAAATCTGTGCTTTTTCTCTTCCTCGCAACTCCACATCATAATTTCACCATACAGCGTAGGTCATCCACAATTATCACTTCTAATTCAGTCAGGAAGATTTGCTCTACCCAACATTAGGAAGATCAGGCCCTTCCTCAAAGAGCAGAATAAACAACTTCTGGTCCAAGCGCTTTTCATTTCTAGTCTGACAATTGCAATGATCTCCTGGATGGTCTCACGCATGGTTCTATAGTATGGGTTGAAGCTCGCATCAAGTTCAAAACATCCTTTTACCTCCTTCCTACAAGTCTACACCACCTGTGGTTTGTATCTGAGCTCTGCCTCATGGTATCATCTAATAACGTCTTTTTGCTGATGGAATGAATCTTTCCAATTCAATGTGGACGGCTGAATGCCTTATAACAATAAAAAGACACTCTAATGTGAGAACTTGACTACATCCCCCTTAAAAATCTGCTTTTCACATTTTCCTCAATTCCCTCCCATTCAAGATTGTATTTCTCTAACAGTATAACAGCACTTCTTCTGAGTATTGTGTCTTTATGATGAATCATTTGATGCCTTTGTAAGTTGACTTACCATTTGTAAGTCATTTTGAATAAAAGCATGTGCTAAATGAGTAGATGTAACAATCAAAAATCCAAGCCAAAACCATGCACTTACTGTAACTTTCAGACACCATCCTTACTTTCTAGCTCAGCTGTCACGGAATTTAAAGCAGAGGGCTGTTAGATATCAAAGGCAGCTAAGGATATATCTATGCTGCCTTCAACAATCGATCAGATGAAAATACCTCGGGAGACAGGAAGTGAAGCTAACACTGGAATCGAACATTACTTGATGCCTTCCTACCTTAAAATGCATCTGAAGGTAGCATTTTTGCCAGCTTTCTCACACAACTATAAACTCCCAGTAGGAACAGGTTTGGACCCCCCACCCCCCTCACCCCCAAACTAACAGCTTGCACCAACATAAAGCCTCTGTTGGTGTTAAAAAAAAAACTGACTGGATTTACTAAAGACACAGAAGAATACATTTTTTGCAGCTGACCTTATTGTACATGGTGGGCCATTTATATGGATACACCTTAATAAAATTGGAATAGTTGGTGATATTTACGTCCTGTTTGTGGCACATTAGTATATGTGAGGGGGCCAACTATTCAAGATGGGTGGTTACCATGGTGGCCATTTTGAAGTCGGCCATCTTGGATCCAACTTTTGTTTTTTTAATAGGAAGAGGGTCATTTGACACATTAAACTTATTGGGAATTTCACAAGAAAAAATGGTTATAACGTAACTTTATTCTTTCATGAGTTATTTACAAGTTTCTGACCACTTATAAAATGTGTTTAATGTGCTGCCCATTGTGTTGGATTGTCAATGCAACCCTCTTCTCCCACACTGATAGCAACACCGCAGAAGAAATGCCAGCACAGGCTTCCAGTATCCGTAGTTTCAGGTGCTGCACACTACCTGACAAAAGTTTTATTGCCTATCCAAGTTTTAGGTATATTTATAACTTGACTTCTAGCTGATCAGTTGGCAAAGGCCTCTGGATTACGCTTATTTTACCAAAATATGATCATGCCTTGATTTTTAATTATTTCATTAGGACAGTAAGGTCTGACTTTGTTTAGACAAAAGTCTTGCCACTAACAGAAATAATGTCCAGTATAGAATATAAAGTCATGCTGCAGTGGAAAAAGAATTAATATTGTGTATGACTCCCATGAGCTTGGAGGACTGCGTCCACACAGCTCTACAATGACTCAAATAACTTATTAATAAAGTCATCTGGAATGGCAAAAAAACATTCTTGCATTCTTTTTCCTTCACCAAACTTGACTGATTTCTGTGAGAATCTTGGGTCCATGTGGGTTCCAATAGGTCTTCTGCTGTATTTGTGATGATTGGGATGCAGTTCAACAGATGATTCATGGGAAAAAAATCAACCTTCTGCCACTTTTCCAAATGATCAACTGAAGTCAAGCTATTATTTGTTGCCCTTACAACTGGGATTTACAACAAGACTTTTGCCAGGTAGTGTATACGCATTTGCAACAGTGGTGTTTGTGCCAGGATTTAATGCCCATTTTGTGCCTGTGCTGTTAGTAGATTACACACATCTGATTGTAATAGGCACTGCTTTGTTTGTAACCTAATTTGCACTGCTCTTTGAAGATTGCATTGTTCATTATGAAAATGAGCTGTGTCTGCGCATTGTCAATAGATCACCTGTAGAACGTTCCACTGGTGATTTTGTGGGATTGAAAAATTCATTCTAACTTGCTATTTAGTAAATTTAGCCCTTTGTGGGCACATCTAATGTACTTACGTTGTTTTAGCAAGGCTATAAGTCCTCCAGAACATCTGCGGGTATTAGAGTTTGACTTTCCATTTAATGCTGTTTTCTTAATTTCAGTACAATGGCTGTTCTGGCAAATGTTGATCAAAATGGAGCAGTATATGTGCTCCAATTGCCATGGCCAGGATGTTTTCTGTGCCATGTCCTGCATACATAAAAAAACATTACTTTCATATAGAATTATTTTTACAATTCATACATTTTTGATAAAACCTTCATAATGTATAGTTCACCCCAAAATGAAAATTCTGTCATCCTTTACTCATTCTCCACTTGTTCTAAACCTGTTTGAGTTTCTTTCTTCTGCTGAACGCAAATCAAGATATTTTGAAGAATGTTGAAAATAAAAACAGCAATTGTCTTCCATAGTATGTTTTGTTCCTCCTATGGGCATTTTTCAGATTATCTTGTTTTGAGTTCAATAGAAGAAAATTTAGAACCACTTGAGTGAGAGTAATTAGTGAGAAAATGAGTTTCTGGTTGAACCATCCCTACTGGAATTGGCATTTGACTGGTTGACCTTTTTAGTGCATATGTTATAACTGAAAAATAAACACTAATCTTTGCTGGTAGTGTCAGGAACACAATTTAACATAATAGTTCATAATACTTTTTTTTTATTGTTTGTGAAAATAAAAATGTTTCTATTGTGTTATTTTTATCTTTTTATTGTAAGATTCTGTTATTTATCAAATTAGTCAACAAGGTCAATGGCTAAATGATGATTTAAAAAAAAAATACATTTAAAGGCAATTGTTGAATATGTGTATGTGTATAATCTTCTGTGTTTAGTATTTCTTTATCACGAATTAACCCTGTAAATCATGACATGAAATATAATGCAACACAATGCAATGATGACTGATAGATTTATACACACATTTTAACATATTTTTGCTTTAGCAAGTTGTAATCCTGAAATATTATTAACAATATATAGTTTTTTTAAAGTTCACGTCCACACTGTTTTCTCAAAATCAGCTGGTTCTAAAATGTTATCTTTGTTTTGCTGAACACAAACACAATATTCTGAAGAATGTTACAAAAAAAAGCTGCCACTGACATCCATTGAAGAACCAAAAATTCTATGGAAGTCAATGACTGCTGCTTTCTAACATTATTCAGAAAATAAAGAGAGAATTTTCAATTTTGAGTGAAATATACCTTTAAGAGTTTATTTAAAAATGTATGAATTTAAACAAGAATGTGAACAACGATCAATATAGATCTTCGTTTGTGTGTAAAGACCAGGTGTTTAGCCCAGCACATAGCAGTATTTTAAATGTTTAATAAACTCTGTTGCAAAATATATATTTTACATACAAGCTTTATGTCTTAATTGAGTTTTTAACATGATAGTGTGAATGCTTTGTGAACCAGAAATAAATGTTTTCATTTTGATCCACACCACATGAACCAAGAAAACCAAACTACAAGTGAAACATCCTAACTTGCTGATAATATAAAAAAGGTACACTTTTGTAGTTTTTAGGTCCTAATATGTACACTTAGGCCCAATCCCAATTCTATTTTTTTTACCCCTACCCCTTCCCCTTGAGTGTGAAGGAGAAGGGATTTAAATTTTACCCCTAAGAAATGGGACAGCACTACAACACCCAAACATGTCATCATATGTCAACGCGATCTCTTACTTTATATGAGATTAACAGTTGCGTTATTATTTGGTATTTATCTTCAGGAAATCACTGAAGGCAATGATATCATGTTATCATAACAATATAATGTGGCAATAAGATCGTAACTGTGCATTTACACCGTGGCCAATATTTATCCATGTAAACACACAAAAACAACATTAACATACCAGAAAAAGGCAATTCCTAGCCACTAGACTTTTCTGACAGGGCATTTGAGTGTCATCGAGTGTCAGATGTGAAAGTATGTTGTGGGACTACTATACAGGAGTTATTATTAGATACTATTATGGATTATAGATAGAGAAATTTTGTGGGTTTTTTTAATGTTTTTTTTAAAGCATGACGGTAAAACACAAATGTGGTTATGAATGTATTAAAACATGCTTGTTTGTTGTAAAAAATTGTAATAATGACAAAAAATACTATATTGTGCATCTCCTGAGTTGCATGTGCAGCCATGCTGCTGTTGTAGATGGTGTATTCTGGGAAATTTTGGTACCCCTTGGTTTCAAATGTGGTCTTGAAAAATCTCCATTTCAAGAGCTATCTGGCCCTTCCCCTTAGCCCTACGCCTTCAAACTAAAGAGAATTAGGGCAGGGGAAGGGGAAGGGCTAAGAGGTGGAATTGGGATTGGGCCCTAAGGTACCAGTTGGTACTTTTACCATTATAGACCAATTCCAGTTCAAATGTGTACTTTTTAAAAGTAAAAAATGACAGAGTAACCCAGCAGGCACAGGACGTCAACGTGACGTCAGATTGACATTGTAACCCCAATGTCGTGGGATGTTGCATTTTGATTGGAAATGAAAATTGGGTTGATGTCAGAACCCAATGTCAGGCCAACATTCATGATGTTACAGCTTGACTTTGTGTGGACGTTACCAATATGACGTCTATCAGAAGTTGGATTTTGGTTGCCATAACTGACGAATAAATGTCAGTATTTGACGTCCATATGACGTTGGTTTAAGATATTGGCTCAACGTTGGATTTTGGTCACTTTCCAACACAACCTAAAATCAAGCAAATATCCCTGTCATTTGACGTCGCTATTGGACATCAAAATAACTTTGTCCTTAGATGCTGGCAACCTAAATCTAACCTAATATTAATGTCTTATGCAGTTGTCTGTCTGCAGAACATTGACAGCTTTTGTACATTTATTTCTGAGAATATACAGTACCAATAGCACTAGAGCAGACATCACATCATCGAAATCAAATCAAATTGACATCTAACATTAGCATAAAAAAATTGGAAAACATTAAATCTGATTAAAACCGAGGACTGCTTTTTGATACCAATGTTAGATGACAGTTGATATTGTTTTGACAGATGTTAGATGGTAATTTAATGTTGTTTTGACATTAGTTTATGTACATTGTTGGGATACAAAATCCAGTGTAAATTTGGAGTTTGAATAAAACTTGTCATATTCATAATAAATTTTGTGTTGTTATTTAGGTGGTCAAAAAAAGGCCATCAATGTGTGGATGTCAAATAGATGTCAAGGTTTTGACATCAAATCAATTTGCATTTTTGATGCTTTTTTTACATGTTTTTTTACCTCGTTTTGGCATCAAGGTGCTTGCTGGGTAGTAGATTGCATAAAACACATTTATTTAAGCAAAGTTTACCTGTCTTTGAGTCATGTGAAGATTCATAAGGGTTTGAAGGCACAGCATACTAGATTTGGCAGCCTCTCCCAAAATCATTAGTGCTAACCCACACTCGACCCTGAGAACAGGAAGATTTTTTTACTCATAGTTCCACCAATAAGCTGCTTACATAACATAAAAACCTGTGAAAAGTATCTCACAAACAATTGACGCACCAGTTGTCATGCTGAAGCTTATCTCTCAGCAACATAAGCTGTTTGATCACTTGAGGGAGCTGAGTGGCATTGTTTTGCACACAGTGATAACTGAGAAGACACTGCCGTAGGACCTGGTTAACACCATACTCTTGTGCTTCAACAGAGACCTGCCAGTCAAATACATCTTCCATTCAGTGAATCGTTCAGCACTCCTGCACTGATAGTTGACCTATAGCTTTCAAACCTGCGCTGCATTGTCCTCTGTAAGTCTGAGACCACACAGAACCTCCCAGACGTGCAGCATCAACTGAACAGCAAATAACATGTCGGGGAACTTTTGGTAGAGTGTCTCACACTTCAACAGCTCTGTCAACAGATAAAGACAGCTGTAAAGTTTATATGCATTCCAGTGATTCCACCAAGACCGAAACTTTGTCTGCCATGAGTTTTCAATTGTAGACCATTTCCAGCGTTATGGATGTGGCATTTGCAGTAAAAACTTAAAACATGTATTCACATAGAAAACATACACATTTACCGGCCACTTTCTTAGGTACGCCTGTCCAACTGTTCATTAACGAAAATTTCTAATCAGCCAATCACATGGCAGCAACTCAATGAATTTAGGCATGTACAGTAGACATGGTCAAGACGATCTGCTGCAGTTCAAATCGAGCATCAGAATGGGGAAGAAAGGGGATTAAAGTGACTTTGAACGTGGCATGGTTGTTGGGGCCAGACAGGCTGGTATGAGTATTTCAGAAACTGCTGATCTATTGGGATGTTCACGCACAACCATCTTTAGAGTTTACAGAGAATGGTCTGAAAAATAGAAAATATCCAGTGAGTTCTGTGGGCGCAAATGCCTTATCGATGCCAGAGATCAGAGGAAAATGACCAGACTGGTTCAAGCTGATAGAAAGGTAACAGTAACTCAAATAACCACTTGTTACTACCGAGATATGCAGAATAGCATCTCTGATCACACAACACATCCAACCTGGGGCGGATGGGCTACAGCAGCAGAAGACCACACAGAGTACCACTCCCGTCAGCTAAGAACAAAAAACTGAGGCTACAATTGCACAGGCTCACCAAAATTGGACAATAGAAGATTGGAAAAACAATGACTGGTCTGATGAGTCTCAATTTCTGCTGCAAAATTCGGATGGTAGGTAGGGTCAGAATTTGGCGTCAACAACATGAAAGCATGGAACCATCATGCCTTGTGTTAATGGTTCTGGCTGGTGGCGGTGGTGTAGTAGTGTGAGAAATATTGTCTTAGCACACTTTGGGCACATTGGTACCAATTGAGCATCATGTCAACGCCACAGCCTACCTGAGTATTGTTGCTGACCATGTCCATCCCTTTATGACCACAGTGTGCCCATTTTCTGATAACTTCTTCCAGCAGGATAACGTGCCATGTTATAAAGCGCAAGTCATCTCAGACTGGTTTCTTTAAACGTGAGAATGAGTTTACTGTACTACAATGGCCTCCACAGTCACCAGAACTCAATCCAATAGAGCACCTTTGGGATGTGGTGGAGGAGATTCGCATCATGGATGTGCAGCCAACAAATCTGCAACAACTGCGTGAAGTCATCATGTCAATATGGACCAAAAGCTCTGAGAAATATCTTCAGAATCTTGTTGAATCTATGCCATTAAGGATTAAGGCAGTTCTGAAGGCAAAAGGGGATCCCAACCAGATACTAGTAAGGTGTACCTAATAAAGTGACAGTTGAGTGTATGTTAACATTAAAACATCTATTTATATTTTCCAAAACAACTAACCACATAAAAAAGAGTTATGTGGTTCGGAAAAATATCAATCTGTAAACATTTTTTAAATATTAAATGAGGAAAATAAACATGCATTACGGGTGCAACCAAAAAGTATGCATGTTTACAGCATACAAAGAGTTTACAACATAGAAAGAGATTCACTATTTTGGTAAAAACTTCATTTTTTGTTAAATCATAGTCACAGTTTTACGCCAAAAATTAATTATAAAATAGAAAGTATTTCGTTAATACTATAACATATTATAACATGAGCTTTATAGAAATCTTATTATGACTTTTTAATGTAATTTGTCAATATTTAATAAATACAAACCTTTATGTCAGAATTTCAAATTTCACTGTAAAAACTGCTGCGTTCCACAAAATTCATTCATGTTGTCCCAACACAAATCGATTAAGTTAACAAATCTAAGTGAATTGAACATAAAAAAATAAGTTGTCCCCCCAAAAGAATCTCAAGAATTGTGTTATTTTAACTCATTTTAATTAAGCAGAAATCATTTTTGAGTGTTTTATCAATGTTTTCCTTCAAAATCTCGATCTCAGAATGATTTTTTTAAAATCTCATGATTAGTTTGCAAATTAAACTCATTCTTATCATTTACAAAGTCAAAATTTTGACTTTTACGTTATCATTTTTACCTTCGATGTAAAAATAACTTTTAATCTTATTATAATATAATTGTTTTAAAAATGATTTTTTTAATGCCATAATTATGACTTTTGAATACTTTTAACAACATAATTATGACTTATTAAACATAAATATTTACTTATTAGGTAAGAATTGGCTTCCATAAACAAATATGTCAATACATGTACAACTACTTATTAAACAGTTTATTTATTTATTTAATCATTGAACAGAATTTAAAAAAAGGTTTGCAAACTTGCATATACCAACTGCAATACTCTAATTTTGTCACAAAACCATTGAAACTCAGTGCTGAATGTAGACATTTTATTTGTTTAACAATGTTTGCAATGAGTAAATCCCATACCTTTTAACCTGTGAAGATAGACGTTGCTTAGCTCTTGTCCATTCATACCGGTCAGATGAAAAATGAACAGCCTCAAAGACACCAAATAACCAAGCTGTAAAAAGAAACTTCAGTTATATGAAAACATTTACTATATATTATTAGATATATATTAGATTAACATTTACATTTTGGTTCACTTAAAAACACACATACTCAAGTTCTATATGGCACATTTTTGGCAAACATTTGAACATTTCTACGAGTATTGAGTACACACACACACACACACACAAATTTCAAATCTGTCAGATTTTATAAAGACATTTTAATTTTATGAAACTTTCGAAAATTGTACAGTACTTGTACGAAGTTTGGAAGCATTCAGATTTGCTCTTGCTAATGTGACATATTCTTTACATTTTAAATTATATTCTTTTTTACTGAATTTTATTATTTGTGCTAAATCATTAACTATGGTTTCTGTTATCAATGTTGATTTGTTTCTGTGTAATATATAAATCTGAAAATTATTATACATTTTACTATAGATTAATGGAAAGTAAAAAAAAGTGGATAAAATATGAAATGTATATATTTTTGAAATAAATGTAATATATATACTGATAATTGATGTATAAATATGTTTCTGTAAAAAACATACATTTTGATAGATAATTAATCTAAGTTTTCACCAAAATATGAGGCAGCATAACTGTTTTCAACAATAAAAATAACCAGAAATGTTTACTATGCAGCAAATCAAAATATTACATTTCTTGAGAATCATGTAAAAAAAATAATGAATAAATTACATTTTATAAAATGTATTTACACACATACACACACACACACACATTTATATTGTAGATTGAAATAATATTTTACAATATTAGTAAATTAGTAAATTAATATATATATACTTTTTTTAATTAAATAAGTGCAGGTGATAAGAGGAGACTTCTTACAAAAACATCAGAAAAATGTTTACAAAATGTTGACGATAACTACAAATTTACATAGGTCCATACTTAAAATGCCTTATAGCTTCTATTTATTATAATTTAGCTTTTCTTACAGACCAGTAGTGTGCATTTAGTGAACTTTATAGGGCCCTATCATAAACCCGGTGCAATAAGGCGCAAGACATGTTTGGCGCAATTTGTTTTTATTTTCAGAATAGAGCAACCCTAATTTTCACGTTTTGCACCACATTGTTTAAATAGCAAATCCATTTGCTCCACTTTGTGGACTCATGGTCTAGAAAGGACGTTTGTTAAGGCACATTGTTGGCGCGTTGCTATTTTGAGGAACTGAAATAGACCATGCCATTGACCAACTAAAAGCGGGTCTAAGGTCCAGCGCAGAGCTCGTTAGTTATACACCTATGCAGGTCCAAACACTTACACATTGCTTAATATTAGGGATGCTCCGATCAGGACTTTTGCAGCCGATACGAGTACCGATTCCTTGTTATGGTGATCGACCCGATACAGAGTACCAATTCTGATGCTTCAAGCTTTATAATGCATTAAGCAGACTTTCCCTCTATGTAAGATACTTCATTGGGGATCTCACCTTACCTAAAAGAATATATTAAGGATGCTGCATTTAATCCTTTAAATGCGTCTTTTACACTATAGGTGTGATTATGTCATGGTCAGAAGCAGCTTTAAAGAAAATAAAAGAGATTTGCAGATCATTCGGACAGACACTATATAGGGGTGATTGCTCCCCCCGTGTCACAGCAGCTCAAAACACTAGATATACAAAGGTTGCACTTGCAACAAAGAAACTCACTCGCGTGAGTCGCCAAAAGTAAGTATAAACAGTTGTTGCACCACATCTGTATGTATTTTAGCTGCTGTCTTGGGAGCACAATGATTGCTCATGCCCCCCACACAATAATTTCCCCATCAAATGTTGTAGCTTGTAACCTGGATATATAACCTGGGTGCGCACTTGTGTAATCCTCTGCTTGTAAACTCATAACACTTGCAATCGGTTCATGAGATCAGCCAGATTAGAGTACTTATTCAATTCACCTGTACTGCATGTCTTTGGACTGTGGGAGAAACCGGAGAACCCGGAGGACACGATCACGGGGGAAAAAATGTAAACTCCACCTGTCGGGTTTTAGAGACGTATGTGTCATTATATGGGGCATAAGCATAGGACATGTGTTTGGATATAACTGTGCTTATACTATAAGTGTGGTAATTGACCACACTTCATTATTATTATTCATTTATTCGTTTGCTGAAAATTAAAATTGAATTTAGAAATATTTTTGAAAAATATCTGCGCTTAAACAAAATTAAATATGTAGGCTAATGGATGTCTTTAGTGAAGTGCATTCAACACCGTTTCCTTATCTACGAAAGTAAAGGAGTAACGAGTAAAGGTAAAGTAAAGAGAAAGTAAAGAGGCCGAATGGAGGAGGCTCATTCTTTATCCTCACTGCAGATGGTATGTTTATCTGTTTAGCTGTTAACCTTAAAATAGCAAAAGTGGATTCGAAAATGCCCTTAATGCTTTTGCACCACCCACTTTAGACTTTGCGCCTAGATCTGTGAAATAGAGCCCATAGTGTGTTGCATACCTGCAGCATCTTCTTCTCATATGAACACGGCTGTTCTGACAGAGTTGTGTTTGAGCAAAGGAAATGCTGGACTGATTCTACCAGGTGGAAGAGCACAGGGATCTGATCTGCATAAAAGGGTGCGTGATCTAATGACACCACCAGGACATCCAGTGAATCTGACAAAAACAAAACAAAACATGCACTTCATCATGGTAAAGTCTAGATCGGATATGCGGCCGGTTGGAAGTGCAATATGCACATTCATATAGCGGCATTTTTTTTATGACACTGTGTAACAATAATGAATATTTTTACAGTACTGTGACGGTTGGGTTTAGGGTTAGGGTGGGGGTAGGGGTTAAAAAATACAATTTATTGGGTAATTTAATAGATAACATAAATAATACTTGGTACAACTAACTGTTTTTAAGCATCTGTTATGGTTGGGTTTAGGGTTGGGGTAGACGTAAATAAAATACAATAAATCAGAAATTTAATAAATAATATAAATAATTCTTGTAAACTTCCGGTCGCAAACGTATCCGATCTAGCAACAACCCTTCATCATTTGTGTTCACTAACAAAGCAAAAAAACAACAACTTTGTTTTTGTTGGGGGAAGGGGAAGAACAACAAAACCCAACATAAACGCAAGCTTATTTAGTATTCAACATAATATAGCCTAGAAACTCATAAAGGTTTGAAACCACCTGAGGGTGAATACATTTAAATTTTGGAACTATCTCTTTAAAGCCACTTGTAAACAGAAGACTACTGGTTTTCTCCTCAAGTACTATTAAAACCATTACAACCCATTTTGAATGTGTCTGATGAATGTCGCACACCGAAACGTTCAGCAAGTAGTGTGCAGGATTGCTTGTTTTTGTTGCGCACAATTTGACGTCAATTTTCTTTCCAAATGCACCTATCATGGCTTCAGGGGTGTTGATTTTGAGTCGACTAACATTTGTAATAAAGTTTTGTGTTAGGCTACTCTTCCCTCTGTTTTTTCATTCAATCAATCAACGTATTGCAGTTATCTCCTCATTAAATCTGATATTTAAAACCACAATCGTTCTGAGTAGGCTACTGGAGTCCTCTCGTTTATTAAAGAAATTGTGTAACATAATGTAACTTCTGATCCATTTGTAAAAATATACACTGTCATTGACACACCATTTCTAATGTTTCCATTGCTCAAGCTCAGCAGGAGAAGCTGTGTCCAGGCCCTGGGGAGATCAACATGTTTGCCTTCACCAGCAGCTGTGAATCCTGCAAGGCGCTGAGTACAAGCAGAGAAAGAGAATTGCTGCACTTTAGTCAAATATTTTATTGTTGGAGATTTGGCTCCACCTCGTGGCTGGACAAACGCGTCAAATTTCATTAAAGGGATAGTTCACAACAAAAAAAAATCTACTTCTGACATCATTTACTCACTCTTTACCTGTTCCAAACATCTTTGACCTGCATTTTATTTTGGTTTTGCTGTTAATCTTGTGTATCTAATGTGATTATTGTGTAAAAAAATGTAAGCTTTTAATGTATTCTAAGTTGTATTATACAGTTTCTTGAAATTAATAATAATAATAAAAAATAAAAACATCTTTGACCTTTTTTTCCTGCTTTTGAACTTAAAAGAAGATATTTTGACAAAAGCTGGAAACATGTAACCATTGACCCTTTTCACACAGTGATACCGGTAAATGTCCAGAAAATTTCCTGAACGATTTTACTGGTAAATTTAAATGGGTGCTGTTCACATTAGCAAGGACGTTCTAGGATTTTTCCAGAAAAGACCATTCACACATTTATTCCAAAATACCGGCAAATTCTAACATTAACCATAAATATGCTTTAAATGACTGCGCTTGTATTTGTAAACATAAAAGGGAGTCACATGGTTGATGGTTTCACTTTTTATTTAAAACTTTAGCATTCATGTAGCTGCTTTTGTCCCAGAGACAGACCAAATAACTACAGAATAAAAACTACCATCTGAAGGCAGCTCTAACCGCAGCTAAAAGCTTTGTTCACACATTTGACTACATTACTTTAATTCTGATGATATGAAGGAACACTTTTGCAAGTCGAGATATACATTTATGTTGGTGCTGTGGTTTGTGAGATGCTTTTTAAAATGAAAGACTACAGGTGTAGTAGGCAACTCAATCTGACTGACCGGAGCACTCCAGCTGAATGCAAAGTGTGCAGGTAAACTTACAGCAGTTTATCATAAGCATTTTATCGACCATCTTTTCCACAGTTGACACTAAGACGGAACATAGAAACATTATCTGACTAACAGGCAGCAGCTAAATGTGTCTGGAGAAGGATTCAAAAGCTTTTATTTTCATAAACCGCACGGATGAGAATGTGTCTGAATGTTCTGTTTGGATGACGTCTCACGTTAGTGCATTCTTTCTTGCAATTTTCCTTCTGCGTTCACACAGAGCAGCATTCTGGGAAATTACCAGTTATGTTACAACTTCTCTTTCTGAACAATCGGTGAAACAAATTTACCAGTATTTTCAAAAAGGGCCTGTTCACACATGATCCATTTCCAGAAAATTGCCGGTAATTTTCCTGAAAAATTTGTATGCGTATTCCATAGTATTTGAATGGAAATGGAAGTCAATGGTTGCAGGTTTTCAGCTTTCTTCAAAATATCTTCTTTAGGATTTATTATAGAAACTTATAAATCTTTGAAACCGTTTTAAGGTGAGAAAATAGTTAGTAAA
>CAIGQZ010032318.1:13895348-13916870 GCA_903798205.1 Danio tinwini
ATAAAATGGTTTCCGCTACATTATTTTCTCCATGGCGGGACACCACACCAAAATCCATTCTGCCACAGCTACATTACAGCTTCTCATTCAAAATATATTAAAAATAAAAATATTTTTAAAAAGCGGGTTATAATCGCACCAAAATGTATTAAATGGTAAGTGAATTATAACTTTTCTGTTATCGTAGTAGTGCTGTGCTCTGCATACCATGACTTTATCTTGCTGGAGTTTATGGCCGTTTCACTTCAGGACGCATTAATGACACTCTGTAGGTCTATTGGAGACATTTATAAATATTTCTAGCAAATCTAATAAACATACTTGTTTCATAAACGCACTAAATCGCACTTCAGCAGCGTTTATTTGAGTGCGCACAAGAAAACCTGCATTTGAGCAGCATATATTTGAGGGCGTGCAAGAAGTTTTGTGCACAAACTGAGAAAATTGGCGTGCAAGCAGAGATTCGCATGCTTGTATTACATAAAAGCGATCTCGACCTGTAATACTGCGCTAATGACAATCGTCATTGAAATAACACCATAGGTAGTTGGTAGATCTGTCTAAAAGGCCTGCCACCACAGCTGAAAAAAAAAATCCTAGAAGAGTGTGTGTGTGTGTATTATTAAAAGTTTGCAATTAATAATTATGAACAAAGGAACAAAGGATTTGCATTTAGTACACTGTGAAATTATACACAACAAATTAGTCCGTACGTCCCTAATGGCTGGCAGGTATTGCATTGAGTAAATGTAAAATTTACAATCCTTTTAGCAGGATTTGAGAAATAACAACCGGAAATCTCAAACAGAATTTTAAAACATTAAGAATAAATTTGATAAAGTGATTATTACTAGATGTCGTATTGGACATGCAAGAATAACCCATGTTTTTTTGCTCCGAGGTGAAAACCCTACTCAGTGTTTGTACTGCACAATTCCCCTAAGTATAAAACACATTTTACTGGACTGTCCTCCTTCTAATGATTCCAAAAGACTTTATGAAATGAACTCTCTTAAGGACATTTTTAGCGAAGTGACACCAGAATTTAAATTTTTTATTTTTGTCATGTATTAACACTAATATCTTATTTAATTTATGTATTCATTTGTTTGTTGATTTTTAATTTTATATTTATTATTGAAATCTTCCTGCCATGAAAGTAGTCTTGGTTGCTGACATTAAATAAGGTACATGCAGCAGGATTTGACCTTTTAAATAACAGAAAAAATCATTTCTAATCACCTGCATGTTGTAACGCATGATCTCAATGTCAAATCATCTAACATTTTTTGGGTCGCTGACTCTGAGGATACTATGGAGAGGTAAATTTGTTCAATAAAACAGTAACATGCATTCAATTAAACATATTTTTAATTAAAATTAAATCTTGTCAACTGCACAAATAGCGCTTCATTAACATTGTTGAAAAGCTGTAGATTAATAACAATAAAATAATGTAAATGTATTGCATTGCATGGCCTCTTTTAATATCACTAGTACAATAAAACTATGTATTTCTCCCAGTTCTTCCCCACACAATACAGCTACTGTTACTTCTTATATGGTAAATTTGTGGAAGAGTCTTGGCTTTTAATTAAATGTAACATTTGTGAAAAACGTTTGTGATCTTCACTAAATTCAAGTGCGTGTCTTTTAGAGCCAGTCACATAATCAATATCTTGTGATGTCACTAGTGCTGTCACAATACTGGAATTTTAGTACCACTCGGTTCTGAAATTTTAAAACATCCATATATACAGGCACATTTGAGTGCCGTTGAGCGTGTATGTAAACACCGCTTACCGATTTCCCTTTGTGCTCAACCAAAATAATTGGCTGTGAAGGTGCGGTGAAGTGATGTCCTTACTGCCAGTCACAGCTATTTCTAATAAGCATGTGAACAAAATGGCCAATCAGCTGTGTTTGAGTATGTGCTCAAACGTTAGCAGGAAATGGATGTTTTTAAAATTTCAGTACCAAAATTCTAGTAACGTGAGAACACGATGTAACAAACCCTCACAAGAAGTATCTGCTAAATCGTAATTGTGCTTTTCGCCGCCACCAACTGACAGCTCCTTTTGTCTTGTAGTCACTTACAGGCTGGCGCGGGATGGCCCGGTGTGGGTGCCGTGAGCAACGGAGGCGTTGTTGAGCCTGCGCAGGGAGTCAACGGGACCGTGCTCGCCAACCAGTCCACCATGGGCACTGCAGGATACCACACACACTGATGGGGCAATGGACAACTCTACCACTCCACTGCGACCACTGCAGGGATCTACACACTCAAACACACGTCAAGATATGCCTGGCCTGGGGGAGGCGCTGTGCCATTTTTCTTTTGTTTTTCTTCCTCGTCCTCCACCTGTAATTTGAGACTTTTGAGGCAGATCTTGCTCGTCATTGCGGGGTCTTGAGTTGCCCTACACTGGGATTAAACATCACACCCTGATACACAAACGTATTCACACACACACACACCCATATAAGTCCACAAGTCTACGGCCTGGTGTCCGGCTGACTTATTTGGAGAGGACTATGCCATTTTTAACTCAAAAGTACTATAAATGAATAAAATCAACAATAACTGCAACTTTTTTTCATTTTGCCTTTTTTTTTTGGTTTGTTTAGAGCGATTTCAGCTGCTGATTTTGTAATATATGAAGCTTTGCCTTTCGTTTTTTTGGACTTGCCATTTTAAAAGCAAATTTGTTTTGTTGAGAGGAGCGATGACACCAACGAATCGTGTGAAATGTCAACCTTTTTTTTGTTTTGTTTGTTTGTTTGTTTATAAAATGAATAAAATGGATGTCAACTGTTGTATTTTTTTAATTAGACATTCAATTTCTCAAACTAAACCAATTGCAGGGATGACTGCCGCATTTTTTTCCTTGAGGGCAGATGAATATTGCACAATATTAATACGTTTTCACAAGAATTTGATGTTACGCAAATTTTAGGTATTTTAAATTGTTTTGCATTCCAGTTTTTTGAGGGCTTCTAAGTACAGTATACCGTTCTGTATGTAAATAACCAAACAACTGTGTTCAACTGTTGGGACGCTATATAAAGAAAACTCAAATGTTGATTATGGATGCTTGCTTGCTTGCTTTTTTTTTTTGTTTTGTAGGTAGGTCGGTGGGTGGGAGGGGGGTTGGGGGAGGTTTTTGGGCTTCATTGCAACTCCTACGGCATTAGCGGCTTTGTTAAATGCTGGTCCATATGGTTTTAAGGATTGTTACAGAGAACTCAAGGAGAATAATTTGCTGCTTTTGTGCGGCACTGAACATTTTGTTAGAACTGCGATAATTCTGTGTATAAAATGAAAATGTTATTGATTTTTTTTTCATGAAGTATTTAGTATCAAGACAAGAAACCTGAATGGATCAGAATTTTGCACTGTTGCCCATTTAATAGACGAGACCAATTGTGTTGCCTTATTTGAGTTGATTTCATTTGAAAAAAACTGATGACCATTAAACATAGGCAGTGCCTACGAATAAATTAAAACCTTTGTGTTTTGAGGGTTTTTTGATAATGTTCATCTTATTACGTGTTCTTGCTTTGTCCCATTAAAATGCAGATGCGAACCAACATATCTGTTTGTCCTTTTATGTTCTTGAACTGGATTGTTTAGGATTACTACATGAATAGCACCATAGTTGTTATGACAGCCTATACATGTACAGTCAGGTCCATAAATATTTGTACATCGACACAATTCTAACATTTGTGGCTTTATACACCAAGACAATCGATTTGAAATGAAACAAGATCTGCTTTAACTGCAGACTGTCAGCTTTAATTTGAGGGTATTTACATCCAAATCAGGTAAATAGTGTAGAAATTACAACAGTTCACATATGTGCCTCTTACTTGTTAAGGCTCCTAAAGTAATTGAACAGAATAATAATCACAAATTAAACTTTCACTTTTTATTACTTGGTTGCAAATCCTGTGCAGTCAATTACTGGTGATAGACATCACCAGACGCTGGGTTTCATTCTCTGCCAGGCCTCTACTGCAACTGTCTTCAGTTCCTGTTTGTTTTTGGGGCATTTTACCTTCAGTTTAGTCTTCAGCAAGTGAAATGCAAGCTCAGTCGGATTCAGGTCAGGTGATTGACTAGGTCATTGCATAACATTCCACTTCTTTCTCTTTAAAAACTCTGATTGCATTTGCAGTATGCTTTGGATCATTCTCCATCTGCACTGTGAAGTGCTGTCCAAAGAGTTCTGAAATATTTGGCTGAATTTTGTCAGCAGTCACATCATCAATAAATACAAAAGAACCAGTTCCATTGATTAGCATACATGCTAACGCTCTGTGGGCCTCACTACTACCACCATGCTTCACTGCTTCTTTCCTTCTCCATATTCTTCTCTTCTGATCACTCTGGTACAAGTTGATCTTGATCTCATCTGTCCATAGGATGTTGTTTCAGCAGTGTGAAGGCTTTGTTCGAACTCTAATCTGGCCTTTCTGTTTTTGGGGCTCACCAATGGTTTACATCTTGTGGAGAACCCCCTGTATTCACTTTGGTGTAGTCTTCTCTTGATTGTTGACTCTGACACACATACACCTACCTCCTGGAGAGTGTTCTTGATCTGGCCAACTGTTGTGAAGGGTGTTTTCTTCACCAGGAAAATAATTCTTTGGTCATCCACCACAGTTGTTTCAGAGGTCTCCCGGGTCTTTTGGTGTTTGAGCTCACTGGATGTTCCAATTGTTTTGGTTAGTTGTTTTGGCCACACACAACGTTTTTGCTATTTCTTTGATGGATTTGTTTTGTTTGTAATGATGGCTTGCTTGACTGACAGTGACAGTTCTTTGGATCTCTCTCTTGGAGAGTTGACAGTAACAGATTCTAATTGCAAATAGCACCCTTGAAATGAACTTTTATCTGCTCGTTGTAATTGGCATAATAGGGAAATAACACACACCTGGCCATGGAACAGCATAGAAGCCAATCCGCTTGTTAAGTGTGACGTCATGTGAAGGGGCTTCCGGGTCCAAGCAGTCTATGAAACTGAATGAGGAGACTCATCAAATGCTAACAATAAACGTTTACAAAGTGCTGTAATACATTCGAAAATCACGATCGCAATATAGATGTCCTTGCCTAATATCAGATGGCCAGAAAGTGATACATTTTTAATAAATTGTTCCAATTTTGGTATTTGGGATGCAGCAAGCCCAGTGATTATTGTGTACACTATGACCTTATATAAAATTCACTTTAATGTGTGATATGAATAAAAAGATGATCATTATGATCATAAATGAATATTTTGTCAATTCAAATGAGTGGCGACTTGGACCCGGAAACAGTATTAAATACGTCACCAACACGTCACCACTTAACAAGCGGATTTCCCAATTACTTTTGGACCCTTAACAAGTGGGAGGCACATATGCAAACTGTTGTAATTCCCACAGAGTTCACCTGATTTGGATGTAAATACCCTCAAACTAAAGCTGTCAGTCTGCAGTTAAAGCACATCTTGTTTGATTTCAAATCAATTGTGTTGATGCAGAGCTAATGTTAGAGTTGCATCAATGTCCAAATATTTATGGACCTATAACTGTATATATAGTCAAAAGATAAGACTCCTGGGTCTGCTACAAGTTATTTTTTATCTAGAAAACATGCTGAAGTGAACTGTCTAAATAATTGTGAAATGAAAATGTTAAAATACAGTTTAAAAAACGTTTTTGTCATAACACATTTATGTGAAAATATTATTTTATTATATTTTCAGTTATTAACAGCTTGCTCACGACTGGGTGAATGTGGGTCACTGTGAATGTTATTTTTTAAATTTAGTATTTTGGGGCAGTGTTATTTTTAAATTATATTATCTATGTCACAGAATAATTCCGGCCAAAATATGTTGGTATCTACAATATATACATAGATAATATGACCCTTAATTACGTTTTAGTGGGTATTTTCTATGTCAGTTGATTTTCCTCAGAAAACATTGAAGTAGTAGCAAAAAATATAGTAAATGAGCAGAGTCGCCACGGACTTCAGTTCCCATAATGCATTTGACTGGTCGCCCTGTGGCCAATCGGGAAGCTCGTTACAGCCGCAGCGGAGAGCTGTATGTAAGGAGGAATGGCGCCGGTTGCTGGAGCTCTGAAGTGAATCCTCCGCGGATTCTGACCACTGAGAGCAGCTCTGTCGGTAGAGGTTGGTCCTTCTCTCATCATCTTTTCCCTTCATTCATTTACTGTCACACAGCTAATGTGTAACTCCTAGCAGTCACACATGTCGGTGTCATTTGAAATCATTGTTATTCTGATGGCGTACTACTGTATAATTGCAATAACATTTTGAAAACATTTGTGTAAATGTAAGGGTTTGAAAAACGTTTTAGCGAATGTTTAATGCGATTTTGTTTTCTCTTGTTGTTTGTTTTATAATATGTAATATAATTATGTTATATATGTACAAAAACGTAACAATTTTTTCAATTAATACCAAGACTTATGTGATAAGAATTGGTGTTAAGCATTTAGCCTAATTAGTTTTAATTAGTTTAATTTAACAACAGCAACGACTAATGTTAGTTAATGATTAGGCAATGAGAGATTACACTAAATAAATAAAACAAACCGTGATGTGGACCTGGTACCAACACTGTTGGACATTGCAAAAAAAATAATTTTTTCTTTTTGCAATACTGAGATATGAATACATTTTCACCAGATATAGCTCTGCAGGAAAGTTTTTTTTGTCATTTTAGATTGATTGGGATAATTTTTTAGGGGAACGTATCTGCATAAAATATAATAAATTACAGGAAAACATAAATACAACTCTAGTCTAGATCTTGTAATGTGATTACTGCAGATGTGCACATTGCTATGTCAGTGCATCCCTAAAAAATCTTATATTTTTCCTGTATTAAGAGGATTGCTGTTGGCCACACCATTAATAATAATAATAATAATAAAACTGTAAAACCTTAACTGATTAAACCTTTTCTGATATAGTAATATAGTTTATAACCTGTTATAATCAATGTCTTTACTTGCAGTACAAATCAAGAGGCGCTCTAATTAATTAATGCAAATTGGCCATTTTTGGTTGTATGTGTTGTATGAAATCTAGTCCACTTTTATTTATTTATTTATTTTTTTTGTTTTTAGATACCCTTTTAAAATAATAAGTTGCTATATTGATTTAAGAAACCAATTAAAACAATTCAGTGAGTGAATAAATTGTTTCATGGACAATAGTAATGCACAAAGCCGCATACCTTTTTAAAAAGGTAGTGAAAAACTGTATGTGAGCCAAGTAGTCTGTCAGAATTCACAATATAAAAAAACAACAGTATTGGTATATACAAGCAGGGTTGGGCAAAATACATTGAAATGTTTTTTTTTTATAAAATAAATACCAAATACCTCAATTTTAAGTGTATAAAAAACCTACAAAATGCATTCATTCATTTTTTTTGGCTTAGTCCCTTTATTAATCCAGGGTCACCACAGCGGATTGAACTGCCAACTTATCCATCCCGATTTTATGCAGCAGATGCCCTTCCAGCCGCAACCCATCTCTGGGAAAACCTACAAAATACAACAGCCAAAACATGTATCAAAATAAAATATTGCATTTTTGTATTTTAAAAATACTACAAAATACTTTTACAAAGGAGCATGAAATGTCTCTGCAAACCTTCCATCAATAGGCCCATTGGATCAATTCCTTCACCATTAAGCTGACTTAATGAAGTAAACAATGTTTGAGACCAAATAGGTTTTCTCTGAGCAAGTTTTAGTTTTCTGCACCTCATTTACCTCCACTCCTACTGTACAAGTAGGTATTATAATAAAATGTAACACGTTCTCTTTTATTTTTGTATATATTTTTTATACATTTCATATAGAAAGTCCTGTCTTGAAGATGATCTCTTACCGATCTTAAGTATACAGCACACCTGCAGATCAAATGGCATTTGAAATAGCCAATGAAGTATTTTGGGAATCGCCACTGTATGACTTATTTTTATGTTGATTGTTTTAACAACAAACATTTGCCATCAGCAATAAACCCAAAACTACTATTATTTGTACAGTATACTCTTTCTCTAAAGATTTTATTCAGTTCTTTTTTAAATGGAAGAGTCAATAATGTCCAAAGCACCAATCAGAAAGTGCTTTTTTATATTGTCATCATGTAGAATCCATACAAAGTATTTTACAGTATTTTAAAAATACAAAAATCTAAAGCAGAGGTCTCAAACTCGATTCGTGGAGGGCCGCAGCTCTGCATAGTTTTGCTCCAACTCTCATCAAACGCAGATGATCCAAATAATCAAGGTGCTCCAGACTACTATAGACTATTAAGCAGGTGTGAGTTGGAGGTGGTTGAAGCTGAACTAGGCAGAGCTGTGGCCCTCCAGGAATTAAGTTTGAGACCACTGCTCTAAAGTATTTTGATACAAAATAGTAAGCTATTACCATTAACCCTATCAAATACAAATTACAAAATACTATTTTGTATTTAAAATACATATTTGAAATACATGTATCATAAATACTGCCCATCCCTGGTGACAAGTACACAAGTGACCCATACATTTGATGGCCACTTTACTTTCCCATGAGGCCAAGGCAGAGAATTTATGAATAGAAGTGGGTCATGTGATAATGCCAACATTGTAAAAATACACAAAGTCAAACTAACCACATTGATTTTGTTAGCTCACATTGCTAGTTTTGTGGTGAACAATTAGTCTGAGCATGTCATTAAAAAATTCTGTTAAATTCTCAGATTATGTCTGTCTGAGGTTTTCAACTGTTAAACTCTTTTCCAAATCTTTCTGAATTAAATCAGTTTGAATTGAATTACATCCAATCAGCTCACAGTACAAAAACAACACCCACTGTTTTCTCCTTTAATATTCCATTTTTCTGGCAGGGTTCTAACGGTCATATAGACTTGTCACTGACGCCTCATCTCTGTCGTCTAAGGTAAGCGGGCTGTATGCACGCGCGCGATACACTTATTTAAATGTGTCTTATGATAATACTATGCAGGCACATTTATACACACAGTTTTAGAACTTTTACAACAACCGTAAAGCAAAATAAAATGTATTTCCTACGTAAAAACAATCCAAAAGGCATGCATGTCTATGTGTTTTTGTGTATTTATTTGTTTAGAATATATAGGATTATAATATAATGAATATGCTAGCAGCCGATTAGCCTACAAGGTGACGTCATAGTTCCTCCACTTTATTGTTTTTTTTTACCATGCATATGTAGACATTGCATAAACATTAGATCATGAAAATTTACTTGAAAGTCTTGGAAAAATCATGGAAAAGTCATGGAATTTTAGTAGTTAAAATGTGTATGAACCCTTTCTGGGAACGGCTTCACAGTATGTAAAACAAAAAAGAAACGGCCAAAGCTTCTGGTTCATGTGAACTTCAATGTAGTATGACCAAAATTCATTCTACTCTCATTCATACAATATAGAATATACTTTATGACCATGTTGTGAAGTAACCTTAAAGGATTAGTTTACCCCAAATTTTAAATTTTGTTATTAATTACCCACCCTCATGTAGTGTCATTCTCCTAAGACATTCGTTTATCATCAGAACACAAATTAAAAAGCCCATAATATGCATTATAAAAGGTCATAATTTAGTTTTGGGGGTCTCCAACAACAGTCTGACATGCATGCAAGGTCAGAAAACACTTTCATTGTCTCATAATATGTATTTATTTTTACCTAATTAACCCAACGACTCCCATGTGATTCGTTCAGCAATTTCATTTGTTCCCAAACCCCTCCTTAGCACGATGCTAATCTGTGCTGATTGGTCCGATGACCCAGTCTGTTGTGATTGGTCGACTGCGTTCAGCGTGAGACAGTGAGAAATGCCCAGCACGGCTTATCAACAAGTAGTCAGGGTGCAGAGTGTATGTGTGAGCCCAATGCAGGAGTGCATTAAAGCAATGTAGTTTAACACCAGCATATTGCTCTATTCTTAACCATAAGTAAAAACAAGACACACATTCAGTATTAATCCACACAGCGCCAAAAGCTGAACTATTTTGAAACTTGAGAGCCGCAAGTGTGTAGGAACAGCTTATGGTGGCCATAGCAATGACAAATGGCAGAGGATCTCGAGCTCACAAACACATTTAAACCTGTAAACAAAGCGGCACGCACAGCGTTTTCAACGTGGTTTTGGACACGATATGTGAATATAAAGAGTTAAGCAGATACAGTACAAGCCGCGTGAAGCGGTTTAAAATAACAAAACACAATTAAATAAATAATTTTTAAGCTAGCGAAAACAAGAAGGCAACCATTTTAATCACACTTACTTTACACTTAATTACACTTGTGAAATGGAGGAAGAAACTGATCCATGAACTGTGTCTTGTAAAGCTCTGACAAAGTCTCATACATCAATAGTCTTTTCTGATCCTTCCTTTAACAAAAGGCCAACAAATCCCCCGTTGTAAGCATGTAGATTGCTGAAGCACTTGTCAGAAAAATGACAGGAACACAGCACAAGGCTGGGGCTATAATGCTGAGGTATTCTTGCAAAAATAAACCTCAACCACTGACTCTTCACAGCCTCATCTTTGGGTAGGGAAAATAAAACTAACTTTCCCTCGCACATCAGAGCACAGCATCTTTGCGACATGATTTTCCTGGGTCTGCTCGCACAACAAATGGGTGGGGCTTGAGGTCCATATCGACATCACGCTGGCACTGTTAAAGACTCGTTACAGTGATTCATTGGAACAACTATGAGTCGACTCTTTTATAGATGAATCAATAGTTTTAAACATGGCACACTTTCAGATTTAAGCCTTAGCTGGATATTTCACTTTCACTTCCCATAATAGGGGCTCTTTAAGGGCTCTCTCATTCTCCATGTTATGGCTTAGGTTCAAATCCAGGAAGTCAAGGAAAGGAACCAAAAACATTGTTAAAACATTGCATGTGACTTCAGTGGGCCGACTGTATTGATATGATGCTCCATAAACAATTTTGTGCAGCAAAAAAATATAAAAACGACTTTCAAAATATTTGCTTATATCTTCCGCATCAAGTGCACATTTACTATGGGCAATATCCTCCTTGCTGACTCTGATGGCATTATGTCATACTGCCCGTAAAACAACATACACACTGATGACCTGAAAAGAAAGATAACAACATTTACAATAATTTCTATAATGCAAGGGCAGTTTTGTTTGGTGAACCTACCTTTGTGTGTAAGACTGCCATGTTGTTCAGGTCAAAAATCCCATGATCTGCACAGCGTGACTATTTGACATCAATTTAAAAACGTCATGGCAGAGCATTAAAGTCGACCAGTTAACTAGTCTTTGCAACCCCTAGTTCATGGAGCTTTATTTGTTTACAGTTGAACCACTGAAGTAACTTGCAATGTTTTTGGTTCCTTTTTTTTTTGGACTTTGAACATCTTGGGACAGTTGCTGTCTGTAGAGTAGGGCTGCACGATTCTGGCTGGAATGAGAATCGCAATTTTTTTGCTTAAAATAAAGATCACGATTTTCTTACGATTCTATAGATGTAAAATAAAGGTTGATATGAGAAAGCTATTATTATTGTTAATTCTCAAACTTGTATAGTATTAGGCCTATGTGTAGGTCTACTGTTGGTTGGTGGACTTGACTAGACTTTAAATTAGTCCTGTTCATTAATGCACAGTGAAGTGACGGCATCAAATAACAACTCTTAATAATTCTGATGTTGAATTATTATGTTTAAGACATATACTTGCAATATGTCATTGACAACATTATTAGATCATTTATTCACTGGTAAAATCAGACATTTGTCATTTTCAGATTCCCTCTCACATTATATTCAACATTGTATAGGCTACAGTAGTTATACTGACACTGTTAAGCATTTATTCTCATGCACAACACTCTGCGTTTGCTATGAAAGAAAAACATATTAAATGCTTGTCGTAATCATTACTCTAAATTGCGATATGATTATTTAAATGATGTGTGCGCTTACGGTTTCATTTTCACTGCTAAGTGCGGTTCATACTTCCCGCGCGGCTCACAAATGATGGCTCACAAACTGAACATTATTTACAACTTTATTACCTATTATTCACAGCCTATGCAGGTTCTGTTCACTAAAGTAGACATCATTCACAGGCGCGCGCCAGCCCTCTCTGATGTAACAGCTCACCGTCGGCTCATGTCACGCGTGATTTGCGATCGCTAATACAACAGTACATATAGACAGAAACTCAGTTTTGGGGTAAATTATACCTTATAAATACAGTATGTGACACTTGTAACTCCATTTGTGTCCATGTTGCTGAGCAATGTATGTAAAACAACGTTAAGACTTGTGCGGCCACCTTTTCTTCTATCCTGAACTTGAAAATATGATTGGCAGAATCGTAGAAAGGCTGGATTAAGATCGTCTAGGGCAGTGGTGGGAAAACTTTTTAGACCCAAGGGCCACATCAAGTTTTGCAAACCAAGTGAAGGGCCACATGTCAAATCCTTCGAAAATAACTTTTATTTATAAAACTGACTCTTGAAAAGAGCTCTGTATCCTCAATGTCTTTTGCTGGGCTTTGAAGTTTGTGGCAAGTTTTGTAGCCTTGTTTGCCTTTTCTGCAGGTGACTGGTTGACAGCATAATTTGAATGTTTGCTTGAAAAATGCAGGCTTAGGTTGTAGTCTTTAAAAACAGCACTACTTTCTTGGCATATTAGACATACCGCTTTCTGTCTGATATTGGTAAAAATGTATTTTGTTGTCCATTCTTCCTTAAACACACAACATTCAGAGTCAATTCTTCTTTTTTTTTTGCCTGACTCATTTGCATTCATTAACAGTCAAGTGCATTTTAATATCCGAGAGGTTGTTCTAATTCTACTGGTTGCGCTAACTGTACCGCGTGCAATACTGCCATCAAATGGCATTCACTTGTATTGCATCGTTAATTTACTAATTCTAAAACCAAACCGTTACTCAGAAGCAGCATTTTAAATACTCCCTCGCAGGCCGGATGAAAGTGTTTAGCGGGCCGCATATGATTGCTCACCTGTGGTCTAGGGGGTCGAATCGAGATTGGGATCTTTTTACGATTAATCATGCAAAAAGCTCTACTATAGAAGATGAGAAAGAGAGCTCTCGGATTTCATCTAAAATATATTCATTTATGTTCTGAAGATGAACGAAGGTCTTTGGGGATTAGAACAACATTAGGGTAATCAATATCAGAATTTTTGTTTTTGAAAACTCATCCTTAAAATTAAATACCTATTAAGAGCAATTAAATTTTGGACACTAAATACCTTTTTTGCACACCATTACATGCTATATTGCAATCTCCACTATCATACAAGTATTTATCTGTAATAATTTACTGGGGTACGCAGTAGTATCTGGATGCAGACTTGGGTTTGCATGATGGGACTGCATATCTCAGACTTGCAACGTCAGACACAGTGCACTCAATGGAGCTAGTGATGTCACTGTGAGGGGTAGGGTTAGGGGTGGGGTTAGGTTGTGTGCATTAAATGCAGCTTATCTGCAACTGCATCAGGTCTGCATCTCTCTGGGTTTGAGTTAAAGTAGCGAGGCCTAGATTCTAAATAAAAAGTCTAAAAAGATTCTTTCCTGCATTTTAACAATCACACTGCAGTAATTAAAAGGTATTTTATAGAGGCCTCCCTCTTATTTGAATCCTGTGTCACTGTTTTTCAGTGTACATCGCTAACAATGAATGGCCCTCTGGTAAACTCTGGAATACCTCTGGCGACACAAACAGTGGTTTCTCCTGTCCCCCAAACCTCCACCAACTTAAGCGCAAAACCTCGGGACAAGCGGAGGACTCCCGCGTTCCTGTCCAACTTGGGCAAGGCTACCTTAAGAGGCATCCGCAAGTGCCCTCAGTGTGGTGTCTACAATGGCACACGTGGTCTAAGCTGTAAGAACAAGGCTTGTGGCACAGTCTTTAGGGATGTGGACCACAGGACAGGACATTTAAAGAAAGGGGCTTCTGAAGTGGTTCAAGTTGTGACAGACAGTGGAGGCAGAGGAGGAGGGCTGCAGGTCTTCTCGGTGCGTCAACGAGGACGTGGCTCTGAACATCGAGGTTTTGTTGAGTTAGTCCTCACGGATACAGCAATTACTACTGCAGACGGAACTGTGCTGACCCGTGTCAATGTCGGCCGGTGTTACATGCCCTCTTGCCAGCAAAACGAAAGTGAAGTTGGCAATCAGCAAGAGTCGCAACCATCTAAAAGTCCCTGTACCCACGTGAAACAAGCAATGGAGTGTCAGACCCAAGCAACACCTCTGCCACTTAAAAGCTCTGTTCTGGAGGCCCTAGTGGCTTCCTCCCAAGCCAAGGAAGAGTTGTGGAGGCTGGCTACCGAGACACCAGGACCTTTAGTTCAGAGAGTCTCCAAAGGGACACTAATAGTAAAATGTCAGCCAGGAGAAGCCCACCCTTTGGGACTGCTGCATCTTACAGTTGGTTTATCTGGTTTTAAAGAGAAGACTGAGGGCACTGCACCCTTCCGCTGTGCATGTTACGCAGCCAATGTAAAGGGGGATTTAGTGGCAAGAAGTGGGGATCAGTCTAATGCTCAAGGAGAAATTTCCCATGGACACAGTTTACCTGAATGTTGCCTCCACTTCTATGCCTGTGTTTGTGCCTTCAGGAGTGATGAGAAGCTGACCTCTGAATTTTCAGCTTTTCTCAACTACAACATGAACGGTAAGTCCATCGTTTAGCTCAGGGCTGTATCCAATCCTGCATTTGCAGGACCAGAGTTTAGCTCCAACTTTCCTAATACACCAGACGTTACTAGAAATTGGATGGTTTTAGGGACTTTTAAACCACTTTTTTGCACATTTCCTAGATTCAGTAGTGGAAGATTCAACTTTTTGGCATGGTTACACCATAAAAACGAAGAATAATTTCAATTCATTAGTGGAAGATCCCACTTTTTGGCATGCTCACACCATAGAAATGGTTAATAATTTCAATCCATAAGTAAAAGATCCCACTTTTTAGCATGCTCACACTATAGAAAGAGGAAATAATTTTAGTTTTAGGAACTCCAACTAAGGGAACTAAATGCAAAACTACAGTGACATAAGAGTACACTGATTGGGCAAATATTAAGAAACATTACTTAATGTTCTGAAAACATTCCCTGTGAGCTGAGGTGTAGCACTACATATTACAAGAGGGGGTGCAGTATGTAAGTTTGACATTCAGTGGTTGAACTAGGTATTGCACACCTGGATCAAAACAAACAAGCGCAGGTTGCCAGATTGACGACACCAACAGCAAGGCTGATTTAAGTCGTGTTCTAAATAAAAGCAACGGCACCCGATAGAAGGAATATTTTCCATAATAAAAGGAGTTTTTGTCCTAACCAACACCTCGAATCGATATGTCAGAAACGGCTTCTATTTCTTACAGGTGAACAACAGGATAAACTGATCACCTCAGGTAAGCCTCATGTGCTTGATTCAGTGTTAAATTCTAATAATGTGGGTTTGAATGCCATTTTACACGACATTTTTTGCCTTATACTAAAAGCAGCAGCAGATAGTTCACCTCAGGTCTTGAACTTTAGAACTGTGACTCACTATCAGTGATTCAGCATGTACATTTAATAATGTTAAAGAGGTTTAATATGTATTAATTAGATTATAAACTTTACCATTTTGTGAGTGAGTGCATATTTTGTGCTTCTGAATGGCTAAATTTCTGTTGTGTTTCGTCTGATGCAAACAGCCAAATTTCTTATCACTGCAAATCTCCTCATGTAGCTTGTTATTTAGGACACAGGGTTACAATGTAACCTGCTCAACTAATGTTTACATTCGTAATATTCATTTGCTAATTAATAACCTCATGCAGAACTGAATCTGCGTCTCATTTTGGAGTCTGCTACTGTCCACCAGAGGTCGCATTTCAGTCACAGAGGCATGTTTTGAGAGTCTTCCTGACTGAATGAATGAAATATGTGGTTTTCCACCAAGGCAACACAACACGGGGTGCTAAATTATAATTGGGTAAGCTGGCATTGGGCAGGTTTAAAAAACATAAACAAGACAGCGTTCTGGCACGGAAAACGCATTTTCAAAGCAGAATATCTGACTTCGGCATTGTTTTTTTTAGATAAACAAGAATGTTCACTTAGTATGTTTCTTAAAAGCAAATTTTATGGTATTTTTATGATTTAGAAGATACAAAAACTTACATACAGCACTTTTAAACCTCTATTTTGTGGTTTCAGTCTTATAGCCTTTATTATAAAAATTAATGTAGTTCTTCATTTTGTAGTTTCAAACTTCTAGCCTATGTCTACATTCCATCTCTATTGTCTCTTTTTATCAGGAGTCACCACAGCAAAATGAACCGCCGATTACTCTGGCATATGTTTTATGCAGCGGTTTTAGAAAACTCTAAATATGCTCTTTAGATGAAAATCATTGTTTCCAATAATTCTATGATGTGACACTGATGCAAGGCTAACATTATTAATAAAATACCTAATTTCCTCTCAAATAATTGTTCTACACAGAGACTGATGCTAGTTATTGGCCAGAAATAGCTGATGTTAAGTAGTCCTACCTTTAGGAAACAGTTAGTTTAGGGTTCACTAGAAATTTGGAACGGGACTGTACTGTATATATGGTGTGTATTTTTGTATCAGAGATGAATTTCAGAAATGTTGTGTATTCCAGGCATTCAGGAGAGTACAGATTCCATAGTTCTAGCTATATCTGAGTCTCGACAGCACACTGAGTCCTCCATGTCTCATCGATCTAAGAGACACAAATTTGTGGAGTCCTCTACTGGTAAGTTAAAGCTCATGAACACAAATCAGCCTTCAACATGTCTGAACAGCCTTAAACACATCTACTACCTACTGTTTATGCATACAGATTGTTGCTGTGCTATTGTATCATGGCTACAGCAGGCACAATGATGTAACACAGCTGTGGTCGTTTGAAGTTACCTAGCTGGGAACTAGTGCTGCGTAATATCATTGCATCTGCTGCAGCCATGGTACGACGGCAAATTCTTTGAAGAGTGTATTGTACCTAGACATATCGACCTATCAACTTTTTATTTTCCTCCAGTTTTATACACAATGTAACTAAAGTCAAGCTTTAAATAGGAAAATTGTCAACACTTGTTGACAATTTTGAACTAGATGCTAATAGTCTAATCTGATTTAATGCTCTATGCTAAGCTAGGCTAAAAGTGCTTCCGTTAAAGGCTGATGAAGTGCACGCATGTGCTCCGGCGCAGCCTGGCGTGGATGCATAGCCCACGCCATGGCCAGCGCTGATGCTGACGTGCACCTCTCAAAAATTGTAACTACACGTTGCAACGTTGTGTATTGCAAGCACTGTGATTGGTCGGCTTCGTAGCACTGACGAGTGTGGGCGGGACCGAGAGCTGAGCGAGCTGGAGCTAGTGTTTACAAGTGTTGAGTTCTATAAAGGAGGTCCAGATGGAAAGTTTTGTTTAGTGTTTACCTTATGATTAAAGTTGTTGCACGTCCCCCAGTTCTTGCCTCAAAATGAGGGAATTTTAGCTACTTCTACATTAAGGTAGCGTTCAGTAAAAAACAACAGCAGCTTAAGTAAGAACTTAAACACCTACTGCCAACTAGCGTTTTGGAGGTGCTATTGCAGAGCAACACAAACAGCGCGCAGCAGTATAAATGCACGACAACGCGCAAGGCATGCGCCGTGGGTCATGCTGATCACTCGACGCAGAAGTATAAACCAGGCTTAAGGCTGATTTATACTTCTGTGTCAAGCACACAGGTATGCTCCGATGCAGCCTTCGAACAGTCGCATAGCCCTCGCCATGGCTGATGCACACCTCTCAAATGTAACTACACGTGGCAATGATGCTTAGTGCAAGCTCTGTGATTGGTTGGCTTGGTATCGCTGACGAGTGTGGGCGGTGCTACTACTCCAGCAGTATAAATGCATGACTGTGCAAGGCAGGCGCCGCGGGTCAGGCCGATCACTCGACACAGAAGTATAAATCAGCTTTTAGCCTTCACGCGGTTGCATAGCCCTCACCATGGCTGACACAGTTGCTGATGTGCACCTAACAAAAAATAGCGCAAGCACAAGCACTGTGATTGGTTGGCTTCATATCGCTGATGTATTGAGCTGGAGCGAGTGTTTACAAGTGTGGAGTCCCATGAAGGAGGTCCAGATGGAAAGTTTTGTTTTGTGTTTACCTTATGATTAAAGTTGTTGCCTGTTCCTGCCCCAAAATGAGCGAGTTTGAACCACATATGCATTAAGGTAGCATACACTCGATCAGTCACGCCGATCACTCGATGCAGATATATACACCAAGCTTAAGGCTGATTTATACTCAAAAAAAAGTAACTACATGTCGCAACGATGCATAGCGCAAACTCTGTGATTGGTCAGCTTGGTAGCACTGACGAGTGTGGGCGGTGCTGAGAGCTGCGAGCCCGATGGAGCAGTTATTTACAAGTGTCGAGTCCTGTGAAGGAGCTCTAGGTCGAAACATTTGTTTTGTGTTCACCATATGATTAAAGTTATTGCATGTCTGTCGGCCCCTGCTTGAGCAAGTTTTAGCTACTTGTAGCTTTCAGAAAAAATAAAACACCTGCGAAGAAACTCAATAGCCAGCCCAAACATATAACATATAACCAACCCAAACAAATGTAATTCACCAAAATGTTTGACACACGTGCTGTCCCACTGACACATTGATTAAAAGAGTGGCACAAAGTGAAAATAAAGTGGCAATTTGAAATGACAGAAAAACACACACAATGGTAAATACTACACATTACAAACTAACTTAATGAAACATAATGGCTTCCGATTAGAATCAACATGCAAATCAGCCAGCAGAGTATCAGAAACGCACTTTCATTTTTAGGAAATTGCATGGCTTACATACCTGTTAACTTTCATGCCAGTACTATGGTTTGCTTTTTATAATACAGTGATGTATTGGGTGTGTTGTGTGCGCGCACGCACTGAGCTCTGTATAACACCTGACAGGTCGGGAACACTGACGCTATATTTCAGCACCTGCTCTGATGGCACACACTGAATTAGGAGAGCGTTTTTCTCTCGCGCTTGAATCAAGTAGTATAACGGCTTTAACACACAACTTTCAAAATAAAAGTTGTGCATCACAAAAGCACTCCTCAAGCCACTTAAAATGGTACTGACACCCATTTTCAGATCGAGATTTACTAGTTGTAAATGTTATTAACAGAAGTTCTAAGCATCCTACCGGAAGACGCTGGATGCTACGGCGCCCTCCATGCAACAGCGAAGAAAAAAGTCTATAAATGCACAGCTACACGCAAGGCTAGCGCCATGGATCATGCCAAAGACTATAGAATACACAAGACATGTCACTTGTATCTTTTTGAAAGGGGAAGCTGGAAGTGTAACAGTCAATATGGCGAATGAAGCCCCGCCCACTAGTACAGGAGCCAGTCATCCATCGCTATATGACGAATAAAGCCCGCCTTCTAGTGCAGGAGCCAATCACCAATTGCTATAGACTGACGATACTCCGGGGGAGGGGCTCGGACACGATGAGAGTTTCTGCAGATTTTGTGTAATTTGGATGTTTAGAAATGAAACTAAAGACACAGTTGTTGTTTAATTTCATTGGTGATTCCTAATATGAAATTCAATCATAAGCTAGGCAAGCAGTTTTGGAGAATTGGATGTTTCCCCATTCAAACAGAATGCCCGAGCATACTGTCCGAGAGATGTTTCAAAGATGGGCACTTAGTGAAATGACTTGCCTTAAAGGGACTTTGATCATGCCGATCACTCGATGCAGGAGTATAAATTAGACCCAGAGATCAGCTGAAAGGATTAAAAAATGATTACGCTAAAATCTTTATCTTTTGGGGAATTGTATGTCTCAAGTAAAATGAGCCTATTTTCAAAAAACTAGTGTTGTTTCTGACAGCAAAATAGTTATCAAAAGGCCTGATAAGCAACTAAATGTTGACAACAGTAATGCATAATGCAGCTTCTGTAGTCATTTATGGGGTAATTAAAATGTAAAATCTGTTCAACTGAACTGAAAATGTGACATCAACAAAGAAGGATTTTGCAAATGATGCATGTACCAATTTTATGGAAATCAGAGTTCTCTGTTGGCGCAGATTCTGTGTGGGCCTGCTTCTGGGGCTCAAAATAAATTCTTCCTGGAGTCTCTTCTTTTCCACCCACTGAAATCTGTCATTCATGTCTGAATGCTGCTTTTATGTTCTGCAGTTCCTGACCGCAGTTTCTGTAATCTGTTTTTCTTCTTTTCTTCTTTGGCTTTCTGGACCTGTTGCCGTTTCACTCAGCTTCCTCCGTGTCCTCTGCGTCTCTTCTGGCTGTCAAAGACACTTCTGCTCCCACCCTGAACCAGCGCAAACCCACTCACAGAAAACACTCCAGTTCTACTGGGCTTAAGAACCCAGGTGCTTCAGATACTTACTTTGCTTATATCATCTTCGCTGTTTTGCATTTTTTTCAGCACTATTTCCTTTTCTTGACATGGTTGCAAACACAAAACATTTGATGGTTGCCCTTGAGAATTTTATAATGACTCATTTAAGTCTGAAAATATAAATGATGCTCACATGGCTTGCATTATTGTGGTTTGATGATTTTAATGTGTGTTATGTGCTGGGGTGAATGAAACAGGGAGCAGTCAGCCGGTGGATGAGACACATGTGTCACTGAGTTTCCAGCAGTGGTTGGCCAGTGTTACTGAGAGGATCCATCAAACCATGCACTTCCAGTTTGATGGTAAGAGACTATTATGGAGAATTTCACAAAGTCCGTCAAGATCAAAAGAACAAAAGTTGTTGCATGTTGTTTAAAGTTAATGGATCTGACTGGTGCATGTCAGAGAGATTATATTTATAAGCTGAACAGGCAATTATAAATCTACAGATTAAACAGTCACATGGTGGTCAAAATGGATGTATGCAACATAGTTCAGAGGAAATAAAAGTAATTAGAGTTTAAAAATAAAGCTTTATAATAAGTTTAAAACTCCTTTATTAAATTAAAAAGATAATAAAGACAGAAGATTAAAATGAAAAGTTGTAATAAAAGATAAAAATGTCATCTTGTGGTTGGCCAGTGTTACTGAGAGGATCCAGCAGACCATGCACTTCCAGTTTGATGGTAAGAAACTATTATGGAGAATTTCACAAAGTCTGTGAAGATCAAAAGAACAAAAGTTGTGTTTTGTTTAAAGATAATGACACTAACTGGTGCATTCAATTCAAGTTTATTTGTATATCGCTTTTTACAATACTTATTGTTTCAAATCAGCTTTACAAAAGGTATTATTGTATTACAATCAAAATTTGAAAAGTTACATTTTTGGTTACAATAAATTCATTTGTTACTAATAACTTTTTATTTTAATAGCATTTAATAGTTAAAAAGTTATTATATATAT
>CAIGQZ010032318.1:13919646-13953794 GCA_903798205.1 Danio tinwini
TGTTCTGCCTTGATAATGTCAATAGACTGGACTGTCTTAGCAACTGGCTAAATGTTAAGGAGGACTGAGCAAAATTGTTTCTACTTTATAATTATTGTTCTCAACTCGCAATACAACTTTACAATGAATACAATTGTTTGTAATTAATACTTTATTATTATTATTATTATCCAATTTCCATATTTGCATTGCCTGCATTTTGGATTTTTTTTATTCGTGATTAATCGTGATTAATCACAAAAAAAGGTGATTAATTAGTTAATTTTTTTAATCAATTGACAGCCCTAATAAAAATTAAACAACAACTGTCTATTTAGTTTCATTTCTAAATGTTCGTATCACACAAAATCTGCAGAAACTCACGTCTGAGCCGAGCCCCTACCCTGGAGAATTGTCATTCTTTATTGATCGCTGATTGTCTTCTGTACTAGAAGGCGGGCTTTATTCGCCATATAGCGATCGATGATTGGCTCCTGTACTAGTAGGCGGGGCTTCATTCGCCATATTGACAGTTACACTTTTTCCCATTCAAAAGTATACGAGTGACATGTCTTGTGTATTCTATAGGCTGCGTCCGAAACCGCCTATACTCAGCAGTTACTGCATTTGAATTTAAATGTACTACTCGGTCGTTAGAAAAGTACGTTCTATACTGTATGAATGTAAGAAGTATAAATGGAATTAAGACGTACTACATTCGCCATTTTGTCATGGTCAAGTGACCTACCTGCGTCAGTTGCGTCACTTCACTCCCATTCATGAATTCTGATGTGGGGCATAATAGGATAGCGCAGCGTGCATGGGATACACACTTCAGAATCTTGCTGGAAGTAGTAAGTCATCCAGGCACTTCTCGCATACTGATTTTCGAATTCTATGAATTCAGACATACTACTCGGCTCGCATACTGATTTTAGTGTACTGTATAGTATAAAAAGTATGCGGTTTCAGACGCATCCATAGTCTTTGGTATAACCTAGCATGTTGTTAGCATGTATTTAGTATGAATTAGCATGTTGCTAGTATGTTTATAGGATGGATTAGTATGTTGTTAGTATGTTTACAGTATGGATTGGTATGTCATTAGTATGTTTCTAGTATGGATTAGTATATTGTTAGTATGGATTGGTATGTTGTTAGCATAAATTGGTATGTTGTTAGTATGTAAAGTCAATGGCAGTTTTTTTTACAATGGAAGTCCATGGGACAGATGCTAGGGTACCGTAAGTGGTTGCTAGGGTGTGGCTAGAAAGTTGAAAGGTCATCAGTGATTGACAGATAGGTAGTCTGAGTTAAATGAGCACAACCTTAAGTCTGTATGACAGTCTTAAAAGTTATGAGGTCACAAAGTTTGGTCCAATGTTAAGTCAAAGCAGATGATTAGATTTTGAATATAGATTACCAAAAGAAATTGTTTTTTTTTTCAGTGGATTACCTTACATAGATGAATTATTCCCAAAAATACTAACAATGTGCATCAAGTGTTTTGTTGTGTTATGGTGTTTTGCCTAAAACTTGCATTGATGATCTATTATTATGGTGGCTTGAGAAAGCCAACATACTGTTATACTACATCAACTTAATATTCTTCTTCTTCTTCTGAAACTAATTTCTATATGCATCTCCTCCTAGACCGTTCATACTAAAACCACCAAACTAACACCAAACTGCTCTGACTCGGGTTGCTATATCTTTTCCAACTGATCTGACTTAGGGTTTTCTGAAAACTGACCAGGAAAAGTGGGAAAAGTCCCGTTGACCTGAACAGCAGGAACTTCTCTGATTGAAAGAAATATGGCTAGCCTCGCTCCCCTATTAGTGCAAAACAAAATACTCTGCCCCCTACTCAATATTGACTTTCAGTTGAAAATACATCATCAAACTGAAATAAAAGCAACGCAGGATCATATGCATGACTTATGACGACAAACACTGCTTATTTCACAGAATTTAAATGAAATTCAAAATTGTACTATTTTACTAGTGCACATTGTTAGTTTTATTGTGAACAATTAATGTGAGTTTATCTACTGAAAAAACAAACATTTTAGGATGAATTTAAAGTTCATCCTAGATGGGCTTTATGTCATTTAAATGTATAGTTATGCCCAAAATTTAAATTCTGTCAGTAATTGCTCATTCTCGTGTCACTCTCCAAATCCCTGAGACTTTCATTCATCTGTGGCCTTCCATAGAAAACAATTGTCATTGTTGATTCAATTGATTCAAGTCCAGAAAAGTATGAGCTCTGTGCACTGATGTATACCCCAGATACCCGCATGCGACTTCCTGTGTTTAACTGTCTTAGCCGCATCCGAGACATGTACAACATGCATAAAAAGCACAGCGCTCTTGTAAATGTGCACCCTATACTGACACTGAGAAGAAGAAACTGTTGAATGAAGTCCAAAATATCGGAATTTGTGTAACAAAGGTCTCAGTGGTTTGGAGAGACATGTAGGCGAGTAATTATTATCACAATTTTCATTTTTGGGTGATCTGACCTTTTAACAATGCGTTTTCCAATGAATTTCTACCTCATCATAACTTTATACTTTCATATATTAATCTGAAACATTGAGTTTATATTGAATGTTTTTATGTGAGCAGGAAAGCCGGAGCCACTGGTGTTTCACATTCCCCAAGCTTTCTTTAATGCACTACAGCAGCGTTTATCACTGGGCTCAAAGAAGAGAAGACTGCCCAATTACACCACTAGTGAGTAATATGTGTGTATTTATGAGTAATTTTTCATTAATTGTCCTGTTATATTTCCTGATTCTATAAATTATATACAGTGCTCAGCATATACGAGTACACATGTCACAAATCTGTCTTTTAAATTTATATTTTCTATAGGATGCTTTACAATATTAGACTCACCGGCCACTTTATTAAGTACACCTTACTAATACCGGTTTGGACCCCTTTTGCCTTCAGAACTACCTTAATCCTTCGTGGCATAGATTCAACAAGGTACTGGAAATATTCCTCAGAGATTTTGGTCTATATTTGACATGATGGCATCACGCAGTTGCTGCTGATTTGTTGGCTGCACATCCATGATGCCAATCTCCCATTCCACTGCATCCCAAAGGTGCTCTATTGGATTGAGTTCTGGAGACTGTTTGAGTACAGTGAACTCATGTTCAAGAAACCAGTCTGAGATGATTCGCGCTGATTCGCCCAAAGTGTGCCAAGAAAATATCCCCACACCATTATACCACCACCACCAGCCTGATCCATTGATACAAGGCAGGATGGATCCATGCTTTTATGTTGTTTACACCAAAATCGGACACTACCATCTGAATGATACAGCAGAACAAATTGTAGCCTCAGTTTCCTGTTCTTATCTGACAGGAGTGGCACCTGGTGTGATCTTCTGCTGCTGTAGCCCATCTGCCTCAGGGTTTGACATGTTGTGCATTCAGAGATGCTTTTCGGCATACCTCGGTTGTAGCGAGTGGTCATTTGAGTTACTGTTGCCTTTAATAATTTTGACTTCAGTTGTATATTCACTGAGAAATAGAGAAAAATATTCATTTTTTAAAGTGGGGTGTTCTTATTTATGCTGAGCACTGTACATACTATAAATTCTTTTTTAATACTTTGTCATTTCTGTTTTTAGCATTTGTGCGTAATGATGCTTTGCCTCTGGGCTCTTTCTCTAAATACACCTGGCACATTACCAACTTGATGCATGTGAAACGAATATTTGATACACCAGAGGTGTGTACTAGTTTTCTGCCTTGTTTTCTGGCCGTAACATGTGTGGGCAGTATATGAATGATGGCACTCTGTTTGAACAGTTGCCTCTGGAACTCACTCAGAGCTTTGTAAAGAACAGTGATGGCTCCTATTCACTGTACCACTGTCGAGAGACCCCTCTTGATCCTGGATCTGACACGTCCCACCATTCACGCATCAATAAGCCTTTGGCCATCAGACCGTTGGAGCTACGCACATTCCTTAGAGTTGGTGGGTGGATCCGTTCACTTAAACTGATTTTATTTTTTACTGCAATGTACTGTACAGTTCAGCAAGGGTCGACTTGCTCCAGTTTGATTTTGCTCGGCTGAGTTTGCATTTCATGCTTTAGTACAGTTTAAAGGGAAAGTTCACCCAATTTTTTTAATTATGTTATTATTTACTCACCCCCATGTTGTTCTAAACCCCCGAGACCTTCAGTATACAAAATAAGATATTTTAAATAAAATATAAAGGTATCTTATCCTCCATAGACCACAATATTCCTGGCTTGTTTATTGTCCATAACAATATCAAAAAACATAGTCAAAACAGACCGTAAGCTGTCAATGTTCAAATGGAATACTTTTAAGCTTTTAAGCTATTCAACAGTTTCTTTTCCTCTGTGTCAGCACAGAGTGTGTGTTGGTGAGCACTGTGTATTGTTGTATACCTTGGGTGCGACTTCTGTTAAAAACAAGCACAGGAGCATCTTATCTATGCATTATGTTTTATTTAATGTTGAAAATGGCACAGAATTGGTCAAGTATAAAAAAAAATTTGCTTTCACTTTTTACACATTTTATTAGGTTGCCGCCTTATTCTAAATTAGTTTAAATTAATTATTTTCCTTAAAATTCTACAAACAATACCTGATAATGGCAATGTCAAAGAAGTTTTGATAAATATGTTAGAAACTAATAAAATTGTTTAAAAAATATATATGTTTATGGGCGGCACGGTGGCTCAGTGGTTAGCACTGTAGGTCACTGGATCGAGACCCAGCTGGGCTAGTCTAAAAGACATGCGGTCCAAAGACCCTGCCCAAAGACATACGGTATAGGTGAATTGAATAAACTAAATTGGCCATAGTGTATGAGTGTGTGTGTAAGAATGAGAGAGTATATGGGTGTTTCCCAGTACTGGGTTGCAGCTGGAAGGGCATCCACTGCATAAAACATATGCTGGAATAGTTGGCGGTTCATTCCGCTGTGGCGACCTCTGAAATAGAGACTAAGCCAAAGAAAAATGAATGAATGTATATATTTTTAAATATCATTTATTAAACAAATATGAAAATAACAAATGTGAATATTTGTAAAATATAAAGGATTAGTTCACTCAAAAATGAAAATTATATTATTAATTACTCTACCTCTGTTCATATTCAGAACACAAATTTAAATATTTTAGATTAAATCTGAGAGCTTTCTCAACCTCCATAGACGGCAATGGTCTGGAAATGTTCCACTATAATCACACGAAGCTCCAAGAACACTTTTGTGTGTCAAAAAACCTGTCAAAACTTTACTTTGTTTTTTTGTTTTACCATATTTTCTGCATCAGTGTGTGCATTTACTACTGGAAATATGACTCTTGCCACACTGCTGCTAAATCTGATGGCAATACATCGTAGTAAATCTACAATCTGATGACCTGACGTGAGAGAGATGACAAAAAAGCGGGTAAAAAATATTGAACACACCACTATTTTTCTCAGAAAACATATTTGTGAACGTGCTGTTGACTTGACATTTTTACCAGATATCAGTAACAACAACCAAAGCAATCCATAAATACAAAGAAAACGAAACTAATTAGTTTAGTAATTTATGTTATGTGTGATAAAATTAAAATTCTCCAGGAAAAAAGTATTGAACACATGAAGAAATGAAGGTGTAAAAAGGCATGGAAAGTCCAGACAGCAGCTGAAATCTCAGTTATTAGAAAGCAACCCTGCTCCATCTAAATTAATATTAGCGGCTTCAGTCTCAACACATACATTACCAGGATGATGAAGATGAAACCAGGGTGGACGTTTCAGCAAGACAATGACCCTAAAACACAGCTAAGAAACTCTTAAATGGTTTAGGAAACGAAAATATAGCTGCTAGAATGGCTCAGTCAATCACATGTTCTGAATCCAACAGAAAATAAGAACTAAGGAACAGAGTTAATGGTTTCCGCTACATTTATTCTTCCATGGCGGGGCGCAACACAAAATCAATTCCCGCCACAGCTACATTACAGCTTCTCATTCAAAACCTTTATTTGTTGCTGTTTTTTTCATAGCGGGTTATAATCAAACACATTAAAATGTAAGTGAATTATAACAGAGCAAGCTTTTCAGTAATCATAGCGCTGTACGTTATTTGTTTAACCCTTTAACTAATGCCATCTGACTGACAGACTGAAAGGGCTACGCACTGCATGAGGCCAGCAAACACGACGTAGCGTTCAGTTAAGATGAACACAGTTTCCATAATTATACTTTATTTGATAAATAATGGTCTGTGGTTCTGCATACAATGACTTTAACTTGCTGGAGTTTATGGCTGTTTCACTTTACTTCAGGACGCATTAATGCTGCTCTACGTGCAAAAAAATGCTTTTCTTACTTATATTGTTTGTCTTGTTTCTAGACCAAATATCTAAAAAAATGTAAATCAAGAAGCATTTTCTAGACAAGCAAAACATGTTGTCTTGTTTTCAGAAATGATATGCCAATATTAAGTGAGTTTTTCCTTAAAACAAGCTAAATATTCTGCCAATGGGGTAAGCAAAATAATAACCTTTTGATATTAAATTATTTAGCTTACCCCATTGGCAGATTATTTAGTTTGCTTTATGGAAAAACTCACTTTAATTTGGCTTATCATTTCTGAAAACAAGACAACATGTTTTGCCTAGAAAATGCTTCTTGATTTAAGAAGTTTTAGATATTTGGAATAGAAACAAGACAAACAATCCAAGTAAGAAAAGCATTTTTTGCAGTGCTGTAGGTCTATTGGAGACATTCATCAATATTCCTGGCAAATCTAATAAATGTTGGAGACATACTCGTTACAAAAACGCACTAAATTACACTTCAGCAGTGTTTATTTGAGAGCGCACAAGAAAGTTTTTGCTTGAGCGACATATATTTGAGGATGTGCAAGAAGTTTTGTGCACAAACAGAACAGAAGAAATTGGTGTTCAAGAAAAGAGAATCGCATGTTCCTATTATATGAATGCGATCTCGACTTGTAATACTGCGCTCATGACATTTGTTATAGAAATGACTCCATAGGCTGTTGGAAGATCTGTGTAAAAAGCCTGCCACCACAGCTGGAAACAATCCTAGAGGACACGCTGGAGTTTATAGAAAGAGACCCAGAGAACCATCTAGATTTGAAGACTGTTAAAGGAAAAAAAATCATACCTGAGTGAAACGTCTTGAAGGTGACATTACTAAAAAATAAATTTTATACAAATTTATTAAATACATTTCAGTAGTTGAGTACGTCCTCCATGTTCCATTGTTGATATTATACATTACAAATATTTCAGACTTTTTTTTTGTTTTATTTGAATGTTTGGAGGGTGATGCAGTGGCGCAGTAGGTAGTCAAGAAGGTCACTGGTTCGAGCCTCGGCTGGGTCAGTTGGTATTTCTGTGTGGAGTTTTTATGTTCTCCCTGCGTTCGCGTGGGTTTCCTTCGGGTGCCCTGGTTTCCCCCACAGTCCAAAGACATGTGGTACAGGTGAATTGGGTAGACTAAATTGTCCGTAGTGTATGAGTGTGAATGAGAGTGTATGGATGCTTCCCAGAGATGGGTTGCAGCTGGAAGGGCATCCTCTGCGTAAAACTTGTGCTGGATAAGTTGGCGGTTCATTCCGCTGTGGCGACCCCAGATTAATAAAGGGACTAAGCGGAAAAAGAAAAGAATGTATGCATTGTGTGGGTTTTTGATTTTTCAATTTAATGTCAACAGCTCTTTTAGAAATTTATTTACAGGAATAATCATGTCATGTTCAAAACTTATTTTACCTGCTGTGCAGTGTTGGGGAAAGTTACTTTTGAAAGTGGTACCTTACAATATTGAGTTACTGCCCCCAAAAAGTCTCCAGTTGCATTTCTTAGTTAGTTACTTTTTATGGAAAGTAATGTGTTACTGTAATGGAGACTCAGACAACGAGGGATCCATTTGCAGCACATTTATTAGACACAGTCTAATCAGAAACACACAGTAAGTACTGATGACTGAACTCACATGAATAACAGGGCTTCCAGATAGGAAAGCGGGCAAAACACAATCGTTGGTCGTTGTAACAGGCAAGGATCAGGGGCAGGCGGCAGGCAAAACAGAATCAAGACAGTCCGGGTTGGCAACAGCAAGTCAAACGAGGAGTAGAAGAAACACTCAGAAATGTCAGCAGGGCAGAACAAGACTTTACAAAGGAGTGAGGGTGAATGCTGCTTATGTGTGTGTGTGATGAGTCTCAGGTGCAGCATAATCAGCTGACCGGGGAGGATTATGGGAGATGTAGTGTTTAGTAATCTGGTGACGTGATGTGGAGACCTCTGCTGGCCAGTGAGGGGAATGACTGGGACCGAGTCGGTGACAGAGCCCCCCTCCTGCGAACGGCTCCTGACGTGAGGAGGTAGGCGGCGCCAGGGTCTTCCACGGGGACGAGGGGCCAGCATTTCCAGGTGTCGTAGATGAAATTCTCTCAGTAACGAGGGGTCAAGAATGTCTGCTCTGTTGATCCAAGATCGTTCCTCCGGACGGTACCCCTCCCAATCTATCAGATATTGTAGATTCCCGCCCCGGTGTCTGGAGCTCAGGATATCATGCACTCGATATGCCTCCTCGCCGTCTATGATGATGGGTGGTGGGCCCTGTTCACCGGCTGCCAACTCCCTCTCCACCTCAGCTGGACCAACAGCGGGCTTGAGCAGGGATGCATGAAATGTGGGAGAAATACGATAGTGATTAGGCAGAGTCAGACGGTAAGACACAGGAGATATTTGTCTTTCTATTCTGAAAGGTCCCACATACCTGGGGCTGAGTTTCTTGCATGGGAGTCTGAGTCGGAGGTCACGTGTAGATAGCCAAACCCACTGTCCTGGTGAGTAAGCTGGATTGGGACGGCGATGGCGATCCGCCTGTTCTTTAAATCGTCTTACTGCATGTGAAAGATGGGTATGAGCGGAGTTCCAGATGGTTTCGCTGCGTTGAAACCAGTCGTTGATTGCTGGGAACTCTGTGGGTACCCCTGACCAAGGGAACAGTGGTGGTTGAAAGCCTAGCACACACTGAAAAGGGGTTAATCCAGTTGCTGCTTTTCTCAGCGAGTTCTGAGCATACTCCACCCACATAAGGAATCTGCTCCAGTCCTCCTGATGTTGAGAGCAGTAGGTGCGTAGGAAGCGAGTTATTTCCTGGTTCAATCGTTCCGTCTGTCCGTTGGACTGTGGGTGATATCCGGAAGTTAAACTGACGTTAATGTCGAGATTTTTGAAGGCGGACCATACTCTGGAGGTGAACTGGGGACCACGATCCGATACATTGTCTTCTGGAATGCCGTAAAACCTGAATACGTAGTTGCATAACAGTTCCGCTGTTTTCAAAGCGGTGGGTAGTTTGGCAATGGGTATGAGTCTACATGCCTTAGAAAATCTGTCTATTACCGTGAGAATGGTGGTGTTGCCCTGAGAAGGAGGAAGGTCCGTAATAAAGTCAATGGCTATGTGAGACCAGGGTCGACGGGGAATGGGTAGTGGTTGCAGTAGACCGGCTGGACGATGACGTGAATGTTTATGCATGCTACTGAGGGTGCATTTGACAATATTTATAGCATCTCTTTGTAAAGTGGGCCACCAGTAGCGATCTCTGATTAAGTCGACGGTGCCAGTGATTCCGGGATGACCAGAGCTGGGAGTGGAGTGGATCTCTTGAATTAGTTTTTCTCTTAACGAGGAAGGGACAAAAGTTTTACTTTCTGGACAGTTCTCGGGTGTGGGGTGTTGTGTTAGGGCTTGTGATATTTCGGTCTCAATGTCCTAGACTATGGGTGCCACGATGAGAGAGTCCTGTATTATGGGTTGATCTTCTCCCTCCCCCACCACTTCTTCACATAATCAGGACAGAGCATCGGCCTTAATGTTTCTGGAGCCTGGGATGTACGTAACTGAGAAATCGAATCGGGTAAAAAAAAAAAATAGTGCCCACCTTGCCTGCCTGGGATTTAATCTTTTCGCTGAACGAATGTACTCCAGGTTTTTATGATCGGTGATTACTGAGAATGGATGTTTAGCTTCCTCCAGCCAATGTCTCCACTCTTCCATAGCGGCCTTCATGGCTAGGAGTTCTCGATTGCCCACATCATAGTTCATTTTAGCGGGGTTAAGTTTGCGTGAAAAGAAAGCACATGGATGGAGTTTAGCTGGATCCCCTTACCTCTGTGATAATACTGCCCCAATGCCTGTGTTAGATGCATCGATCTCCACGATGAATGGTAGGTTGGGATTAGGGTGACATAGAATGGGTACTGTGGCGAAACGAGTCTTGAGGCGTACAAATGCATTTTCTGCTGCATCATTCCATTGTAGACGAGGTTTGCCGCCCTTGGTTAGCGTGGTAAGTGGTGATGCTATGGTGCTGAAATTCCGGATAAATAGTCTATAGAAGTTAGAGAAACCCAAGTACTCATCCATTGCCACTCCCTCGGTTCCGATGATGTATCCTAAGAAGGAAATAGAGGTTTTATGGAACTCACATTTCTCTAGTTTGGCGTATAGTTGGTTCTTGATCAGTCTCTCCAGTACTGCTCTGACATGGCTGACATGTTCCTCCAAGGATTCTGAATAAATCAGGATATCAATGTAAATAATTATCCACCTGTTTAACATATCTCGAAATATCTCATTGACAAAGGCCTGGAACACAGAAGGACTGTTTGCTAGTCCGAAGGGCATAACCAGATATTCGTAGTGGCCATTGGCGGTAGAGAACGCTGTTTTCTATTCATGGCCCTGTTTAATTCTGATCAGGTTTTAGGCGTTGCGTAAATCCAACTTGGTGAAGTATTTGGCAGATCGTAATTGCTCTAGTGCTGCTGGGACAAAAGGCAGTGGGTAGCGATATTTTACAGTAATCTCATTTAACCCTCTGTAGTCTATACATGGGCGTAATCCGACATCTTTTTTCCCCACAAAGAAGAAACCGGCAGAAGCTGGTGATGTGGAGGGCCGTATGAATCCTTTTTTAAGCTCTTCTTGGATGTAAGAGTTCATGGTTTCGGTTTTAGTTTGGGATAATGGAAAGATTCTCCCACAAGGGGGCAGCATACCTGGCAGAAGTTCAATGGTCATACTCACGATGGGGTGGTAGTTCAGTGGCTTTCTGTTTGCTGAACGCCTCGGACAAATGTGAGTAACAAGAGGGGATGCTTTGGTCCGATGAAACTTTAGCTGTCGTTGATATGGCATTAATTTGTACTGGAACAGATCTCAAACATTTAGTCAAACATTTTTCACTCCATCTTTCAATTTCATTTTCTTTCCAAGAAATGTGAGGATTATGGATCTGTAACCAAGGTAGACCCAAAATTACGGCGTGCTTGGGAGAATGGATGATATAGAAACTGATCTCCTCTTCATGAAGTGAGCCAGTTCTGAGGGAGATTTTAGAGGTGTGGTAGTTCACCTTACCCTCCCCTAGGGGGCGCCCGTCTATCGCCATGACTGCTAGGGGAGAATCACAGGGCATTAAGGGTATGGCACGTTTGAGAGCAAATTTATAATCCATGAAATTACCAGCTGCGCCCGAATCAACCATAGCTATGGCATGTACGATTACTTCATCCACAATGAGGGTTATTGGCACATTTAAATTCTTGTTATTAAATGAGAGAATAGTGGAACTCACCGACAAAGTTTTGATAGCTGGTTTGATCGGGCATTGAGCTTTGAAATGACCCGGATGACCTCAGTACAGGCACAGACTTTGTTTAAATCTTCTCACGTTCTTCCGTCGACAGCTGCGTGCGACCGAGTTGCATGGGTTCATTCATTACTTGGGATGTGGGCAAAACATTTTGCCTGGAAGGAGATGAGCATGCCAGTGACGGTCTCCGTGTGCGAAGCAGATTGTCTAGACGAATGGAAAGTTCAATAATCTGATCTAATGATTTATCATCGTCACGACAAGCCATTTCAGTCTGCAGGTCGGGGTTGAGTGCTTTCCTGTAGAGGGTTTTTAGCGGATCGTCTGCCCATCCGGTCTTAGCAGCCAGCGTGCGGAAGTGTAACGCGAACTCCGCTGCTGATTGGTTTCCTTGTCGTAACGTTAACAGCTCCTCTCCTGCGCTCCTTCCACCCACGGGGTGATCAAACACAATGCAAAACCTCTCGAGGAATTCCTGGAAGGTGGTGTACGTGGGAGCATTATTATGCCAAACTGCGGTTGCCCAGTCGAGCGCCTTTCGGTGAGTAGTGAGCATACAAATGCGATTTTGCTGTGTTCAGTGGAAAACATATGGGGTTGTTGAGTGACAAACAATTTGCACTGTAGTAGAAATCCCTTGCATTTGGTCGGGTTGCCATTAAACTTTTCGGGAAATGCCAAGCGTGGATTAGGAGTATAGTATGAAGTACCTGGTAATGGGTTAGTTGGAGGATCAATGGTGACGGGTTGGGCCGATGCGGTGACGTTTGAGCCTTGTAGAGCCTTCGCTAGTTCCTCCGTTAGCTGCGTGAGATGAAACAGTTGTTGTTGGTGAACGGCGAGCACTTGGCTTTGAGTTAGGAGCTTGGTCGACAACTGTTGCATAGCTGCGGGATCCATGTTTGGCGAAGTCTTCTGTAATGGAGACTCAGACAACGAGGGATCCATTTGCAGCACATTTATTAGACACAGTCTAATCAGAAACACACAGTAAGTACTGATGACTGAACTCACATGAATAACAGGGCTTCCAGATAGGAAAGTGGGCAAAATACAGTCGTTGGTCGTTGTAACAGGCAAGGATCAGGGGCAGGCGGCAGGCAAAACAGAATCAAGACAGTCTGGGTTGGCAACAGCAAGTCAAACGAGGAGTAGAAGAAACGCTCAGAAATGTCAGCAGGGCAGAACAAGACTTCACAAAGGAGTGAGGGTGAATGCTGCTTATATGTGTGTGTGATGAGTCTCAGGTGCAGCATAATCAGCTGACCGGGGAGGATTATGGGAGATGTAGTGTTTAGTAATCTGGTGAGGGAGACCTCTGCTGGCCAGTGAGGGGAATGACTGGGACCGAGTCGGTGAGAGTTACATTACTTTTGCATACTTACCTGAGGCTTGATCTCTTTCAGAATTAGTATTTTTCTTTCTTTAAATAGAGGAGCTCTGCATTTAATGACACCGTATAACCTATACCTTCATTTACCTTTAAAAGAAAAAGAAAAAATAAATAAATAGAACAATGTTACCTTCTGAGAACTTCCTGACGCTATACATGCTGTATATACAGATTAATGAAAGTTAAAAGCAATGAGTTACTTTAGTATTTTTGTCTTATTAGTTCAGTAAAGGGGCAGCACAGTGGCGCAGTGGGTAGCACAGTCGCCTCACAGCAAGAAGGTTGCTGGTTCGAGCCCTGGCTGGGTCAGTTGTCATTTCTGCGTAGAGTTTGCATGTTCTCCCCGAGTTTGCGTGGGTTTCCTCCGGGTGCTCCGGTTTCCCCCACAGTCCAAAGACATGTGCTATAGGTGAATTGAATAAGCTAAATTGGCCGTAGAGTATGAGAGTATATGTAAGAGTGTATGGGTGTTTCTCAGTGTTTGGTTGCGGCTGGAAGGGCATCCGCTGCGTAAAACGTGCTGGATAAGTTGGCGGCTCATTCCCCTGTGGCAACCCCTGATTAATAAAGAGATTGAGCCAAAAATAAATGAATGAATGAATAGTTTAGTAAAATCACTGTCTATTGAGAGACAATCCCCTTTTCTTCCATGTGTTCAAAATAATGCTTCCATCACAGAAATGTAAGGCTTTGCCATCTTGGTTTTTGTCTGTTCCTGCGGTGAGCTCATTTTCTCATTGAGTGTGATTCATACACTTATTTTAATTTAGCAAACTATTTATTAATTAATCAAAAAATAACTCGTTATTTAAAAAAAGTTACTCAAATATTATTACTTATTTTCTTTAAAGTAGTGCGTTACTATACTCGTTATTTAGAAATGTACGATTTTTACGGAACTTGCGTTACTTGTAATGCCACACAAAAGTGTTCAATGGAAGTCACATGGAATGTTTTGGTTCCTGGAACTGTTGCTGTATATGGAGGTTAAGAAAGCACTTAGATTTAATCTAAAATACTATATTAACTTATGTTGTGAAGATAACCTAAAGTCTCTGAACATGAGCTATATGCACACAGACTTAATTTTCAGCCAGGCAGCCCAAGGACTTCTGGTGAATCTGGTCTTTCCATTACAAAATTGTCACAATTAAGATCTGATTTCTTTAAAAATCTGCTATCTTCACTGCCTGGTAGATATACGATATGAAGTGGGTCTCAGATCAAACAAGAAGCACTGCATTAAAGTCTATTTCCCCTAGCCATGTCTTTAAAATAGGACAGTTTATTTTACACCAGTATGTTTAATAGAATTTCTGCGCTAGCCTGTTGCTACTGACGGTGCTAGTGGTCTTTCATCTCTTTTTACGCTTGAACAGCTAAATGAATGCTTAAGTCTATTTAACTGAATGTATTGTAGTTACATTACATCGATGCTGTAAAAACAACCTTGTGGAATTGAAAATAATCACATTAAGCTTTCACCGGAAGTTTATCATTGACTTTAAAACTCTAGCTGTGCGTAGAGCCCATTGGAATGACACGTGGGTGAGTATTCAATAATTGAATTTTCATTTTCTTATTAAAAACTGATAAAAATATATATTATAGCAAATAGTGTAAAAAAACTTCCTCTGTTAAACATTATTTGGGAAATATTTAAAAAAGAACATTCACAGAAGGGCTAATCATTTTGACTTCAACTACAGGGAGTGCAGAATTATTAGGCAAATTAGTATTTTGACCACATCATCCTCTTTATGCATGTTGTCTTACTCCAAGCTGTGTAGGCTCGAAAGCCTACTACCAATTAAGCATATTAGCTGATGTGCATCTCTGTAATGAGAAGGGGTATGGTCTAATGACATCAACACCCTATATCAGGTGTGCATAATTATTAGGCAACTTCCTTTCCTTTGGCAAAATGACTCAAAAGAAGGACTTGACAGACTCAGAAAAGTCAAAAACAGATGTCTTGCAGAGGGATGCAGCACTCCTAAAATTGCCAAGCTTCTGAAGTGTGATCATCAAACAATCAAGCGTTTCATTCAAAATAGTAAACAGGGTCGCAAGAAGCGTGTGGAAAAATAAAGGTGCAAAATACCTGCCCATGAACTGAGAAAAGTTAAGCGTGCAGCTGCCAAGATGCCACTTGCCACCAGTTTTGCCATATTTCAGAGCTGCAACATCATTGGAGTGCTGGTATCGTCAAAGATGAGCTTGTGGGGCCTTTTCGGGTTGAGGATGAAGTCAAGCTCAACTCCCAGTCCTACTGCCAGTTTCTGGAAGACACCTTCTTCAAGCAGTGGTACAGGAAGAAGTTTGAATTCTTCAAGAAAAACATGATTTTCATGCAGGACAATGCTCCATCACACGTACTCCACAGCGTGGCTGGCAAGAAAGGGTCTAAAAGAAGAAAAACTAATGACATGGACTCCTTGTTTACCTGATCTGAACCCCATAGAGAACCTGTGGTCCATCATCAAATGTGAGATTTACAAGGAGGGAAAACAGTACACCTCTCTGAACAGTGTCTGGGAGGCTGTGGTTGCTGCTGCACACAATGTTGATGGTGAACAGATCAAAACACTGACAGAATCCATGGATGGCAGGCTTTTGAGTGTCCTTGCAAAGAAAGGTGGCTATATTGGTCACTGATTTGTTTTTGAATGTCAGAAATGTATATTTGTGAATGTTGAGATGTTATATTGGTTTCACTGGTGAAAAGTAAGTGAAATGGGTATATATTTGTTTTTTGTCAAGTTGCCTAATAATTATGCACAGTAATAGTCACCTGCACACACAGATTTCCTACTAAAATAGCTCAAACTAAAAACTACTTCCAAAAATATTCAGCTTTGATATTAATGAGTTTTTTGGGGTTCATTGAGAACATGGTTGTTGTTCAATAATAAAATGAATCCTCAAAAATACAACTTGTCTAATAATTCTGCACTCCCTGTATATCTAAGTAGAGCAGAAATTGTCTGAATACAATGTCTGGGCGGTACATCTCTAGTTATCTGTCAATGTATTGTTGTTTGTGGCTGACACACTGTGGTATGGTCTCACAGGGACATGCAGTGCTGAGCAGACAGAGCCAGTGCCTTTCGTGATCGAATGGATCCCAGACATCCTTCCACACTCACAGGTGGGAGAGCTGAGAATCCGATTTGAGTACGGCCATCAGCTGGGCAGTAAACCAGAGCACTGCAAGAGCTCTGCGGGGACAGAGAGAACTGAGCAAACGATTGCAGACGCCATCACACAGCAGTGAGTAAGTTACTGTAGAAGACTGAGATTATCGTGCAGTTCAGCTATTACAATTCTTCATTGGCTTGAATGTTTTGGACATTTTTTTATTGCACTTAGCATATTCGCTGGCAATGAGGTGCTACTCAGGAAAATGTTCGTTTTTGTATTACAAACAAACTGTTGTATATATTACAGCTCTGGATATATAGACACAAACAACTAAATGTGTACAAAATAATATATTGTGAATTGTTTTCTGCTGTTCAAAAATAATTCATTCTCATACATTTCTTAATGATGGAAGTTTGACAGTTTGGTTTATGAACACAATCCCCAAACTGTAGAAACTTGTATAGTTCAGCTGACAGTTGGAGAAATGACAATAAATGATATTCATTTTAGAGAAATCTTGTTCGCTTGACACTTTTTAATATTTATTTGTATAAAACAGAAACTGTGAGCTGTTTTCACACTGTATTTTCATTCCTTTATTCATTTTCTTTTCGGCTTAGTTCCTTTATTAATCAGGGGTCACCACAGCGGAATGAATCGCCAACTTATCCAGCATATGTTTTTTTTTACGCAGCGGATGCCCTTCTAGCCGTAACCCAACACTGGGAAACACCCATATACACTCTTTCACACACATCTGCGTCCCCGATTCAATTCATCTTTGTATAGTGTTTTTTAAATGTGGATTGTGTCAAAGCAGCTTCACATAGAAGATAATAGTGAATTGAAAGTGTCAGTTCAGTTTTCAGAGTTTAAGTTCAGTTCAGTGTGGTTTTATATTCACTGCTGAGAGTCCTAACACTGAAGAGTAATCCATCGATGCGCAGCTCTACAAGTCCCGAACCATGCAAGTCAGTGGCGACAGCGGCGAGGAAAAAACTTCACCAATTGGCGTAAATAAAGGAAAAAACCTCAAGAGAAACCAGGCTCAGTTGGGCACGACCATTTCTCCTAAGGCCAAACGTTTTGTGCAGAGTTGCAGTTTAAGCGCCGGAAGCTGGAGATCGCTGGACGTCAGCGAAGACTCCGCTGTCCCTGGAGGTCACTGGAATCAGACGCATGCTCTCCACTCCTCCATGACCACTACAGCTGCTACTCAGGAAACGGCCTGGTCCAGGATTGTGGAACCCTGGGATCTTCTCCTCACTAAGCAGAAGTTCAAACCATTTCCCTGATGCCGTTTGACGGTTGCCATATTAGTGAAATAAATGACCAAACTACCAAATAATACCCGCCATGAGTATAACTGCATTCACCCTCAGGAGATGCTATAATCACTCTTGTAGGAAAACATAGCTTTCACAATCCAAAATAAATAAAGTTATCCTAAATGAGCGCCTGTGATATCTTAGTCCCTTTCACTACATAAGCAAAGCGGTAGTCAATGAATGTGTGGTGTCCATCACTCTACTTAATTTTACTGGTTGAATAAGTGCAGCATCTGGGTATTTATTCATTCATTCATTTTCTTTTCGGCTTAGTCCCTTTATATATCTGGGGTTGCCACAGAAGAATGAACTGCCAACTTATCCAGCATATGTTTTACACAGTGGATGCCCTTCCAGCCGCAACCAATCACTGGGAAATCAAGGTATTTAAAGTGCACTTATTTTTTTTAGAGTTTTTAGTGTGAACGCACTACTTAGACTATTTAGACTACAAAATGACATAGAATAGTGCATAAGTCTGCGATTTGGGATGCTCGCATACACTCTGGCAAATTTAGCTTATTCAATTCACCTATAGCGCATGTCTTTAGACTGTGGGGGAAACTGGAGCACCTGGAGAAAACCTATGAAAGCACGGGAAGAACATGCAAACTCAACACAGAAATGCCAACTGACCCAGCCAGGACTCGAACCAGCGACCTTCTTGCTGTGAGGCAATCGTGCTACCCACTGTGCCACCTTGACGCCAAATATTTTTATGTTGCATTAATTTTAGTAAGATAATCTGCTTTCAACAAATATTTTTAGTTATTTATTCATTCATTTTCATTCAGCTTAGTACCTTTTTTATCAGGGGTCACCTTTTTAGCACGTTTTACGCAGTGGATGACCGTCCAGTCGCAATCCAGTACTGGGAAACACCCATACACTCTCGCATTCACACACACTCATACAATATGGTCAATTTAGTTAATCCTATTCACCTATACTGCATGTCTTTGGACTGTGGGGGAAACCGGAGCACCCGGAGGAAATTCACACAAAAATGGGGAGAGCATGCAAACTCCACACAGAAATGCCAACTGGTACAGCTGGGACTCGAACCTGCGACTTTCTTGCTGTGTGGCGACAGTGCTGACAACTGAGCCACTCCGCCCTTTTTAGTTATACAAAGTTTAACTTAAATTTTATACATCTTAACATTTTAGCAAATTTGACTGATGTAAGTTGCGGTGACTAGATTCAGCTAAATTTATTTAATTCAGCAAAAAAAATTATTTAGTAGACGATCACAGAAAAGTCAAACTAAGCATTTTGGCCAATCGCAGAGCTGCGTGAGTTTACTGGTGTATGTGAGGCTCAGGAAGACACAATTCTTCTGCTAACTGACTATCGGGGGTCAGCTTTTTTCAGTTGTTTGTGTAATATATATATATATATATATATATATATGCTTTAGTGAACCAAATTCATTTAAGTTTTTTTATGTTTGTTTTATGTGATCTGAATCCGAAAGCAGTCTTCCATATACTTAAAGCTAAAATAAATATAAGTTTCATTTTACAATAGACTATGTTGATAAAAAAACATTAATTTTGACCTATTTCCTTTTCGGTGATCGTCTAATCTTTCCTGTTGATCACCCCTGACCTACTTTCTGCTGAATCTGAATTTCATGATCTAAATTTCTGGTTTTGAATTTTAGGATATTACATTTTTTTTTATTATTATTTGATTTTCTGAATTTCTCCATCTTGAAAACTTGAAACTATTTTTACTAACTGAATATATTCAGTCTGTGAATTCAGAACACAAAAAATCTGAAGTTTGAAAGTATGTCTATAAAAAATTTTGCCTTGAAAAATTCAGTTGTTTTAAATTTCAGATGTTCAATATTCAAGTTATTAAAATTCTAATTTAAATTAATAAATACATTTTTTTAACGGCATATAAAATTCTGATTTATTAAATTACAATTGTCAATAATTCAAATGAATTTTTTATTTCAGTTATGACATTTCATAATTTCAATTTGTCTTAATTATTCAGACTTATTTTACAATTCTGACAGTGTTTGTTCCTGTCAAGTCAATCATTGGCTTTTTGCCTTGTAATTTCTACAGCATCATAATATCAACCAATAATTTCTTATAATTATTTAGCATCTTATAATTTTGACTTTCCATGTTGTTATTGAGCTAAAGACAAACATTACAGTTTTCAGGAATTGTTTAATACCATTCAGTTTATGCCTCCAAGATTTATTGAAGTACACTTTAAAAGAATACTATATAAGTTTTCTACTTCAACATTTGACTTACATAAGGTGTTTTTTTTTGCAACAATCTATGGAATTACCTAGGTAATTCAGTGACATTTTTACACCATTTTTTTCCATCAAGTCTCGGTCAAACTCGGTCCTGGAGGGCTGGTGTCCTGGAGAGTTTAACTCCAACCCTAATCAAACACACCTGAACCAGCTAAACAAGCTCTTACTGTAGATATACTAGAACAGGGGTGCCCAAACTCGGTCCTGGAGGGCCAGTGTCCTGCATATTTTAGTTCCAACCCCAATTAAACAGACCTGAACAAGCTAATTAAGCTGTTTCTAGGTATACTAAACTTCCAAGCAAGTGTGTTGAAGTAAGCTGGAGCTAAACTATGCAGGACACCGGCCCTCCAGGACCGAGTTTGAACACCCCTGAACTGAGTGATGTTTTATGAACTAATTTCGAGAGAAGCACAATCAGTTTTTGACGAGGCTAATTCATCACAACTCCACACTATTAAACTCGATACCATAAATCAGAGGGGGGAGCGTTCTAGAGCCAGGCTAGACACTGCGCTCGGATCCTATCTCTATCCTAATAAGGGGAATAATATGATTTAGGGTGTCTTTTTGAGCTCAGAGCCCTTTCCCCGGACAGCACGCCAAATACGCACATTCTATTCAGTCAAATATGTGATCTTGTTAAATGTCATATTGAGAGCTTTGTACTGTTGCAGGTTTTGCAGGTAATGCTGTTTATTAAGACTTTAGATAATGTTTATGCAAGTTTGTCTTAATTGTCTAATCACTTATATTGTAATTATAATCTAATCACATATATTGTACTTTGATTACATCAGGATATAAGATCAGCAAGCCAAAGTCCACTTCAGCTACAAAAACGCCATTTGCTTTTTGAATTTACTTCACAAATAACGTTCATATAAACGTGAAAGTGTAGGTAAACATAACCAGGAATTTCTTCAATTTTTAATCTTTCCATTTCAGTCAAATGGTAATCATACACTACTGTAACTGATGACATCACAGTATTGTCCTCTGTGTAACACTACAGTATCAACCGTTTAGAGGTGCGTTTCCCAAACAACGACATAACTCACGGCTGAACCATCATAGTGCGATGCATCGTTTGGCAAAAGAACGATGTAGTGACGAGTGTTTCCCAAAACCCCTACTTTCTCTGTCGCAGATCCATCACTTGAACCACATTAGTTATAACGTAAAACGCCCATAATGATGCTCTAAACGGGGTGGAGTAACTTATTTAGAGAACAACCCCATCATTTCTTTGAGCAAATTATATTGTTTTACACAAACACGCATTTAAAATAAAATCCAAAATTAGTTTTGGTAAAAACATGCCCTCGTTTTCCATATTAATTAAAATATATGTAAATGGCATAGGGCCAATGTTTGCTTTACTAATATTATTAAGTTGAACGTTACATATTCTATTCTATAACATAAAATCACTTACAAAAGCTAACACTATTCTGATATCATATATAAACCATATAAATGAATAAATAATGAGGCGATTCATCATAAATATATTTACTTTAATAATAATATTAATGATGTTGATGATTATTATTATTATTATTTAGGATATTGTTTATTTATAAAAAAAAATACAATTTGACACATGCAAACCACAGCAGAAAGTTCTAACCAACAGACCCATGTCATATACAGCAGAGAAACTTAATAAATAACCCACTATAAAATAAAAGATCTGATGAGTCTTGATTTCTGCTGCGACATTCGGAACGTAGGGTTAGAACAACATGAAAGCATCCATCCTGCCTTGTATCAACGGTTCAGGCTGGTGGTGGTGGTGGTGTAATGGTGTGGGAGATGTTTTCTTGCCACACTTTGGGCCCATTAGTACCAATTGAGCCTCGTGTCACTGCCTACCTGAGTATTGTTGCTAACCATATTCATCCCTTTATGACCACAGTGTACCCATCTTCTGATGGCTAATTCCAGCAGGATAACGCGCCATGTTATAAATCGCGAATCCATCTCAGACTAGATTCTTGACCATGAAAAAGAGTTCACTGTACTCAAATGGCCTCCACAGTCACCAGATCACATTTCAATAGAGCACTTTTGGATGTGGTGGAAAGGTAGATTCGCATCATGGATGTGCAGCTGATAAATCAGCAACTGCATGATACTATCATGTCAATATGGACCAAAATCTCTATATATTAATATTTCTATATTTTTAGTACCTTGTTGAATCTATGTCACGAAGGGTTAAGGTAGTTCTGAAAGCAAAAGGGGGTCCAACCCGGTACTTGTAAGATGTACCTAATAAAGTGGCCGGTTAGTGTACAGTAGGCCTATGCTAACTTTCACTTGTAAAGTTTTTTAAATATTTTCTTACATACAGTATAGACTTTACTTTATTGTTGTGTTTACTATAAATTATTATAGTATTTTTCATGTCGCACTGAACATTAAACTCTCAAGTAAAGCTAGTATTGGATTTTATTTAAAATTTCGTAAAAGTTCTTGGGAGTTCTTCCGGTCTGTCGTACACAAACCTCCTGCCCAAGAGATGGCGCTAGTGACCTTTCTGACTCCATCACTGTGTGTCTGCGAAGGAAGGACTGGGAGCTTAGGAAATAAACAAAAGACGAGCTCAGATTGATAAATGTTTTAAGGTTAATCAAAATATTTTAACCACGCGTTTGCAGTCTTTAAGTTGATTTGCACCAAAGGAAGGTCCGAATGGATATGAATTGCGACCTATCGCTGCGAGTGAGCGTCTTCTCCGAACAAGGGGGAAGGAAATACATGGAGGATTTAACGGAGGTGATCGTGGAGCTGGAACCCACCGAAGATGAGCTGCAGGCGGCGGGACACGCTGATCCAAAGCCGGACCAAGAGCCGGTCTCTGATAACGAACCACCGGACTGCTCAAACAATCCTTTACCGGTGCTGATAACGTGGAGAAACCCGCTGTCGACCGAGGAGCCTGACGGCACGGATGAGCCTGGGACTCAATCGGCGGCGGCGGAAAGCAGGAGATCGGTCGCCTTCTTCGCTGTGTTTGACGGACACGGAGGGCGAGAAGCCGCGCTGTTCGCTCGAGATCACCTCTGGGATTTTCTCAAGAAGCAACGGGGATTTTGGTCTAAGGATTACCGGAAAGTTTGTTCCGCAATTCGGAAGGGCTTCGTCGCATGTCATCACGCGATGTGGAAGAAGCTTCGTAAGCCAATCCAACACCATTACACGCATATCAATCCAACACCATTACACGCATATCAGTCCAACACCATTACACGCATATCAGTCCAACACCATTACACGCATATCAATTTAACACTATTACACTCGTGTCAATTCAACACTATTACACTCAAGTTAATTCAACATCAATACACTCGTGAACAAGCGTGACGTTTCCTGATGTTGTGATTAGCTTCGATTGGGTTAACGTTATGATGTTCTACAATGTAATTTACCTTCAGGCAATATATAACGACTGCAATCATGAATATTAGAATTTTTCCTAAGGCAAGATGGATTAAGATAACATAGAGTTTGCGACAATGTAAATTAGCTGTCAAGCTAGCACACTTTTTTGAAATTGGGCGCCACTCAAACTACTTACTGCCGAAAACACGAAAAAAAAAATCGATCAGAAGGGTCGTTCTGCGCATGTGCGGAACATTTTGACTGGCATTTCCACAACGCTGTCATTCCCATCACCACACACATTTAAAAAAAATATTTTAAAAGATCTTATCACACATCAAAAATGTATTCACAATTTATGAGTTCATGCTCTATTTAATATACAAATTCAATTTCTTTATTTTCTAATAAGCTCTTAACCAAATTAATTGTGACAGGTGTACAATTCAGCATTTGGTCCTAAGGGACTAATTTATTTCATTGACAAATGTATAAATATTGTATACATTGTGGAAAGATTGCTTAAACTAGATGCAAAAATGATTTTAGTCTATTTTTGTCTGCCAAAATATATTTCATTTAGAAATAAAAGCTGTATATTGAGATGTGTTGGAAATGACATGTCACGATGGAAAAAATGTTAAATATGACCATTTTATTTTTCTTATCTAAGTTTGTCCTCTTACACATCATAAAACTAGACAAATTATTAAAACCTATGAGGCTATGTTATGTTACTTTTGAACAAGTTTTTTTTACTCAACTTCACAAGGCTAAAAGTGCCCGTAGTTGAATAATTGGCCATATATATATATATATATATATATGAGCAATTCCATGCAAATGTAAACCTTGCCATGAAAAAAATTAAGTTTTCACCAAAATAGAGAAACCGTTTTTTTTTTTGTGTAAGCAAGTGTTTTACAGTACATCTATAACGGAGAGATGTCATCCATAACGAAGCTTTTACCTTATAAATGTCAAATAAAATAAAATCAATTATGTTTGTTCTGTAGTCAGCCGACTCTTGTACTGTTAATTAGCATTATTTCTTTTGGGTTGTGCAGTTTAATTCACAGAATTTCTACAAAATGTTGTATACTGAAAAACACAGACTTTTTTTGTCACATACATAATGCATGTTTATTTTCCTCATTTAAAATATAAAAAATCTTTACAGATTGATATTTTTCTGCTCCCATAACTCTATGGTTAGCTGTTTTGTAAAATATAAACAGATGTTTCAATATAATGTTAACGTATACTTTCTATGTGAATTTATGTTCTAAGTTTTTACTGCAAATGTCACATATGTAAAGAAAACAATTATTAGCCCCCCGTAGAATTTTTTTTTATATTTCCCAAATTATGTTTAATAGAGTACTGAAATTTTAACACTATGTCTGATAATATTTTTTCTTTCTGAAAAAGTCTTATTTGATTTATTTCGGCTAGAATAAAAATGAATTTTGAATGAGTTTTGAATTTTTTTAAGAACCATTTTAAGGTCAGAATTAATAGCCCTTTTAAGGTATTTTTGTTCGATTGTCCACAGAACAAACCATTGTTATACAATAACTTGCCTAATTACCCTGACCTGCCTAGTTCACCTAATTAACCCAGTTAAGCCTTTAAATGTCACTTTAAGCTGTATAGAAGTCTCTTGAAAAATATCTACTAAAATATTATGTTCTGTCATCATGGCAAAGATAAAAGAAATCAGTTATTAGAGATGAGTTATTAAAACTATTGTGTTTAGAAATGTGTTGAAAAAAAATCTGCTCTCCGTTAAACAGAAATTGGAGAAAAAAATAAACAGGGGGCTAATAATTCAGGGGGGCTAAGTATTAAATCAGCAAAACTTATAATTGCAAGATTAAATTGAGGTAAAGTTGGTTTTATATTCGCACATTTGGACATTCTCCTTAATAATGTAATTTCATAAAAGTATTATTTGAAAATTCAAACTAAATAGGCAAATCATATTAGCTGTCAATGAATATCAAAGAACAACAGTGTTCACAGTCAATTAAACATTGCTAATGTTACTTTGAAGTCATACTTTAATGCAATTTTAGACTGAAAATTCAAAGTAGCATGCCAATGAAAATTAATAAATGGATAGTTCAACCAAAAATTAAAATTTACTCGTTATTTACTAACCCTCAAGTGGTTCCAAACCTTTATGAGTTTCTTTATTATCATGAATAGTAAAGAATATATTTTATTGAAAGCTGAAAATCTGTAACCATTGACTTCTATAGAAGTAAAATTAAATACTACGGAAGTCAATGTTGGTTACAGATTTCCAGCTTCAACAGAAGAAAGAAATTCTAACAGGTTTTGGAACATGTAAAGTGTAAGTAACGACTTTTCACTTTTGGGTGAACTATCCTTTTAATAACATTAATATTGACTTCTCATTTTGGCTTTTTTTTCTTGTGATAATAATCTTCCTCATAAGGACTTGACTCATTACAGTGACTTTGGTGTTCTAGAATAAAGAAAACATACTTATAATAATAACATGTTATTAATAAAAAAGAAATGTGAGATTAAATATCTTCATGTACACGTTAGTGACATCTATTGGTCAAAGCCTGGTAAATGCAAGAAAAGTGGGACATTATGCAAAGTGGTTTTCATTAAAATGTTATCTGCATTATCATGAACTAAAATTAAAGATTAGTCTCTCGTTATTATAAGATGTTAGTTTAATATTATGTGAACGTTCCTCATTACTGTGTGACTTGCAGAATGTTTTTTTTTTTTTTTTCTGCAGTTGAGCCATAAATAGTAGTCAGTAGTGGTTTACCATGTGTCTGTTCTTCAGCTGAATGGCCCAAGACTTTAACTGGTCTCCCCAGTACCTCGGGCACTACAGCCAGTGTGGTGGTCATCAGAGGGGACCATATGTTTGTGGCTCATGTTGGGGATTCATCTGTGGTTCTGGGCGTGAGGGAGGACCCTTCGGATAAGGTCATCAAAGCTGTGGAGGTCACTCAAGACCACAAGCCCGAGCTCCCAAAAGAGAAGCAGAGAATTGAGGGACTGGGAGGCAGGTGAGAAGTTAACACTTTAATTTAAAGTCATTACAAGAGTCAATCTCTTAAAGGGACAATTCACCTCAAAATGACATTTCTGTCATTGTTTACTCGCCCATCACTTGTTCCAATCCTGTTTGAGTGTCTTTTTTTTCCTGTTAAACACAAAAGAAAATATTTTGAAGAACGTTGGAAACTTGACTTCTATAGTATTTAGTATCTATAAAGTTTTTTTTTTTCTCGTAAACACTCACTGGCTACTGGCTCTTTGGTACACCTTGCTAGTACCCCCTTTTGCCTTCCGAACTGCCTTAATCCTTTATGGCATAGATTTAACAAGGTACTGGAAATATTCCTCACAGATTTTGGTCCATATTTGCATGATAGCATCACGCAGTTGCTGCAGATTTGGTGGCTGCACATCCATGATGTGAAGCTCCCGTTCCAGCACATGATAAAGGTGCTCTATTGGATTGAGTGACTGTGGAGGCCATTTGAGTACAGTGAACTCATTAGATGATTTGCGCTTTATGACATGGAGCGTTATCCTGCTGGAAGTAGCTGTGCTGCTCACTGCATATTTTCTCTTTTTCTAACCCTTCTCTGTAAACCCTACAGATGGTTGTGCGTGAAAATCTCAGTAGATCAGCAGTTTCTGAAATACTCAGACCAGCCAGTCTGGCTTCAACGACCATGCCACGTTCAAAGACACTTAAATTACCTTTCTTCCCCATTCTGATGCTCCCTTTAGCAGATTGTCTTGACCTTGTCTAAATGCCTAAATGCATTAAGTTGTTTGCATTCTCATTTGTTCCCAAACTCCTACTTAGCGCCTCTGCGCTGATTGGACCGATGACAGCCTGCTACGATTGGTCGACAGGGTTCAGTGCGAGACAGTAAAATGCCCAGCTAGGTTTATCAAGCCCCTGGGTCGCCAACATTGGTATTGGATCTGAGCTGGCCACCATTATTATAGTTTAGAGACCCAATACATTTTTTTTGTTTTTGCTTTGACTGTAGTGTGGTGAAGAAGTCTGGTGTGAATCGTGTGGTGTGGAAACGACCTAGGCTGAGTCACAACGGACCGGTCAGGAGGAGCACCCCAATCGATCAGATCCCCTTCCTCGCTGTCGCCAGGGCTCTGGGTAAACACTCTATTACACTGTCACTCAGATATATTATACATGGAGTATTAGGTGATCTGTACTGACTTTAGTTCTCATTAAAATGTCAATATCCTTTTCTTTAAAGGAGTAGCAAACTCAAAAATTAAATTCAGCCATCTTTTACTCTTCACTTGTTCCAATGTGGGTGTTAGTTTCAAACACTAACCCTGCAGCCTAAAAGCGGTTACTCAGTGAAGCTAAGCAAGGCTAAGCCTGGTCAGTACCTGGATGAGAGACCACATGGGAGAACTAGGTTGCTGCTGGAAGTGGTGTTATTTAGGCCAGAACGGGGCACTCAACCTGCTGTCTGCATGTTTCCTAATGCCCCAGTATAGTGAAGGGGACACTATACTGTCATTGAGGGCTGTCTTTTGCATGAGACAATAAACTGAGGTCCTAACACTCTGTTGTCATTAAAAATCCCATGGCACTTCTTGTAAAGAGTGGGGATTTAACCTCGTTGTCCCAGCCAAATTCCCTCTATCGGCTCTTACCCATCATGCTGATCATAGGAAAATCAGCTGGTGATCGGCTCTCTCAGTCTTTATGTGGGAAATTTATAAGGAAAAGCAAACATCTAGCATGCTAAATATATTATATTCTGGACATATTCTGGACTGGTCGGTTGGCTCGATACAATGTGTTGTCAGATGTAGTGACGAGTATAGCCAATGACAGAGAAAGTCATAGGTTGACCGACCATTGTGTTCACATGCTCAACAGAAATGCTTGTGGTTGGCCAGAATGGTCACCGATACACTCGCTTAGGGCTGGACGATTTTGCAAAATAAAATATCATGATATCATGTTTCATATCGTTCGATATTGATAATTATTGAATATTTTTAACGATACATTTAGGAATATTAGGATTTTTTCTTTATGTAACCACTTTTATTTAAATTTACCAACATCACTAAGGCAAATAGTGTTGTCAAAAAAAAAAAACTCCTCATAATAAAATAATCATAAGTGTTAAAGAGACTTTTAAACTCGATAAATAAAATGTTACAAGTGTGTGCAATGGTAAAACGTAAATACTGAACAATCAAAGCAAACTTTAAGGTGTGAATAATAACGATACAGTAAACCTCAAACTGTAAACAAAGGAAATTATGATCATCAGGTCTGAGCTTTCAAGTAAATTAACTAACCATCCTTGTTCAAATACACACTGCAACAATAAAAATTGTAAAGTTCAATGACTATATTACCCCCTATGCTCTTTTAGATGGGGTGCTAGTGGCTAGGATGTTGTTGTTCTAACCTGAAGTGACAAGCGTGCGTGTGGACTCCTTGACCATTTACAATGGATTTGGCTAGCGCTTCACTGGCATATCTCGTAACTAGGCGACCATCAAACGTTTTGTTAGAGGATGCCAAATGAACACATTATTGCTGCAGCTCCGATACAAGTTTATGGAGAAAATTAAAAAGCGTTGCAGTGTTTGTATGCGCTGTTTGTCTGAGGTAATTAGTCTGCCGTTATTACTAAAATGTGTATATTTCACACAAAGTGTGAAGCAGATTGGTTAGTTCTACTTGCATGAATCGCGATGCGCTTACAGCATTCGGAAAAGTTGAGACGTTTTTAACTAGGTGTGGCTGGAAAATCACACGGTTTACGTGCACGCCGCATGCACAACATGTTCGCGTCGTGCAAGTTGTGCTTCTTCAATGGAAATGACAAACTGACACCCTAAGCTTATTGGCACTGCTTCCAGGGCGCGTGCTCAGCAGCCACATTTTAATAAAACCATAGCGCTTCATACCGAAACTACATACTGAATCTTTTTTTTAGCGATATTGACAATGGTGTTTGGTCAATAAATATCAATACCGGTTTTTTATCGCCCAGCCCTACGCTCGCTTTTCGCTTCATCATTGCGTTTACACAAAGAGCATGTGAAAGCCAAGTTTATCAGCTGATTAGTGCTGATATATGAGCGATTAAAGATAAATGTGGCTTTCAAATAATCCCTTGAATGCTTTTTTGTTTTTGTTTTAAGTTAGCGTTTTTCAATTCCTTTCCTCGGGTCCCCCCACCCTTTTGCATTTTGTATGACTCAATCTGACACACAAAGATCTGTTAGCGAGCTGATGATCTAAATTAAGTAAGGACATACAAAATGTGCAGGGCAGAGGGGTCCTGAGGACCGCAGTTGGGAACCACTGGCTTTAAGGTCACAAGCTTTTCCCAAAATCATCTTTTGGGAGCTGTTTGCACAGAACTGTGTGTAGGTATAGCATGTCCACTGTCATATTAGGGTGATATAAAGGCGATACATTTTTTTATTTATTTATTTTTTCAAATCACTCCCATTTTGAGGCCTACTGTAATGTTACATAAGAGTGCGGTTTTCCCACCCACCGAATTGATTGACAGCCACGTATTAACATGTCTCTGTAGTAACGTGTATAGTCATATCCACAAGACAGGAGTGTGCAAAGCAACTGGGATTAAAAGATCTGTTCAGGTCGGTCGGATAATAAAAAAGTACATTATGATTAATTGCGGGTGGGTCACGGGTGGATGTAGCAGGACATAGCAGTTGACCAGCAAAAAAGCAGAGAATGGACTTCGCAGAATGTGAAGACGAGACACCCAAAATAATGGATAAAGTGCAAGAGTACTGTGCTGTACTTTCAGTTAGAGGAGTCATCAGAGGAAAATTTGCTATCGTTCTGGGAGAAACAAGATCGCTTATTTACACGACTGCATCGCTTTGCAAGGAGAAGCTTGTGCATTCCTACAACAAGCGGAGCGAGCGAACGCTCATTTAGTGCAGCTTTCTGTTTTGGAGGCCAGGTGGAATCGCTTGAATCCAGGCTCAGTAGATGCTATTCTGTTTTTGCACAGTGCATAGAAAAAGGCCAAGTAAACATAATATAGCTGCTGTTTAGGCTGAAGTGGCACCGTTTTTGTTATCGATTTCCTGTAGCCTATACTGTATGTAAATGCTGAATCTGCTGTTAATAACAACCGATCCACAGTGACCTATCATCTTGCTTAAAACATAGAATTAGAGTTATTAAAGTGTCAATCGGGTGCGGATATATATATATATATATATATATATATATATCAGATAAAATAAAATGTGCGGGCAGGTGGTGGGTGGATAATTAGTATGAAGGAGCGGATTCGGGTAACATTTCAGCTGATCTGCACATCTCTAGTTTAGAGCAGTAAATTCTAATATTCTGAAAGGTATAATAAATAATCTGATGGGTGTTTTGAGCTAAAACTTTACAGACACATTCTGGTGACACAAAATAATTCTCTTAAATGTTGAGGAAGCGGTAAAATTGGTGCCCTTTTAATGTACCTCTACACTTTAAAGTAGAGATGGAAATCACCTTTCTTTCAGCATTTAGGTTTTTACTGATGATGAACAGTAATATCTCTGATAATTGTGGTCGATGTGTCTGTGCAGGGGATCTATGGAGTTATGACTTCTACAGTGGAGAATTTGTGGTGTCTCCTGAGCCCGACACCAGTGTGGTGACCCTGGACCCAAGACGGCATCGTTACATCATCGTTGGCAGTGATGGCCTTTGGAATATGGTGCCACCGCAAGAGGCAGTAACTGTTTGCCAGAGCCATGATGAGGCTGTGGTACGAGCAGATTATTCTCAGTATCTGATATACTTTAGTGATTCACCATTATGGATTTTTTTTTTCATGGCCGATTCCAATTGCATATTTTTTTGTTTAAATTTAAGGTATTTTTCAACATTTCTTTTATATACTTAGCCATTTTAATTTGCTTCAAGAATTGAAAGACAACTTAGAATCCACAACTAGAAAGAGTCTCACAATTCAAGGTCTATCAAAACTTTTTGCAACCCCTTCATTATTTGTCTTCGAGTTCTTTTCAAAGTACTGTGACTTCTTTAGCTGGGATTTCACAGTCTTCATTTTCATCTATACTCACTGTCTGTGCTTCTAAAATCGCTGATGAACGTAGTCCAGAAGCACATAACCTTTCCAAATCTTCCAGAAATTCTTAAAAAAATAAAACTGGGCAATGTCAGATTTTGCAAATGTACTTGGAGCACTTGACAGAACATATTGGAACATTCTGATTCCCCCACGTGTATTCCACAACAGCATGTATTCCACAACAGGAACGCACACACGGACTACGTTTACATGAACACCAATAATCAGATTTTAATATGATTAAGAAAATACTCTGATTACCATGTAAACAGTGATTTTTGATGACCTTAATCCGACTAAAGTCATAATCGAACTAAACAGAAATGGAATTAAGACATGTGGAGTATGCCGATTTTAGTCGCATTATTGAAGTGCAGAGCCACAGACACAAACAACACTTCCAGCAGTTCATACTCTCATTCAATATATTGTTTGTCACGGGGGGCATGCATGAATTGTTCCTGAATGAAAGTGAAAGTGCCAAACTGCAGTTAACATTGTCAAATTAAGAATGAAACACCGAAATTACATGAAACTCCGGAGGAAATGTGGATAACGTGGTGACGCAATGGCGTTACTCGAATTATGTGCTATAACATGTAAAACGAGATCAGGAACATTCAAAAAGCAGTTCATGAAAACACCTTAATTCTATTATTGTCTTATTCATTCATTAATTCTTTTTTTTGGCACAATCCCTTTATTAATTTGGGGTTGCCACAGTGGAATGAACTGCCAACTTATCCAGCATATGTTTTATGCAGCAGATGCCTTTCCAGCCGCAACCCATCACCGGGAAACCATTATTCCCACACATGCACTACAGACAATTTAACCTAATTCACCTGTACCACATGTTTTTGGACTTGTGGGGGAAACCGAACATGGGGAGAACATGCAAACTCTACACAGAAACCAGCGACCTTCTTACTGTGAGGCGAACGTGCTACCCACTGCGCCACCGTGCATGTAGTATCTCGGCTGTTTTTAAAAATGCTAGTTTCTTTGTTTTCATTTTCCTGGCTTGTTGCAGGAGCGAGTGACGTTTCACTGTAAACTAACAGCGTCTAGTTGCAAAGGGTACCCAAAAGGTGGTATGGTACAGTTTGCTTTTAGCTATCTTTTGACAGTGGAAATGCCCATAAAAGCGTACCGAACCGTACCACTCAGTGGAACCGGGCCATTATGCACTATTCTATGCCATTTTGTAGTATAAATAGGGCATTCACACTGAAATATCTAAAAAGATTAAGTACGCTTTAATTACCTGGATGCTGCACTTATTTAACCGTTAAAATAAAGTGTGGAAATTTGGACACTTCACGCACTCAACAACCGCTGCTTTACTCGTAGTGGAAGGGGTGGAGCTTTTGGGCACTCATGTTGGATTACTTTATTTATTTTGGATTGTAAAAGCAAAATTCTTCTACACGAGTGATTATATCGCCTCCCGATAGTGAATGCGGTTATACTCATGGCAGGTATTATTTGGTACTTTGGTCATTTATTTCAGTAATTTGCCAACCGTCAAACTTCATCAGGGAAGCTTTCTGCGTAGTTAAAAACCCATTAGTGTTTAGACACTACATACTATATTACATACTATGCTGTTGAGTGTGTAAGTGCATCAGTACATAGTGCATAAGTGTATAGTGTGCCATTTGGGACACAGCTAAAGTGTTCTTCCAGTGTCATTCTTTAGTCTTTGCTCTAGGTTTTGTCACTGTCCTTCCAGTGTTTCTAACGCACCCTTCTGTTACCATTGAAACAGCTGTAAAGGAAATTTTTTGTCTTCCCAATCTTTGTGCATGCAAAGTACCTTGATCAAACAGGAGATGACAAGTTTTTAAAGTAAAGTAAAGGTGTGTGTGTGTGTGTGTGTGTGTGTGTGTGTGTGTGTGTTGTGTGGGTTTTGGGTGTGTGTGTGTGTGTGTGTGTGTGTGTGTGTGTGTGTGTATATGTATGATAATGAGATGTTAAAAATAGCATCCGGTTGCTGATTGAGTGTTAAAAAACATCAGATTTCTGACCTGTTGATTGGTGCATATCTATAATATACAGTGCTAACCTCTCATAGCCATTTATCATTATCAAAATCATTTTTAAATGTCTGTGTTCTGTCCTACAGGCACCTTTTGGGATGTCAGTTGCACGTCGGTTGGGTTGCCATGCGTTGATGCGATGGCGCCAGCGGATGCTTCGTGCCGATAACACCAGCGTCATAGTTATCGCCCTTCCTGAGCCCGGCAAACCCCACTTACCTATGCACAGAGATGAGGTCATACTCAGCCTAGCAGAGGGTCCACACTGTGACCCAGCAACAGGATCCCGCTCCAACACGCCGCTCATCAAGGTAAAGTCAAGAAGAGAAGCCTAAACACTAGAAGAAAACGCACTGCTGGAGTTTTAAGGAAAGCAAATCGTTCTCTTTGATGTTCTGCTTGGTGCTCTCAGTACCACAATAATTACAACACCTCCATCACAATACCAAAGTTTCAGTAGCAAATATTAATACCAGTAAAGTTTGATAGTACCTGCACTAATTGAAAACGATACTGTTTTATTTAGCTACCATTTTTTAAAGAAACAAGTCCCTATTCCATCCATCTCCATCCATCCATCCATCTCCATCCATCCATCCATCCATCTCCATCCATCCATATCCATCCATCCATCCATATCCATACATACACATCCATACATACACACACATCCATACATACATACATACATACATACATACATACATACATACATACAT
>CAIGQZ010032318.1:13978422-13997551 GCA_903798205.1 Danio tinwini
TATTATATTATATTATATTATATTATATTATATTATATTATATTATACATATAACTATGGTGTAACAGCCCAATCCAAATCCTCATTTATGTTGTTGATCCTGAGTCCTGTTCCTAACAAAACATGTAATCTTTGTTCAGTAGTAAAGGTTAATAGTTAAATAAATAAATCGTAGACATTGTTGCTCGGCCTTGATGTGAACAGTCTTTTGATACATTCGTTTCTACTTGCACCCCTGTCTAATCCAATAACCCCTACACCGCAGCATCTGCTTTGATCCCCAGTCGATGGGGAATCACATCCAATGTAACTGATACATTAATATAATATAATCAGCGGCAGGACGGCGATCAGGATCTAAGAGGAGAACTCTGGTCCACCTCCTGTGTTTTCAGGCTCTGGCATTTTCAAATGTGATTCATGATAATGGGCCTCGTTTAAAGCCATTCCGTTGCATGTCAGCTGCTGGAAATGCTGTTATGACCTGACATGTGTAATGTCCACTGGAACAAAGAGATCTGTCCAGTGGAGGGGGAAATAGTAAATTAAGATTCCTCTGACGAAGCACCGTCTCATTCCTAAGGGCATTCATGGATCCTGTCGTCCCACTGATTCGGTTATAAACTGTTTAAGGAGGGCTTGAACTTGTTATTCAATTGAACCTCAAAAGGGCATTTGTGCTCTGGCACAAGACAGACACCTGTGAGACAGAGCAATCAACAGAGTCGAACGTTTTGTTCCTCCTAATGCAGACACACACATGAAAAGGGCAAAAAGCAAGTCGAAAACAAGATGTGGATTAACTGTAATGAAAAATCTGTACAGGGCAGCACGGTGGCTCAGTGGTTAGCACTGTCACCTCACAGCAAAAAGGTCACTGGTTCAAGCCACAGCTGGGTCAGTTGGTGTTTCTGTGTGGAGTCTGCATGTTCTCCCTGTGTTGGCGTGGGTTTCCTTCGGGTGCCCCGGTTTCCCCCACAGTCCAAAGACATGCGCTATAGATGAATTGATTAACTAAATTGGCTGTAGCATATAAGTGTGAATGTGGGGGTGTATGGGTGTTTCCCAGTACTGGGTTGCAGCTGGAAGGGCATCTGCTGCGTAAAACATATGATGGATAAGTTGGCGGTTCATTTCACTGTGGAGACCCCTGATAAATAAAGGGACTAAGCCAAAAGTGAATGAATGAAAAATCTGTACAAATTTCACACATTTTTGGTGACTAAATTGTCAAGAATGAGATACAAATTTCAGTTTAAGCACAATAAACAAAATCAGATTATGAAAAGATATAATGATGGAGTTATAATAATATCAAATTAATTATTATAACCATAATACTTATAAATATTATAATGCACAATGTAATTACAACAGCTACTTCTACAAATACTACAACTAATACTTTATTTTATCAAAATAATTAATATTTGCCTTTTATATTTTATTACAACATGAATAAGTTATTTTTAAACAATTTATTATGTTAATAACAGCAAAACAATAATAATATAGTCAAAAAATTTTTTCAAACATTTTTTTTACTGTTTGAATAGATAATTATGTCATAATAACAATATATTAAAATGAATCTTTTAAAATACCAACGAAATTTCACGACAATTCGTAACTTTTTCATTTAGTGGCTAATTCGTATGAATTCGTATGATCTAATTCGTACAATTTATAGCGATTTGCTCATCACCCAATGACGGTTGGATTTAGGGGTGAGGTTGGGTGCTACACCTCCTTTTTAAAAAAATTCGTACGAATTAGCCACTAAAGTGACAAAATGTAAAATACTTACAATTTCTTGTGAGATCAGGCTGAAATTACAGATCTTTCTCTACCGGTAGGAAGAAGGGCTGGACAAATATGTGGGGGTGCTATGAAAATATTCAATATTCATGATGTAAAAGTTCATTGCCTCACAGCAAGAAGGTCGCTGGTTTGAGCCTCGGCTGGGTCAGTTGGCATTATTGTGTGGAGTTTGCATGTTCTCCCTGTGTTTGCGTGGGTTTCCTCCGGGTGCTCCGGTTTCCCCCACAAGTCCAATGACATGCGCTATAGGTGAATTGGGTAAACTAAATTGGCACATCTAGAACACAAGCAGTTTTATTTTATTTAGGCATATTTGCTTATTTGTTTATTTGACGAAGAATAGGGATATTCACAAATTAGACGAGCTGAACATTAGTGACCACAGGACAACAACAAAGTTTTACATGCAATCGTAAAAGATTTCAGAACCAGACAACACACATGCGTTTATCTCACACGCCTTATGTAAAGTCATATCTGATTGTATTTATGTGAGATCCACATTGCATGGCAGGGATGTGCAGAGACCTTTTAAGGGGCAGGGGCTCAAGTGGAAAAAAGGGCACTTTTTATTAAATAATAATTGTACTTTAATAAATAAAATATAATTAATGAGATTTCACCCTAAATTCACTATATACTCGTCCTTAAAAGGATAGTTCATTCAAAACTAATAACTCTGTCACCATTTACTTATTGCAAACCTATTTGACATTTTCTTCTGTTGAACACACAAAATAATATTTTGAAGAAAGCAGGAAACCTGTAACCATTGACTTTCATGGTATTTGTTTTTCCTACTCTGAAAGTCAATGATTTCAAGTTTATAGCTTTCTTTAAAATATATGTTTAATCTTTAATTTGTTAGTGTTCAACAAAATAAAGAGACAAAGATTTGGAACCACTTGAGGTGAGTAAATAAAATTTTTTGGGTGAACTATCCCTTTTCAATCTATTATTTTTGAGTATTTTTTTTTCTGTTAAACAAAATAATAAAATATTTTGAAGAATATAGGACACTGATAGCTACTGACTTCCATAGCTAGCCTATATGTACATGTTTTATAGCTTCAATTAACATTATATATTCTGAATAAACGATATTTTCACTATCCAGCTGTCGTTTCTCCATTACATTAGCCTGTATGCCTATGATATATTGCCCTGGCTAAACTTTAGCTAACTTGTTACATGGTTGTTAATCAGGAGGATGTTAGCCAGACAAAATAGCTTATTTGCTTTTGAACTTTTAGATAAACAGCTGACGTTAAATTTGAGCCTCGGGTAGTCTTCGGTTAACCGTTACTCACCTCCACACAATGATGGATGAATTTACATTGGCGGTTCTGTCGATCATATCGTGCAGCCGTAACAGAGGTCAGCTAGTAATGAATGTTTAACACACACTCCATCTGCAGTGTGTATGAGCCAGACTGTAAAGTTATGGCCCGGATGCAGTGCGGATACAGGAGCATACAGTAAGCGCTGATATATGTTACTCCACTATTGACACTTCACTTTTGAAAACTGAATAACAATGTAAATAGGGTCTTCGTTAGAGCGTTTGCCTCGCATGTGGTTTCTCTTTCCACATCGCTGGTTCGAGGCTCGCTTGAAGCAGCTAGACTAAAACCAAGATATACTTAAATTTAGTTTTTTTATTGTTTGACAAGGAAAGCTGTCCTTAAATAGAACACGCATTAACTTATACATATATTATATTATTAGTAGTATTTAAACAATAATTATTATCCCCAGGAAAAAGGGCACTTTCTCTCCAGGTGAAAAAGGGGCTGGGGCTCAAGCACCCAAAGCCCCCACCTCTGCACGTGCCTGTTGCATGGTATTAGAAAAATCTTACATTTTGCAGTATTTTGATATTCTCCTATTTAAATAGCTACATTTCAGAAAACTTTAATAAATTTAATTGGAAAAAAATGAAAATTTTAGAATGATTGAAATTATTTTATAGGGGAGTGAATTTGCATAAAATATAATAAATAAATTATAAGCATGGGCAACACGATGGCACAGTGGGTAGCGATTTTGCCTCACAGCAAAAAGGTCGCTGGTTCGAGCCCTGGATGGGGCAGTTGGCATTTCTGTGTGGAGATTGCATGTTCTCACCGTGTTTACGTGGGTTTGCTCCGGGTGCTCTGGTTTCCTCCACAGTCTGAAGCCATGCGATATAGGTGAATCGGATAAGCTAAATTGGCCTTAGTGTATACGTGGGTGTGACCAATGCATGTTTCCAATCCCAGCGCCAACCGAAACCAACTAGACTGGAGCTCTAAGACCGGAAACATTATGCTGCGAACAGAACACACACTAGGACGAGAGCGTGCATCTCGAGCACGCCTGGACCCCTCACGTCTATGTCAAGAGGGAGCGCGCACGGCCAGGCTGCGGCCAAGAGAGTGCTCATACAAAAGACACAGACAAGAACAGGGTAAGCGTTCTTGACCTGACAAAACTCGAGAACAACATACAAGACAAGACAGGACTAGTGTCTGGACTCTGCCACCAATACAAGAATTAACAAGAACAAAGTGGCAGAATGAAGACACCTAGTCAATAAGTTGTACATTTTGACAATGATTTGTGTTTATGACAGTTCAGGCACACGGAGAACAGACCACAGGCTGTTTAAGGGAACTAAAATCATGTTGATATTACATGACTCACCAAAGTTATTTGTTCAAAGACATTTTTTAATTCCTGAAGCAAATTAAAATTACATATTTGGCAAACAATATGTTTGGATGATGTGTTCAAAGGTTCATACAGGTTTGCGCTTTTCAACATCAAAATAATCAGACCTTTGCTAGCAGATCATGCTGCACATCTAGTCCAAGCTCTGGTCATTTCTAGGCTGGAATCCTGTAATGCTCTTTTGGCTGGACTCCCTTCTTGTACCCTTAAACCTCCACAGATGATCCAAAACCCTGCATGTCCTTTGGTCTTCAATGAGCCCAAGAGAGCCCATGTCACACCTCTCTTTATCGTTCTACATTGCTTACAGGTCGAGGCTTGAATTAAGTTCAAATCATTGATGCTTGCTTGGAGAAAAGCTACTGGCACTGCACCCTCCTACCTCCATTTGCTCCTGAAAATCTACATCCCCTCAAAGGAGCCTTCAGTCAGTGAATGAGTGTTGCTTTGTGGTACCATTACAGAGAGGCTATAGGTCACTTTCCAAAACCTTATTCAATGTTCCTTGGTTGGTGGAATGATCTTCCAATTCTCCAAAACTCATCACCTAAGCATATAAAAAAAAAAACTTTCCCTTTCTTGCTCTAGATCACTGATCATCAACCGGTGGCCCGCGGGCCAAATCCGGCCTGCTGAGCCGCTCAATTCAGCCCACAAATGGATTCCAAAATTGGGAGTATCAATAAGAAAATAGTAGTCCACACTATTAGAGCAACTAAAAATAACGACTGAGTCTCTTGTGAGAATAACCACCATTTATGACTATAAGGCTACACTTCGAAATGAGGACAGACTCAGACAGACCATGCGGCGTTAAACATTTATTGTTTCAAATAAATTTTAGCGTAAGTAAAGACCGGGTGGGGTGTAGGCGGAGTGCGCGCGACGTGTGTGTGATGAAGAGCAAGGAGGTATGCGGTGGAGAGAGGTGCGTGAAGTATTTGAGGAGCGAGAGGGAGACGCGCGATTTCCGAGAGATTATCATTCATTTGCGGGCATCCGGGAGTCTCTATGCATTTGCGGGAGACTCACAGAACTTCCAGGAGACTTGGGATGCCTGCCTCAGGGCTAAAAAAAGGAGGAAAAACAATCTGGCACATCTTAAAATAGCATGGTAAATAAATAACCTGGTACCAGAACAAAACAGGTCACAAATAATGTTTGCACATCAAATGAAATGTCAAGTGGGCTTGAATTCAAATCACAATGAAACGGGCTACTTACAGTGCTTAATCAATGGCTAAAGTTACATTTCCCCTTGTTTACTTACCCTAATTGAGTTGAGGCAAAATATCTATTACTCCTAGTGGTTGACTGGTATGCCTTTAGTTTTGTAATGAAATTGAAAAAGTATAAACAAACATAATGTTAAAGCAAAATTTTCTTTTTATTTGATTTTCTTCTTGGGGGTCCGGTCTCCAAGGAGACTGTCTAGTAAAACTCTGGCCCTCTGACAAATACAGTTGATGACCCCTGATCTAGATCTTAATTTTCTGAGCACTAATAATTCCACTGTATAATTATCATTACTTGTGTGTACTCGCTGAATGCCTCCTCATTTTTAAGTCACTTTGCACAAAAGCATCTGCTAAATGACTAAATGCAATGATATGCTTTTTAAGGCTTTAAGTACAAATTGGTACAAATACCTGTAGTTTAAGGAGCGCAAACGTTAGTAAATTACAATGTGGGATTCCTTTAAGGGTTCTTAAAGGGAGCTGAAATGAGAGCGTGTGTTTTATGCCTGTGTGAGAGGATGTGTCTTTTGACACCCACGGGTGCCAGTAGTCTGTTTTCCCATTTCACAAAGGGAAACTGGAACTTCCAATATGCAGATACAAACTGTAAACAAAGCAAGGTTTAGTACCAATATTACAGTACTGTTTCCTCATCACAGAGGGATTTGCTCTTGCAAATATGTCTGATAGTTTAATAATCCATATCATTTGCAATTATTTGAGAAATGCAGTGAAATTACAGGTGGCTTCTTTGAGTTTGCTCCTGACTTAAATTATGTACCTGATTACGTCAATTTAGTTTTTTTTCTCACTCTCCGATTCATTGCTGAATAACCAATCAGTGCACTCTCTTTAGCTACATGCTGAAATGAACTAACCGTTAACCTGAAAAGAGGTGACATGTGGAACACAATCAAACCAACAAGCCAGACCGATGCTGACTGACAGCCCAACAAAGCCCAATGGCTGAACATATGATTGGTGTGTCCCGGCCTTTAAATACTATACTTTCTTGAGTGGGAAACTTCTACACATGCATATTCAGGCCCTGATCACACCGAACATGCTTTTTGATTTGTGAGTTGTTTTTTAAAATGATTTATTAATGGCAGCAAGTGTTTTGCATGCTGCTTATGTGTCCTGTGTGCATAGCTTTTTAACCACCTGCTGCGCCTCGTGTTTTTTCCATTGCGCGCTGTGCACCTGCAGTTGAAAAAAGTAAACTCTGAGCTGAAAAAGTGTGCAACATCTGTCACGTCTTTTTAACTCTCCAATCATATGAAAGCAGAGGCAGGATTTCTGTTAAGGTGACAGCAGTGTTTGTGTTCTCAAGACGACTACAGAGACTTTTAAAGATGGAGGAGGGAATAGTGGTCTCTGTTTCGAGTTATCCAGAGCTGTATGACTTCACCAATCTTGAATATCACAATATTTTTAAATATTAGAATTCTAACAATTTCAACAGCAGCATTTGCACACAAATACGCAGCTGATTCAGTGGTTGCCTAGCTGAATTAAAAGTGCAGACAAAGTCCTTTTAAAGGGGTGGTCCACTACGATATGATATTTTGAACTTTAGTTGATGTGTAATGTAGATGTGTAAACATAAACAACATCTCTGAATGTAATACACTCAAAGTTCATTGCAAAGGGAGACATTGGCTTTTACAAAGTTAACTTTACAAAGTTTGGGGACTACAAAAAAATACATCCGGGATAGTGAGATCACAATCGCTTCAGGTTATGTGCATTCACCATGTGCATGCAGCTCACGCAGCAAAAAGATGTGGCCAGAGGCGCTGTAATGCTATAGCAGAGAAAGCTAAAATGCTGTCCAAACGCTGCTATTTCCACAGAGCTTCTTCTTTTTCTGTATTTGGGCTTCCAAAGAATACGACACAAAGAGAGAAGTGCTTACAATTTTATGTTCCAGAAAATTAAAAAAAGATATAGCTAGCATTTGACAAAGGACAACTCCCAGAATCTCTCCCAGCACTGCAAAAAAATGCTTTTCTTACTTAGAATTTTTGTCTTGTTTCTAGTCCAAATATCTACAATTTCCTAAATCGAGAAGTATTTTCTAGGCAAGCAAAACATAATGTCTTGTTTTCAGAAATAATATGCCAATGTTAAGTGAGTTTTTCCTTAAAACAAGCAAAATAATCTGCCAATGGGGTAAGCAAAATAATCTTGTTTTTCCTTTTGACATAAGATTATTTTGCTTACCCCATTGGCAGATTATTTTGCTTGTTTTAAGGAAAAACTCACTTAATTTTGGCTATTATTTCTAATAACAAGACAACATGTTTTGCTTGTCTAGAAAATTCTTCTTGATTTAAGATTTATTAGATATTTGGACTACAAACAAGACAAAAAATCTAAATAAAGCATTTTTTGCAGTGAGTTCAGTGCTGGATTTGGCTAAAAACTCCTCCAACCATAATAGGAAAAGCTGTGGATTGTGAGACACAACCAGTAAGTATTTTTATTTGTTAAAATTGATCTGTTACATGCACAGTTTCTAGTGTTAATGGTATGTTGTACTGAGGATTTCAACAAGGATGTAAACAATGAGAAATGCTGTTTGGCGCCATTAACAATTTATCTACAAATTTATATTCATCAGTCAAACCGCTGTAAACACCCACAGTCTTCACCAGCGCTGCAGTGTCTCTCTATGCCATACCTGCCAACGCTCCCATTTTTCCCAGGAATCACCCGTGTTTTAGACCCATTTCCCGCCACCCTCCCATTTTGTTATTTCTCCTTGAAAACTCCCATAATTCCTCCAACTCCACCCTCCCCCATCCTCCCCACCCCTCAGGTCCTCAGGTTTTTGGTGCAGTTTGTAACACCCCATGCATCGCCAACTTTGGTAGAGTATCTGATTGCAGCGACTGCCCGAAACCTGGTCCATAGTACAGTTACTAACACCACAGTATAGTTGCTAACCCGGTTCTCAGCTTTGATCATTGTTATTCAGACACATCACCCCCGAATCCCCCCTCCTGGTCTCACAGATTTTTAGAGACAAATGTTGGCAGGTATGCTCTATGCGGCCGCTTTCCCTGCGTTTTACATCTCAAATAACAAAAAGATTTGTAAACATTTTACACATGCTTATTCTGAATATATGTGAAAGACACTTTTCAGTCTTTAATTTAGAGAGCAGGCGTGAGGTTCAGCTGTGTCCTCTGTGTCATTTTCTGTCTGATTCAGGCTCAAACTGATACAGTTAACAGCTACTCTGACTGACCATGTTTACACAGCACAAAAGCATGTGTTTGTAGGGGCATGACGCTTTTCTTGGTGACGTGGAGCCGATCCACAAATCACAGCACATTATGTTAGCTGACCAATGAGAGCCTCTTGAGGGCAGCCTTATGGAGGAACTACGAAATATGACAGTGGTTTTCATGTTAGCTAAGCAGCAGTAAATATCAAGTAAGATATATGAAAGAAATAACGTGTTTTTTTTTTTTTTTTTTTTTTTACAAATGAAGCATGAGCACACATTGCTTTGCATCTTATAAACACAACCAAACCTTAAAAAACACTCTGGACCACCCCTTTAAGGCAAGTCATTTCACTCAGCGGCCATCTTTGGAACGCCTCTCAGGCAGTATTAGATTAGATTTTAGATTAGATTCAACTTTATTGTCATCACACATGTACAAGTACAAGGAAACAAAATGCAGTTTAGGTCTAACCAGGAGTGCAATAGCAGCAAGTGCAGGATACAGGTATAAGTTATAAAGTGCAGTTATAGAAAAACTATGGTGATATTTACAAATGGATGTACTATGAACATTATATACAGGTTGTGTTAGCTATGAACAGAGATTTACAATAGATGGATAAATGTACAGGTTGCTATTAATAATCAGAAGTGTGCAGATAGATAAACATAATTACAAATGTATATGTACAGTGGGTGTGTACATAATTTACAAATGTACATGTGCAGTAGGTATGTACAGATCAAATAAGTGAATGAATCAGTGCAGTGAATATGTGCAATTTTTAAATGTGCAAATGTTAAGTAGTGCAGTGATTATGAGGAGTCTGAGTTATGAGGAGAGTGGGGAGTGTATTAGGGGGGCAAAAAGTCAGTGGGGAGCAGAGTTCAAGAGGGAGACAGCTCTGGGGAAGAAGCTGTTCTTTAGTCTGCTGGTTTTTGTCCGGGGGAGCTTGAAGCGCCTGCCAGAAGGCAGGAGAGAAAACAGTCTGTGAGCAGGGTGAGAGGAATCTTTAAGAATACTGCGAGCTCGGCGCAGACAGTGTTTCCTCTGGATGTCCTCTATGGCTGGCAGTGTGGTCCCTGTGATGCGTTGGGCAGTTTTCACCACCCGCTGCAGTGCCTTACGCTCCGCAACAGAGCAGCTTCCATACCAGACTGTGACACAGTTCGTCAGGATGCTTTCTATTGTGCAGCGGTAGCAGTTCACCAAGACGGCTGATGACAGCTGGTTCTTCTTAAGTTGCCTTAAGAAAAATAGGCGCTTGTGAGCCTTCTTGACCAGGCTGGAGGTGTTGGTGGTCCAGGAAAGGTCCTTGGAGATGTGGGTCCCCAGGAACTTGAAGGATGAGACAGGCTCGACGGCCATCCTATTGATGTGGATGGGATCATGTGAGCCTGTTCGTCCCTTCCTGAAGTCCACAATGAGCTCCTTGGTCTTGTCGGTGTTAAGGAGCAGATTATTGTCAGTGCACCATGTGCCAGATGCTGTATCTCCACCCTGTAGGCTGTCATTGTTGCTGATTAGACCAATCACTGTGTTGTCATCTGCAAATTTGATGATGGCGTTGGATCTGTTCAGAGGCCTACAGTCGATGGTGAAAAGGGAGTAGAGGAAGGGGCTCAGCACACAGCCCTGTGGTACACCAGTGTTGAGTGTGACGGTGGTGGAGCAGATGTGGTCTGATCTAACATTCTGAGGTCTGTTAGTCAGAAAGTCCATAACCCAATTACAGAGAGACGTGTTTATATCCAGGTCTCTAAGTTTGATTATTAACTTAGAGGGTATGACAGTGTTGAATGCTGAGCTGAAGTCAACAAACAGCATTCGTGCATAAGTGTTTTTATTGTCCAGGTGTGTGAGTACAGGGTGCAGTGCTATGGAGACTGCATCTTCTGTGCTCCTCTTGCCACGGTACGCAAACTGATGTGGGTCCAGTGTGGATGGCAGAGAGTCTTTCAGATGTGCCAGGACCAACCGCTCGAAGCACTTCATGATGATGGGTGTGAGTGCTATAGGGTGGTAGTCATTCAGGCATGTTGGGCTGGAGTGTTTCGCATGTTGGCACAGCTGCTAGGTTAAGGGACAGGTTGAAAATGTCTGTGAATACCCCAGCGAGCTGTTCTGCACATGCTTTGAGGACGCGCCCAGGAATACCGTCTGGTCCAGCAGCCTTACGCACATTGATCCGACTCAGTGCGGTGTAGACTTCTGAGGAGGTGAGTGTAATGGGTGAGTGGTCGGTTGAGGAAGTGATCCTGATGTAGGGTTCATTATTGTCTCTTTCAAAGCGGGCGTAAAAGTCATTAAGCTCATTCAGGAAGGAGACATTTGTGGCTGTGGGTGTGGAATGGCTGGGTTTGTAGTTGCTGATGGCCTGTATGCCCTGCCACATGCGCCGAGGATCAGAGTTGGAAAAGTGCTCCTCTAGCTTTAGCTTGTAACAGTGCTTGGCCTTTTTGATGCCCCTCTTCAGATTAGCCCTGGAAGTGCTGTAGGCCTGTGCATCCCCTGATCTGAAGGCAGTGTTGCGTGCCTTAACCACGAGGCGCACCTCCTTGTTCATCCATGGCTTTTGATTTGGGTATGTGGTGATCGGTTTCAGGGCTGTAACACTGTCAATGGTGGTGTTGATGTATTTCAGAACAGAGGAAGTGTAGCTGTTAATGTCTGTGTGAAAGCCACTTGTGGCCTGGAAAGCAAACATACTCCAGTCTGTGTGTTGAAACCTGTCCTGGAGAGTGGAGTCTACCCCTGCTGGCCACACTTTGATGGTTCTCACTGATGGCTTCACACGGTTGATGAGGGGTGAGTATTTATGGGTTAGGAACAAAGAAAGGTGATCTGATTGACCCAGGTGGGGGAGGGGGGTCACAGCGTAGGCTTCAGCCATGTTTGTGTATACATGGTCCAAAGTCTTGTTTCCCCGTGTGTGACAGAAAATGTTTTGATGGAATTTGGGGAGCACTGTCTTTAAGTTTGAGTGATTAAAATCCCCCGCAACAATAAAAGCAGCCTCCGGGTGAGCAGTCTGTTGTTTGCTGATGGCTGCATGAAGTTCATTCATAGCAAGCTTTGCATCAGCATCGGGTGGTATATAAGCAGCGATTATAAAGGTGGAGGTGAACTCCCGTGGCAGATAAAAAGGTCTGCATTTGACCATCAGAAATTTCAGGTTAACAGAGTCTCCCAACGATGACAGAGTTTGTGCACCAAGCTTTGTTAATATAAATGCATAATCCTCCGCCTCGGGTCTTACCGGAGTCATCCGCCGCTCTGTCTGCTCGGAATGTCTGATGCTCAGTTAAAGATACAGCGTTGTCTGGTATCCCGCTGTTTAGCCATGTTTCTGTGAAAATCATGACATTACAGTTCCATAATCTTTTGCTGTGGTTGATGCGCAGTCTAATCTCATCCATTTTGTTGGTCCAAGATGCTGGGTAAAGAGAGCCGGTGTGGTGTTAGCTTTAGCTTAGCGCTTAGCTTAGCTACGACTTATCCCTCTGGGATGAGTCGTAGATTGCTGATAAAACTGTCCAAAATGCACAAACCAATATCCAAGATCTCCTGTTGGGTGTACGATGTAAAGGGATTACTGTTCTGCACGAACAGACCCGAAATGAGCAGGAAAAATACTGCAAAATTGCAGAAACTGGAGAGACGCCGAGCCTTGCGATGTGTACGCGCCGCCATCTTGGTATGCTCGGGCATTCTGTCTGAATGGGGAAACATCAAATTCTCCAAAACTGTTTTCCAAGCTTACGATTACATTACATATTTGGAATCACCATTATCTTAAACAGCTGTCTCATAAGTTTCATAACATTCAAATCAAACAAAATTGGCATTTTTTCAGGTTGCCTAATGCGCATGCACACTTGAAAGGAACAAGATCACAACATCAACCTCATTTATGGCCATTCTACATATATCATCTACTGGATAATGCTTCATCCGAAAGTGCTGCTTTTCTGAAGTAATCCACTTCTAGGCCTTGATGGCGAATTTGCTCCAGAAATAACACTGACTCTTTGTTTACAAATTTTTGGGCGTTTGAGTAGTTGCCGCTCTCATGTGATGTGCGTTTGACAGGACAGACTGTACCTTGCGTTCGTTTCATACAGATTACAAAACTAAAAAACTTTTGTTTTCAAGTATAGTTGGTTCATGTTAAAGTACAGATTTTAAGCTTTATGTGGATATATTTCTTATGTATGTGAAGTATTTGCTGAGATTCCAGCACGTTTGTTGACCACCAAACTGTCATAAAAACACACATCTGGTCTGAGCTTCTCCCCCGGCAAAACGTCAATCTATAGCAATAGATGATTGGCTCCTGTATTCGTAGGCAGGGCTTCATTCTCCATATTAACGGTACACTTTTCCCCATTCAAAACTGTAAGAGTGACATGTCCTGTGTATTCTGTAGTCTTTGGCACAGCACGCTGTTTTAATTCTTGTCAACAAAAAAGGCGGTCTGCCTTGCATTCTCAGAACAGAAAATTGTGTTCGGTGTGATCAGCACCTCAGTAAGGTCAGGTGCAATAATAGCTGTGACCATGACTTTTCAGTGCTATTCTTCACTGTGTGTGTGTGTGTTTAGTAAATACTGACAGTACTGTTTTAATTCCAGAAAATACAGTTTGCATATAGTGAATCTAGCCCATTTTTGTTCAGAAAGCTGTATGACAAAAAATTGTTTGCTGTCAATTTCCATTATCATCACATTTTGACAGGACACTTTGACCCACTAGATTCCTATCAAAACCTTGTTCGGATTTCCACTAAGTTCCTCTCTTCATCAGCGATCAAAGCTTCCACTTGCTAATAACTGGAATTGGCTAATCAAGTCAAGGCTGAAACCGAACTCGCTATAGACTAAACAACAACTTTCCCTGCAGTCCTAAACAGATCACAGACATTGTTCCTTCCAAATTGCTCTCTTCATAGGCCGTAACCTCCTTTGTCTTGACAAAGATCAGTGCTGCACGAACCAGGTTGATACTGTTAGTCGAATCTACTTTTTGCTTAATGGATTACTGGATATTGTGTGCTGTCTGCTGTGTTTGAACACTGGGAGTCCCAGCTTTATTCCTTATGACAAGGGTTTTCCCCAAAGGGCTTTAAGAGGTCAGGCGGGTCAATGTGTCTGCCAGTTAATCAGTACAGGAGCCATCGTCCCGCCAGTGGCCGGCATGCTCTCCACTTAGGCTGCGTAATTGGTTTAGATGGACACACTTATTTCGTTGACTGGTGCACTAATTGTGCTCGGGACACTCTGGAAGGAAATCCTCAAGGTTTTTTTTTTCTGTGGAGAAAACAGCAACGGTTTGATCAAAGCTTATTTAGTTAAAGAAAGTGTGGCCTGATCCGTTTTCTTCCACTTCTTGGTGTAATGTCATCCTAAAACCGTTTGTCTTCCTAACAAGCGAATCTACTATATTTTTTTACCAGGGGTTTTAAAGTTAAATATTCACTTTTTGGAACCCTAGGCAATAAGTTTTTACTTTAAATAACTGTGTTAATTACTTTAGTTAAAAGTAAAAAACGTGAAAGAATGATTATGGAATTGTTCCCTTTAAAAATTATGTTTGCAGCTGTATGTCATGGCATAATATAAAAAAGTGGAACATTACAAGTACCATTGTTTTTCAATAGCCTGTAAAAAAATACCTGTTACTACCATACTTATCAACCCTTACGTTTTTTCCAGGATTCTCCCGTATTTTACAATTCTCTCCTGCTATCATCACATAAAGATATTTTCCTGTATTTCTTCCGTTTTTAATCTTACTATAAAGAGTGGCAATAAACATTAAAGAGCCGATCCTTCATATACGCAACTCATACCGGCAAACCACCAGGGGACATTCCTTGCTCTTAAATGTGAATCTGTTATGTGCTTTCATTTATTTAGGCATGAAAACACTTTGAAATAAATATAAAAATGGTGTGATTCTATTTGTTTTTATTACAGGCTCCATTGCCCCTAATCCTCAAAACAGTCCTTTTCTGTGTGATTGTCTGACGTTCTCCATATATAGATAAATAATAGGATTCTGTACACGCGATTTGAAGCAAAAGTGTACACTCTGGGTTTTAAGTGCATGTTTGAACTGACATATACACATAATAATAATAATAATAATAATCATTCATTTTCTTTTTCGGCTTAGTCGCTTTATTAATTTGGGGTCACCACAGCGGAATGAACCGCCAACTTATCCAGCATATGTTTTATGCAGCAGATGCCCTTCCAACCACAATCCATCACTGGGAAACACCCATACACTCGCATTCACACACATACACTACGGACAATTTAGCTCACCCAATTCACCTATAGTGTATGTCTTGGGGGAAAGCGGAGCACCCAGAGGAAACCAACGCCAACATGGGAAGAACATGCAAACTCCACACAGAAATGCCAACTGACCCAGTCTGGGGTTTGAACCAGCGACCTTCTTGCTATGAGGCGACATCGCTAACCACTGCGCCACTGCACCACCCATAATAACATCATATAACATATAATAATAATATAACTTGTCAATCTTGGTGGGGTGGTTTCTTTTAAACACAAATTTGATCTTGAATGAGCATAAAAAGTTAGAAAAGCAATCGAATGCTTTCATGATGGATCTGTGCATTTTTAAAGTGACACCTCTGTTATTTAATGTAATCAAGCAGTAAATTTAAACAAGAGATTCATTCGCTGCTCTTTAATCAGAATGTTTAAAGTGCACAGTGAAGAAAAGTTTAATGAGATTTGATATCTTGATTCAGTTTCTTTAAAATAGCTATTGATTTTATTATGTTAAACTTCTATTTATTTGCAGCTTTTTCTAATGAATACTGTTTATTCTATCATTTGTAAATAATAATAATAATAATAATAATAATAATAATAAATAATAATAAAAATAAATAATAATAATAATTAATAATAATAATGAACAGATTTTTTCATTTGTAGAATTTTGGGGGGTGTTGGGGTAGGTATGCCTTATTTTTACATCCCAATGTTGACAGGTATGGTTATCATAATTTATTAGATTAAATAATTCAGGTTTTAACTAAATCTTTTGTCATACAAAGATATACTAGTCATACATTTTCATACATATATTTTCATACTTGTCATAATAGAAAAGTTAATTTGATCCAATAGGCAGCCATGTATTTTTATACAGTGTACAAATACCACAGTTTAATATTATTAATGATCAATTCTTATTATAGAATCTACAACACCATGGTCATGAGGAAAAAGGTCAAAAACAAGTTTATGATTTAAACTAAGACAATTTAAGAGGTGTATAACCTGGATCTCTTAAATTATACCTAAGGCTTACCTTTCTTTTAAAATATGAATTCAACAATTAGTAGCAGTGAACTTACCATTTAATCTGCTGTATATTACAAAAACGTATGATCATTATTTGTTTCTGCTAATAATTTTTTATTAATTGTTTGAATTACTTGCTTCCATGGCTGTTTATATCGAAGTTGGTATTTAGCCGCACCATATTGGTATTTCGAAACATCCAATTTTTACGAGGTGGGTCGTTAGCCCAAAGCTCAACCCCCAAGCTGGAGGACAAGGACATACACACATACACTCTGGCCAACTTAGTTTATTCAATTCACCCATACCGCATTTTTTGGGCTTGTGGGGGAAACCGGAGCACCTGGAGGAAACTTACACGAACACAGGAAATACATGCAAACTCCACATGGAAATGCCAACTGACCCAGCGACCTTCTTGCTGTGAGGCAACAGCGCTACCCACTGCGTCACCGTGTCGCCCTAATTACAGAATTATTCCAGTAAAATATTTCCCTGTGAATGTGTGGTCCAGATGAGCTGAACTTTCGCCCTAATCTATGAGTGTCTTCTTCTGGGGGTTGAAAAGTAAACAATCTTATGATAAAACTATTTCAAGTAAACTCTTTAAGGCTGTCATATGTGCAATGGTTGTTGCAGTTTCTGGAAAACTTGTTTGCTTTGATCTCATATCTAGTGTTAGTGTAATTATTCTCCTAATGGGTAGCCTGGAGTGTTTAGTGTATTGCTATTTCACTTTATCGCAGTGTGTTGGAGAAATGGTTTCTTTTGTAGGGAGCATTGGGACATACATAGATCGGGCTTAGGTTTGCCCTATGTGTTCTTAACCCGGGTATGAGTACATCATGTTTTATATGATTGTACTATCTGCATGAATTTGAAGTAGGATATTATATATATATATATATATATATATATATACATACATACATACACACATAGAGATTTTATAATACTGTGTGACAGTGTACAGTGTAAATTGTGAAAATTAGCAATAATATCAACAAGGATGTACTTATTGCTGTTCAAGTTCAATGCAGTCAAATCAGATGTTAGAAAAAATGCAGTGACATAATTAATAAGTTAAACTTGCAATGTTTGCATAAATAATGCCTTATAAACATATATCTTTGTGTACAGTGATATTATTATTATTATTATTATTATTATTATTATTATTATTATTATTATTATTATTATTATTATTATTATTATTATTATCCCTTGTGTACTGTTGGGGAGGTTTTCATCTACTCTGTGGTGATTTGTTTTGTCTTCATTTGACCATACCTTTTTCTGTGTTTCAGCTAGCGGAATGATTTTTGGTGATAACTTATTTTGACACATATTTTGAGAAAATGCTTTGAATTTTGAAAATGCTGTTTTTACCCCATTGACTTTCATTATAACCACATTTTTTTGATTACAAAACCCTGACACCATATAATCATGCATTTTTGAATGTTGGTGCTTTTCCTTTTTGGAATTTGTAAAATGTATCGTTTTTACTGTTAAACATCAGTTGGCACCATTAACCCTTTAGATATGCCAGTGCAAAAAAGCTTAGTTTCTGGATTTTATATGGCGTATAACAGCAAATTAAAGTGTGTGTATGTGTGTGAGAGTGTAAGGCCCAATCCCAATTCTATTTTTGTATCCCTACCTTCAAAATTTACCCCTAAGAATTTGGACAGCACTTCAACACCTGCACACGTCATCATATGTCCTCGTGATCTCTTGCTTCATATGAGATCAGAAGATGGGGACAGCTGTAGTTATTCCAGTTGTGTTGTTTTTTGGCATTTATCTTCAGGAAATCACTGAAGGCATATATTATGTTATAATAACAATCTAATGTAGCTATAAGATCGCAACTATACTGCAGGAAATTTTCTTACCCCTTGCTATCGAGTATGGTCCTGAAAAATCTTTGTTCGAAGGGCTATCTACCCCTTCCCCTTAGCCCTACGCCTTTAAGCTAAAGAGAACTGGGACAACCCTACTCCTTCACATGGATGCGCAAAACGAGGGGTAGGGGTAAAGGAAAGGCCTAAGGGGTGGAATTGGGATTGGGCCTAAGAGTGACCATTGCGCACTTAACTTGATTTGTCTGAGAAAATCAATATATGCATCTCAGCTCTCAGAACTACATGGAGTAAATAAAAACAAAGACTGTGTATTGATGCACCATCAAATGTGGTAATAATGGAAGTCAATGAGGCAAAAACTGTAAAAACAATCTGCAATTTTAAAAAACTTTTTCCCGGCAGCTGGGGTGCTGGAAAAAACTTAAAATAACGACCATTTAATTACAGAAATTTACTATAAAATACTGGACAATAAATTACAGAAATGTCCTTAGATTTAAGTTTCTGGTAAATTTCTGTAAATTAATGATTGTTATTTTACGTTTTTGACTGCCGAAAAAAAAGTTAAATAACAGATTTTTATTACTGTGAGCCACTAACAGTAAGTTAGGGGAAAAAAAATAAAATTAAACAATGCATCAAAGCCAATGTCTTTACTAATTGTTCACATGTCCAAGTCCAGTCCACAATTACTTTTTATATTGAAAATACGTCATTTTGTGTTTTTTTTCATCAAATCAGTGATATAATTTGTGAACTTGCCAATTAAAGAGTTAAAATTGTGTAGTTTTAAAAAAACTTTTAGTAGTTTTGATCAGGGCTGAGGTTGATAAAAAAATTGATCTAATGTCTTTAATATTATTATTATTATTATTATTATTATTATTATTATTATTATTATTA
>CAIGQZ010032318.1:13997561-14044936 GCA_903798205.1 Danio tinwini
TATTATTATTATTATTATTATTATTATTATTATTATTATTATTATTATTATTCATTCATTGATTCATTTTCTTTTCGGCTTAGTCCCTTTATTAATCCGGGGTCGCCACAGCGGAATGAACCGCCAACTTATCCAGCACGTTTTTTACGCAGCGGATGCCCTTCCAGCTGCAACCCATCTCTGGGAAAAAATAAAATTAAATAATAATAATAATAATAATAATAATAATAATAATAATAATAATTATTAATAATAATAGTTAATAGTTAATATTATTGCTAATAATACATTTATTTTACATCCTAAAATTTGATGTATTAGCTTGTTAAATCTAATATAATGTTTGCAATTTTATTTAATAAAAATACCATGTTCAATCCTAGAGAAACATACCATTTTTAAAAAATAAAAAATACAAAAGCTTGAAGCTTCAGTCTGTAAACTGTCAGCGAAACACAAATTAGACAGTTATTTGGCTGAATGAATTTTTCATGTTGCAAGATACATGACAGATAATCATTTAACAGCTTTTTAATAAAGCATAAAAAAGCCCAGCATATATAGACATTCACTCTCATCAACTCAAGTTGATGTCTTGGTTTCAGGTAGCATAAAGACATATTTAGAGACATGTGGACTCACGTAAATGACCTTTGAGTCTACACCAGGGGAAAGCTGATGTCCACGGTCTTATAATGCAATGCTTTACGTGACCTTTTCTGCTCTTTTGCTGATGTGGCATAGTCATAGAGCTTCCCATATGGTTTTAGTCCACTCCCAAAACCGAAAGCACTGTCATTGATTTACTGTGTGTATTCCCCAGACACTTGATCGGACCCTAACGAACCTCAACAGCTTGTGCGAGACAAGGGCCATTAGGCTTAATGGTTGAGGGCATCAAAGGGAGTACGCTGAGAGACTGAAGGAGAAAATGAAGTTAAGGGGACGGGGTTCGCAGACTGCTAGTCTGTGGCCGCGGTCGTAATTTATGACAATGCCCCTGAGCCTAAGCTTGAATCTGAGTCTGAAGCTGGAGACATCAGAGATGTCCAGACGCATAGGAGAAACAGAGCAAGAGACAGATAGAAGAGATAACGAGAATAAGAGAAAAAAAAAATATATGTTTCCTTTTAACTGATGTCGGAGTCTGAAATGGAATCTACAGTTTTAGAAAGAGAGATGTCATTGAGTTTTTTTAAGGGGCTCCTTGAACCATATATCTTTCTGACACAGTGGAAAAATATTGTGTCATCAGTAGGCAAATGTAAATGCAGTTTGTATTCATTAATTCAAATTCATGACATGCAGAATTATTTAGGCGCTTTTGCTGGCCTCAGTCTTAATCTAAACCAGTTTTGGGAAAAACCTGAATTTAAATGAAGGAAGGGAAATAGCCTGCAGTTGATTACTTTATCGGCTAAAACAGCATGTGTTGTGTTTTGAATGTCTTTTGGAATTGCTAAAAAAATCAACACATCCTTTAGGTTTAAACAACTGTACAAGGATGCATTTTCCAAACAACGACATAACTCGCGGCTGAACTATCATAGTATGATGCATCGTTTAGGAAAGGAACAATGTGGTGTCAAGTGTGTCCCAAAGTTTCTCTGTCGCAGATTTGTCATTTAAACCACCTTAGTTATAAAGTAAAACGCACACGATGATGCTCTAAACGAGGTGGAGGAAAAAAGTTCTTTAAAGAAAAACCTCATAATTTTTTTGTGTAAATGATATTGTTTTACACACACACACACATTTACATAAAATCCAATATTTTTGGTATAAACATGCACTCGTGTTCCATATTAATTGAAATACAGGTAAACAGCACATATAGGGCTGTGTTTTCCTCAAAAACCTTATTAAGAATATTCCATTTTCTAAATAATAAAACCACTTAGCTAACACATATTTTAATCTCATATATAAATCATATAAATCATTAATGGTTGTAATTTACAGTAGGCTATTTATTAAGAAATGAAGAAAAATCCTACTTAAAAATAGTAATAATTATTATTTTTATTATTTTATTATTATTATTAAGTAGGATCTTGTTTATAATTTTAATTTTATTTTATTTTATATATTGTAAAACTCTACTTATACAATTTGACACATTCAAATCACTACAGAAATGTTCTAACCAACAGGGCCATGTCATATACAGTACAGATACATTTCTTAATAAATAACCTACTATAAATTAAAAGCATTAACGTATGCTATATATTTTTGTTTTTACAAGCTTTGGAGATGTAAATTAAATTCCACTTTTAAATAATAGGTCACCTATAGCTTTCGTCATGAGCCATGGCTCAAAATGGCATACAAAATGGCATACATGTTTTCAAGTGCACTACGAAGGGAGCACAATTGTCAACATGAAGATCGCTAAAACTGAACTGTTAAAAAATACTCTGAAAGCAAATTACACCTAAAACAGATGATTTTAATGTTTTTTTTTATCATTCCAAGTTTAAATGTCAGAAGGTTCAAAAGGAATAGGGCATAGGGGGGATAACGGGGAATAGAACACAGTCAAGAGTTTTTAACTACAGCTCCAGAAGTGTAGTTGCAATTGTACAAGTTTGCGACGCAGTTTGCAAATGTTCGTTGGAACGATGGATTTGGGAAACGCCAATTTAACAAATGTTTGCTTAATTTAAATACATAGAAGCATTTACTAAAATAATGATTTTCCCTGCACCCAGGCATAATGTTTTGTATACATTAAGTAACATAGCAATTTTGTATTTGGGTAGCTCGATTGGTAGAACACTGTGTTACAGTAGCACAACATTTATGGGTTTGATCCCAGGAATAACATGGACTGTTAAAATAGTGGTTCTAAAAGCTTCACCCATTGCCTTTAAACAAATCTGTATTTTAGTAATGTTGTTCATATAGGGCTAGACAGAATCTGACATTTTTTGCTATTTCTACACAGAATTTTGTAAAAAATCTGTGGATTGATGTAAAATCATATACTAGTATCATAACAAAAAATTCAATATATAAAATAAAAAATAATACCTTTTTAACTTTTATTTAATGTTTACAATGCAAATCCAATTAGATCAACTTAATTGGTAAACAAAGCAAGTCAATTATATAATATATAAAACACAGAAAATATTATTTTACAAACTGTATTGTAAATAAATATAAATATATTTTCATATTAGTCAATAAAATGACAGAAATTAATAAAAAAACTGAATAAATATAAATTTACACACATGATGGGCTAAAAATCTGTGAAAATCTGCACGCGCGTTGGCCTGTTCATATGTCATGACATCAGTCATTATTTTGACACTAGCAAGAGGGCACAGAAAATTAGTACACAATTTTACTGTACATAATAAGCAGCCTACACAAATGACCAGTTTAGTCACTTTTTGAAGGTAATGACGTTAATTCAGTCTGATCTTAATAGTCTTAATAGTGCGCTATAATTATTTATTTATGCATGTTTAATAAAAAATACGTTTTAAGGCTTTCAACAAATTTGATCTATCCCTTTACATCCTATGTTATCAGCTAATTTTATGGTAAGAAACTAGTAAGATTAATTGCTTTTTTATTGCCAATGTGTGAACAGCTTGAAAGGAAATGTAAAAACAAGATTTTAATATCCTGTGAAAGCCTGTAGACTGATTTTTTTTGAAAGACTTGTTTTTTCTGTGTGGTAAAATTAAAAGTATATGACTTTTACATAATGATCCAGGACCTATCTTCTGTTTTTTGACACATGAAAGCAAAATTTCATGATAATAATAATAAAACTAATATTCTGTACTTTAAAAATCTTTTAGAGTTTTTATAGTTTAGAGTCAGCTAGAAAACATAAATGTAGTACAATAGATAATAATATGATACTGCACATTGTGGACCAAACATATATGAGGTAATATTGCACATGTTGGTCGACATGCTGTGAATATGGAAAGTATTCAGACTCCGTTTTTTACTTTTTGTTATATTGCAGCCATTTGCTGCAAGTTCATGTTTTTTCCCTCATTAAGGTACACACAGCACCTCACATTGACAGAAAAATGCAGAATTGTTGACATTTTTGCAGATTTATTAAAAAAGAAAATTAAAATATCACATGTAATTCAGTATTCAGAGCCTTTGTTCAGTATTTAGCAGAAGCACCCTTATGATCTAATACGGCAATGTGTCTTTTTGGGAAAGATGCAACAAATCTTTTACACCTGGATTTGGGGATCCTCTGCCATTCCTCATTGCAGATCCTCTCCTCTTCTTTCCTTATAAAGTCCAGTCAGTATAATCCAACACAGCTGGACTCAAATGAAGGTGTAGAACCATCTCAAGGATGATCAGAACATATATATGAGTGTAACAACAAATAGTCTGAATATCTTTTGTTGTAATACAAGGAGGAATGGCAAAGGATCCCCAAATTCAGGTGTGGAAAGGCTGTGGAAATGACCCAGCCAATGCCCTGACTTAAACCCAATTGAGCATCTCTGGAGACACTTAAAAATGGCTGCCCACTAACGTTTAGCATCCAACCTGACAGATCTGGAGAGGATCTGCAAGGAGGAATGGCAGAGGATCCCTGAATCCAGGTGTGAAAGACTTGTAATAATGCATATTGGTTAATACACTGTTGTACATAGTTGATGATGGTTATAAATGCCTGTGCATGGTCCGTTACATGTGCACAAGTGCAAGCGTGAGCACATTTCTGGCTGCAGTTCACTAAATGGAGAACCAACTGTTACAAATAACTGTGGTTTCTAAATTGTATGTGCAACCTGGTAGTGTCCATTCTGGCTTCCGGAGGATAACATTCAATGTCAAAGTTATAAACATGCTAGTTTCATTAATTATTTTTTAGGTAATAATTCATGCTAATACTTCTGGAAAAAATAATAAATAATCAAAGAATCAGGAAATGTAAAACCAAACACAGATGTCGGTGCATAGATGTGAACAAATCCCCATGCAAGGTCTACTGAAGGAGAACTTCTGTGTATGTTGACTCTAAACATCATCTGTAACTCTATTGATGGTCTCAAGGCTCATGTACCTCAGAATCGTTACTTAAATGAAGCAACTTTTTGCTTGTCAAGGTACTTCTGTTTGTCTGTTAGGGGACATCTTCAGTACCATTCAGTTAATGTAGTGAGAGTCTCTGTGGCTGTCTGCAGGGACGGGTGAACTCCATCACACTGGCGCATGTCAATAGTCCACGGCGCCTGAATTCGTCAGGCGCTGGGAAAGAGTCCTCCGCACAGACAGTGTGTAAATTGCCTGTCATCAATTATTAAGAGAAGCATTTGCCTTCTGATTGATCAGCCCCTAATGCATGTTCTAATCATTGCAGTTAAGGGAGTTTTTCCTGCTGATCAAAAACGGTCGAAACTGAAAGGTCAGGTCTGGCCGCAGAATGAGTGATAAGATTAGGACTGAGAAATGACATTTTGTTGAAGCTGGTAACTTTTGGGAAGGCAATGTGATCTTTGCTCATGTAACACTTGAAATCTTTTGATCAGCAGGCTGATAGCTTGCTTGATGTGAGATACAGGGGTGTTGCACAAGGGGGGTGGCGTTGGGAACAGAATGCATAGTGCACAAAAGCTTATTGGAGCCCATGATGGCCTAGAAACAGATTTCTCCCAGCATGATTTTGATTGCCGACTGATGATTTCTTTTATTTCTTTATTTCTTTTTTTTTTTTCATAAATTTTTTCAACAGGATAACACGGGTACTGGTATCTCGTGACAAGTACAGCAATTTTGTTCGACATTCAAATGCATACAAATGCTTAAAAGCAAAAGACAGAAATAAAATGAAATTATAAAACCAAATTTAGAAAGACACAGTCACTGAGTACCCTTAAGAAAACTCCAGAGGGACCACCTCAGATCTCTGATGTAAATCGTAGGTTATTTTTTCCAGTGGTAAAAGTGTGGTTGCCTGACTTAGCCACATATTGACTGAAGGTATCTGAGCAGTTGACCATAACAATAATAATAATAATAATAATAATAATAATAATAATAATAATAATAATAATAATAATATATTTTTTGGCCAAGCATATACAAAAAAAATAATACACATTCTTTATCATAATCAAGACACAGTTCCAATGTACAATTCAGAAGGTAAACCTTTGGGGATTGTCACAGCGTAGAACGCTCCGGTTACTAAGGTAACCCTCGTTCCCCGAGGGGGGGAACGGAAATGCTATGTGGAAACTTCCACTATGGGGATTTCACTCAGAAAGCCAATCATCTGAAAGAGTATGTAAACGGGCCAATGAAATGCCAATGAGTTGGCAGCTTCAGCTTGCGCACCTGATGCTCGTTGCAATCAATTTGCTATAAGAGCACAGCACGCGCAAAGCCAAGCATCATTTTTTAGCGGAAGAGACTTTCACCTCAACAGCTAAGGGGCAATCATTATGGCGAAGGAACATAGCATTTCCGTTCCCCCCCTCGGGGAACGAGGGTTACCTTAGTAACCAGAGCGTTCCCCTTCGGGAGGGGAACTTCAATGCTATGTGGAAACTTCCACTATGGGGAAATGTTTGGAAAACGCCATAATGATTGAACCTTACCTTCGCCCCCGATGAGAGGTTTGCCAGGCAAAAGAGAGCGTGAGCGCACCTGCATCACCAGAGGCGCGGTCTTCCAACGTGTTCCCTGGCCCTTACTTATCCCACTTCAACAGAAGATTTACGGATTTAGATATATTTTTCGGGAGCCGCAGATGCGTCTAGAACACTTTCTAGGAATTAATACGACAGTACGTTGGGGAGCGTGCAGTCCCGATAGGGAGGACGCTGCGGAGGCCACCTGCTACCCAAGTGGGGAGACTAGTGGCGAGAGAGCATATGGACTAGCCCTGAGAAGGGGGAGTACGCATATGAAAATAAGATGGTTAGCGGTGAGGGAAGACACGGGTCCGCCTGTGAGGGGGGACTGCACCGTGGCAGTATAAGCATATGGGATCGCCTTGTGGGGATCGCACATAGCGGGCACCTATACCCAGAACGCGGGCTGACCAGCGGGCAGACCAATAACGTAACGGGCCAGCGCCTGACTTCTCCGCTGAGTCAGATGCTGGGGGCCTCGGAGGAGTATCTGCAGGGTTCGCCAGCGGGGAACTTTACTGACAGAGCGAAAAAGCGCACGTATCTCCGTGTTAGAGAGAATGGCGCAGCAAGCGTTTTACAACACCTAACCGAATTTCTCATTTACCGCGAGGAAATCGGCTCCCCTCAAGATTAATAAATCTCGCAAGGTGTCGCCCAGCCCGCAGCTCTACAGTGTCTGTTAGAGAGGCGCCGCGTGCTAACGCCCAAGGATGCGTGCTTCGAGGAGCGCGCTCTCATTCCTGGGGGACACGGCTCGCCCTGGCTCAGATGAGCGAGGGAGATGGCATTCACGGTTCAGTGGATATGTTCCAACCTCTATTTGGATACGGCACTTCCCTTCTGCCGATCACTGTAACAGATAAAAGAGCTGAGTATGGTCCGTATAATACGCAAACCGCGAAGGACGCAGCAAATAAAGGGGCTGGGTCTGCCTCCTCCGTTGGCAGCGCTTGCAGGTTCACTACATAGCTGAAAGAATGCTGTAGGAACCTAGAGCACCTAGGTGGGCGGGGGTCTCAGGTAAACGTGAGAGTGGGCCGGCCCAACATGCTGGCACATTTCGCTGACCGAAATGCCCCCAGTTACCCACCCATTTGGCCGATGCGAACGCGACCAGCAGAGCTGTCTACCTGGACAGAAATCTTAAGATACTGAGTCGAGTGATCGAGCAGACCTCTCCTAAAAGAGATCTCCAAGTGGGTATGAGAGGGAAACAGGAATAATTAATATTCATGTCTCGCGCCTCTGGGAACTGGATGATGAGACGATACTTCCCAGCGTGCCGCCATCGCCGCATCCTTAGAGCGGGGATGATCGTAACGCCAACCCCTCAGAGTGGAGGGGACAGCCTTAGCTCCAGTCAACTGAAGGAGGATAGCATCACTCTGATCTGGCATGTTCGGGGTTTCCTTCTCGGGGAAAAAGTTAACCACACAGCGAATAGACTCCACTTCAGGGCGTGGGCATGCCTCGTAGAGGGTGCGCAGCCTGAGTGACAGTGTTAACCACCTAATCGGTAGGTCAACTAAGTCCTCCGCACTCCATCTATGAACCGCACGTGAGGCATAGATCTGGGTGCGGGTGCCAAACGGTGCCTGTCCCCTGTTTCCAGGGGATGTGCCAGGGAGGGGCCATCACGAGGAGAGTAAAAAGCAGGTCCGATTGGGCCAGAGAGGCGCAATACGAGAGCTGTTCCTCGACCTCCCTGACTTTACACAGTATCTGTGCGAGTAGGCTCACTGGAGAAATGCGTATTACGCACGCCCCGGGGCCAGCTGTAAGCCAGTGGACTTTACAGGGTTCGCCAAGTGGGGAACTCAAGCGAGAGCGCACAAATCTCTGAGTTAGAGAGAAAGGCGCAGCCCATAACAGCTGGCCAGTCGGGGGTGGAGTCCCCATTTTCCCAGGCGAAACTGCCGTGAGAGCGGATGGCTGCACGGTTGAGCTCGGTGGGGAAAAATGGAATGCAGCGATTGCGCCGCGTATGACTCCGGGGGAGCAGACAGCGGGCGAGCTGAGACATGCGGCGAGAGCGGATACCCCCATGCGGTTGATATACGCCACCGCCACCGTACTGTCCGTCCTGACCAGCACGTGTTGTCGCTCCAGCACCGATAAAACGGCGGAGAGCGAGGAACACTGCCAACAGCTCTAGGCGATTGATATGCCAATGCAACTGGGTTCCTTTCCACAAGCCCGTGCTGCATGCCCGCAACACACGGCCCCCCAGCCCGTGCTGGAAAGCATCTGTCAAATCGACAATATTTCTGGACGCCTGTCCTAGAGGCACTCAGGCCTGTAGGAACGAGGGATCGTTCCAGGGGCTGAGGGCGCGGCGACACAGCGTAGTGACAGTCACCCGGTGTGTGCTCGCGTGCCATGCGCGTCTGGGGACTCGATCGTGAAGCCAGTGCTGAAGTGGTCTCATATGGAGCAATCCGAGCGGCGTGACAGCGGCTGCGGATGCCATATGCCCCAGGAGCCTCTGAAAGATTTCAGTGGGACCACTATTTTGCTGTCTAACTCTCTCAGACAGTTCAGCATTAGCGGAGCGCGTTCTCAGGAGAGGCGCGCTGTCATGGTGACCGAGTCCAGCTCCAATCCGAGAAAAGAAATCCTCTGCCCGGGGGCGAGTTTGCTCTTTTCTCGGTTGACCTGAAACCCCAATAGGTGGAGGTGATGGAACACCTTGTCTCTGTGCATAATCAATTGCTCCCGAGAGAGGGCTAAAATCAGTCAGTCACCGAGATAATGGAGTATGCGGATGCCTGCGAGCCAAAGGGGCGCGAGGGCCCCCTCCGCGAGCTTGGTGAAGACCCGCGGAGACAGAGAGAACCCGAAGGGGAGGACTTGTACTGCCAGGCTCGATCTTAACGCAGACCGCGGAAACTGACGGTGGCGTGGAGTATGGAGACATGAAGTACGCGTCCTTCAGGTCTATTGCTGCAGACCAATCCCGAGGACGAACGCACCAGAGGATGCGCTTCTGCATAAGCATTTTGAACGGCAGCTTGTGCAGATAGCGGTTCAAAACACGCAGATCTGGAATTGGCCATAGCCCACTGCTCTTTTTGGTACGATGAAGTACAGGCTGTAAACCCGCTCTCCATCTCGGCTGGAGGGATCGGTTAGATTGCATCCTTCGCCAGGAGGACAGCAATCTTCTCTCGCAAGACAGGGGCGGGCACAGGGCTGACCCTGGTGAGAAACACACCCGTGAACTTGGGAGGCCGTTCGCGAATTGAATCGCGTAGCCGAGTCTGATCGTGCATATGAGCCACCGCGAAGGGCTGGCCCGCGCTAACCAGGCAAGCAGAGCTCTCGCTAATGACTGCATCACTACGATCGTTGACGTACCAGCAGTGGGGCAGCGCGGAGTAGGAGTGCTGATCCGGGGAGCGCTGGGGTCCCGCGGAAGAGCTGGAGGCGAGAGATTCACTCACCTTACACCCAGACTCCGGAGGGGAGGGCTGGAGGTGTGAGAGAAAGGAGACCGTCCTCCCAGACCTCGTGAGCCACTGGCGAAGTGCACCGATCCTGCGAGCTGAAAGGCTTTTCATCGCGTCCCAGACTGGCAGTATTCGGGCTATCACATCCAGGGAAGGGAAAAATGCTCTCTCTGAGGAGCCCGACCCCCCACCGGGGAGAGAGCAGGTTCCCTCTTCTCCAAATGGCCCGTCTCAGGAGCGCTTCGCGGTCCGTTAACCGGACTTAACGGCACTCTGGGACGGGGAGTGCTGGTTGCCTGTAAGGTGCTCGGCGCTGCCGCTGGCCAGAGGCGCAGGCGGGGGCGGAGCAGCACTCGTAGACGGGCGCTCTCAGCGACAAGCAGTGGATGTGGATGGTTCGGCGGGGGGGGAGCGGTCTTACATCCCCGCCGATGGATGGTCCATCGTATCCGACTGCACCGCCGTGAATTCCTGGGTGAATCCACCAACGGTGTCACCGAACGGGCCAGACTGGTATATGGGGGAGTCAAGAAAGTGAACTTTGTCGACTCCGCGCATATTTCTGCCAGGTTTAGCCCGAGGTGGCGCTCCTGGACCACTAACGTGGCCATCGTCCTTCCCGGGGCACACGCAGCGGACTTGAGGTCCGTGGAGCTCAGTCGGGTGCGGTGCGGGGCTTGTAACAAGCCTGGGTCGGAACCACCCTTGTGCAGCTGGGCCAGCGCGCGCGCATGGACCCTGGCGTGCAGGGTGGAAGCAGCGTGGTCCGTGGCTGTGTGGGCTCTGGCTCGGGAGGCAGAGGACCAACACGCTTTGGACGGGAGTTGGGGCTGATTCCAGCAGAAGGAGGCACCACGCGGGCCCGTGATGGCACTCTCAATCTGGGGAATCGACTCATACTCCCTGGCTGCTCCACCATCAAGGGTGGTGAGGCGGAGGCGCACGCAGATCAGGCAGAGAAAGATGCCCTCAAAACTGCGTGAGCCCACTGTGCACTTCAGGGAAGAAAGGGATGGGAGGCTGGAAGGTCTTGCCTTTTAATCCTCCACATACACCCATCTAGTCGGTCCGGCCGCGGGGCTGGGGGATAAACCATCTCCAGACCCACGACCGAAACAGCCCGGTAAAGCACGGTTATAATGCCTGTTTCAAGATCGGCCGCCGCAGCGCTCGCTCCCGAGGGGAGGGAGCGGAGGGGCGAAAATCTTTTATCAGAGCATGACAGCCCAGCCTCCGATGCAGCAGTGGACATCTGAGCCTCGGTGTCATCAAGTGAGAGGGCGGCCATCCGAAGATGGAGCGCTTCTCTCACTCGAAGCTTGGATGGAGCGCGTGGAGGAGCGAGAGGTCCACAAGCCCGAGGGCGGCAGATTTACTCTCACTGTAACCCTCAGATCTTTCCGAGTGCCCAGCCGCGGAGCGGGGGACAACTGGGGTGGGTGGCTCTTTTGTAAGAGCGAACCGCGATCTTCACTGCGCAACAGACATGCCACCGAGTGATGGCATGCACTGCCCGCGAGCACTGCATTAACATGCTGGACCCCCAGACATGAAACGCAGTGCCCGTGCCCATCATCCGAGGACAGGAAACCACCGCATCCAGAAACGCACAGTCGGAGCGACGTCTTGAAAAAGACGTGCTGCACGACCGTGTTGCTCTTTTAGGAAATTCGCAACAATACATACCGCTCTGGAGGACCGGACCCAAAGGACGCCAGGCAAGGGAGAAACCCAGCTCGACCGTCTGCCACTGCGTGTCACACACTCTGGACCGGGAGATCGCTCTCGTTCACTCTCTGTCTGAAACTCAGCTGGAGGAACCCTCATCGACTCTCTCAGAAGGCTGTTGAAGTCTCTGAAGTGAAAATGATGCTTGGCTTTGCGCGTGCTGTGCTCCTATAGCAAATTGATTGCAACGAGCATCAGGTGCGCAAGCTGAAGCTGCCAACTCATTGGCATTTCATTGGCCCGTTTACATACTCTTTCAGATGATTGGCTTTCTGAGTGAAATCCCCATAGTGGAAGTTTCCACATAGCATTGAAGTTCCCCTCCCGAAGGGGAACTAAGAAAAGACACTGTGACCGACATACACATATTACACTCATACATAAAATACATACAGTTATAAACATGGTCCGATTGCTGGCAAACAATGTATACACGGATCTGTGTTGTGTCATCAGTGTATTGTGCATGTGTGTGTTTGTGTTATGTGAATTATTGTCTAAGGTTTACATTGTGCATGTAACTTTTCAATTTCAATTCCATCTCGAAACCATGTCAAACAATAGCCCATATCATCTTCCCATGCACACTAAAAATAACCACAGACACATGTTCTTTTAAATATCATTTATTAACAGTACATATAAAGGTTACATACACTTACCGGTTTCAATTAGTGATGTGACGTTGTGCGCCGAGGCTTCGAAACATCTATAAAAAAAATTATATCTTGCAGTGAAGCAGTGTACCGGAGCTTGATTCATTTATCCATGATCATGTAATCAGTGACGTCCGAAGCTTCATTTTCACCTATACCCACGTGACTGCTTCGAATTTTGATTTAAAGGTTTAAACACTCTCAAGGGTTAGTAAAGTGTATAGCGAGTGATTAGGCATTGATTACATACATTTCTACTGTTTCAAAGCACTGCACTGGTCCCACACACCAGTAATTAAGTGAAGTTTATGTATAAACGAATTTTGAGAGGATCACATGCTTATGATTGTTCTCAGCTGTTCCTGCATTAGCCTATGATCGATTATCCAATCAGATGGCTACTAATTTACTATAAATAACCAGAGTTTTCTTATCTCAATATCTTCGTCTTGAAGAACCCCCCCACCCACCTCTACTTTCCCTCCTTTTTAGATGGGCGACACGGCGGCCCAGTGATTAGCACTGTTGCCTTACAGCAAGAATGCCGCTGGTTTAAGTCCCTACTAAATCAGACGACATTTCTGTGTGGAGTTTTGCTTGTTCTCTTCCGCGCTCGCGTGGGTTTTCCCCGAGTTCGCCGGTTTCCTCCCAGTCCAAATAACACGCACCCTAAGTAAATTGAACACACAAAATTTATACCATAGTCAAGCTCTAAGCAAGCACTCCTCTCCTCAGTCATCCATTTCCACCAATTTAGCTAGAATAAGCCGGTAAATAAGTTTATCGAGATCTACCTGAGCTCAAACTCCCCTCTCGCCCTGCAAATAGGAGGGAGCCCAGGGCTCGAGGATCTTACAAGCTCAGGGCTCTCTCCCGAGACAACATGCCAAACAAGCTTTATTATCAATCATCAGCCAAGTGTGAACTCTTGAAACTAATATATAATAGTAAAAACTACCAACTACAACTACCTTTAAAGAAAACCACTGCATATTGTAGTATAGTGTATAATGAAGGCCAACTGGCGAGTGCAGCTAGAAAGCTTCACTCCAATAGCCTCATCCTTAGAACAATCGCCTCCCGTGCAGGAATCGCCGGTTTGATCCCCGCTTGGAACGAGTGGGTGAATGAAGGAATACAAGTAATATAAATATCTTTGATTAACTTGAATTTTACTAGTCATTGGTGGTGTAATGTAACATACCTTAGGTGTAAAAACTACAGTATTTGAGTAATTTGTTTATATTACTGTTGATGTATTACTAGTTGGTCAGAACGTTTGACATTTTTGCAACACAGTGCTTTCCCACACTTTAACCAGCAGAGGTCCTCATCGAGCTTTGATTTAGAAAGCTTCGAGTAACGAACCTTTTTCTGATACAATTGAGTCGAACGGTTCGCTGGTTCAAAAAGCTTTATTTTACCATCACTTGTTTCAATTCTTCAACACCAAACCTGTTCAGACTTCAAACAAAGACATTTATACAGTGTTTTCCCGCCTTCACTTCAGAGCGGCCATTTTGGATTACATAATTAGGGTCACAACCCCCTGATCAGTGATAGAAATCACTATTCTGTGGTTTATATTTGTATTGGTTGTTTATTGTGTTGTATTTTGAGTTTTGTATGCATATTTAATAACTTGCATTCATTTTTTTTGTTTAATGTCTTTTTATGTAATTTTTTTGTCTACATGTTATTCTAGAACCTATAAAATGGTATAACCCATGGGCAGAGCCAATGATATAAAATGGCCCCAAACCTTCACTCTTTGTGGCTAAATTCCAAAGTTTAATATAAAAAATAAATAAATAATGATTTCAAACAAATTATCAGTGTACTCAGGGGAAATGTTGGCAATAAGTCTAGCATTACAGTGTGAAAGAAGCGGGAATTAAGGAAGTTTTAGTTTGCTCAGATTACAGTTCTGCTCTTTTAAGCATTGAAGCAAAACACTCAGACTCTAGGCAAGATTTAGTTATTGAAATATTACAAGAGATGTGTAAATTTAAAAGGAGAAAGAGTAAAGGTAGTGTTCATGTGGGTGTCGGTGGGATTAAAAGGAAATGAAGCAGCAGATGAAATGGCAAAACAAGCTGCGCTGGAAGATACTATAGGATTGGAAGTGACTTACAGTAGACGTGAATTATAAGTTAAAGCAATAATTAAGAAACAAGTAATGGGGAAATGGCAGTACCAATGGGAAACAGGAAAGGACGGAAGGCATATGTATTATATATTCAAGTGGGTAAAGGGAGGTACTCAAGTGGAAAAAGGAAAGAGGAGAATATATTATCCAGACAAAGAATTGGGAATACTGGGCTAAACAGTACAATGAAGGTAATGGCAAAGCACAGAAAAATGAATCTGTTAAACATGTGATCATGCATTGTAAGCGGTATAATGAAGAAAGAAGGAAGTTATTGGAAGAAGTCAAGAAAGAAAGAGATTGTGAGTTTATTTTGAAATTTTTACTAAATCCTGAGGTAGGAAGGCATAATTACACTGCATTGTTTAGATTGAAAGATATAGGACTGATTAATAAGATATTATTTATTAAAATTATTGATAATGTTAATTTATTAAGTTTAAGGTAGTTATCTTCTGAACCTGACATATTGGGAGGGGTAAGCAGAAGTCAGAGGAGCTGGAGACGTAGCGCTGGCAGATGCAAAGTCTCTTTCTGGGTTATGGGAAGGGATAAAAATGGGATAAGAGTTCAGTCTCTGAATCAGGTTACAAGAAGGTGGCGGTAATGCACAAGAACTGGTGCGATGCGCCAAATAAAAATGAAAGAAGAAGAAGAACTTTGTGTGGGTAGTTGTAGGAGTAGGTGGTATTGTAGGAGTGATTGTGGTGATAACAGATTTTGTTCAGGTTATTACCTTGATTTAGCTGAACTAGTATGTAAATATTGTATAGTTTATTTTTCTTTATTGTTATTTTGTCACTTTCACCTTTTTGCTTGATTTTTTCTTCGCTTGTCCCAAATAAAATCACTCTTCACTTTCACCAGCGGCTGCTGTGACACTTTTTGCCTCCCATCTGCCTGGTAAATCGTAACAGTTGGTGTCAGAAGAAACTCGGGTGAGTGTCATAGAATAACCAAATATGCCGCCTTAGAAGAAAACTCAGCTAGCAGCTGATGTTGATGAGGAAGAAGATCAAGGGGACACAAGTTAAGATTCAGAGCTTCCTGAAGACATTCCTAACCCCACAGGTGATTCTGCAATTACATCTCTAACAGGAATGCTCCAGTCTTTCCTACAGTATCAGAAGGACAGGGATGAGAGGCAGGAGCAAATTTTTTATTTATTTTTTTAATAATTTAGTGAATCTCTTTCTAGTACATTTTAATTTTGTCACAGTCCCAAAATACATGCATCACTGTGCCAATGTCTACCTTACATTTAATTGGGAAAATATTCTACGTAGGCGAACTGGAGTTAGATAAATCCGGTGAATACATTAAGAATTTTGTTCATGAACCGAAATTAAAGTACTTTTGGGATAGATATTTGAGCAGGCAGATCATCACTAAAAATAGACCCCAAATCCTTTTCCCATATTACCCTTAAAGAATCAAAGGTTGTCCACGAAGAAAAAATGCAGTTTTTCTATTTCAGTAAGATCAAATTGTATATTATCATCTTTCAGCTGTAATTCTAAAAAGTGTTGAATTTGAAGGAATTTATTAAAATCTTTACTGGGAAGACTAAATTCCCGTCTTAACTCCATCATCAAATAAGTGACCCAATTCTGACACTCCCTTTGAACTCCAAGACAAAAGGCCAATATTCTGTATATTAGTGCAGAAATCAGGATTAAGCATAATAATTGACTTAAAACACACTTTATTTGGGATATATACATATTTCTTAACATCTTTCCACACCAAAAGAGTATTTATCACCACAAAAACACTAGTCAGATGTTGATTTTTTTTGTGCATTACGAATAAATGGTAGGGAGCAAACGACTGATGATTTCTTACCAATTTATAGTAAGCAAGAACAGCAATTTCTTAAGGCTTTGAATGAACAAACGCCTAAGGCTAAGAATTCAATTTTTGTATGTGAATCATTGTGCAAGTTTGTGCTGAGGGCATGAACTGTATATCTCCAATCATGTGCCTTGTGTAGTTATGATTCACAATGACTTTAAGGGAAAGAAAGTTTATGAAACATCTAAGAACTCAAATCAAAGTAAAAGAACACTTCGTCTTTAAGTTTCAGAAAAGTGAAATGCACAAGTGTAAATAAAATGAACTCTGAGTACAGAGTTTTAAACCACAGAATTGTATGAGCACTGAATATTTTTGGTGCTCTCACTAACAAAAACCTGGCTGTTCTCACGCTAGGACAGGAAAAGAAACAGCTATTTTTTTTGTAGCTTTAGTGGTTCTGATGAGATGCCTGCATTGCCTCTACCTACCTCTGTGCGGAATCATGCCAGCTGCATTAAAGTCTCAATTGCATCGACTGTGCCAGCACACACAGAACCAAGCTGCATACTTTCAACCAGCCCATCATCTCTGCCAAGAACTCAACAGAGCACCCAGGCCTGCACTTTGTCTTTGAGGTTTCATCAGGGATGAAAAGGTTAACATTTAAGCAGACTTTGCTGATCCAGACATTTCTCAGTATGGATATACTGGGGGTGAAATCTTTTAAACAAGATGAAGATGCTCTTCTTACGTTGTTAAAATATAATTTAATTTCTATTTAGTACTGCCCTTCAGAAATAGCAGAAGATGTTTTCATGATTCACAGAAGACAAATTGCGCAAAAAAGTGCAACCTTCAGATTCTACCAGTTTTCACTCCACAACTCTTAATGGCTTGTGTTTTCTTCTGGAATATCAGTGAGCATTCAAACTTTTTTAGTATTCAATTCAATTCAATTCAGGTTTGTTTATATAGCGCATGTACAATGCAGATTGTGTCAAAGCCACCTAATGTAGAAGTTCTTGTAAAGTCCAGATTTCAGAGTTAAAGTTCGGTTTAGTTCATTTAATTTTCACTGCTGAAAGTCCAAACACTGAAGAGAAAATTCATCAATGTGCAGCTCCACAAGTCCCAAACCAAGCCAGCCAGTGGCACTTAGTAGTTGTGTTTGAGTCCCTCAATCATCCTCAGAGTGAAAAGATGGATCTAACAATTATAGTCACTTTTGAGAAGGGTTCAAATCTGCAGAAGATGCTGGAAAACTGAAGAATCTGCAGGACATGGATAATTTCTTTCTGGAGAACAGTGTCAGCTTAACTGCTCAGAACAAACAAGAGACTCATGAACAACCATCACAAAAGCAAAAAACATGTAGATCATCAGGTAACCACACAGTATTAAAAAAACCAAGGACATACACACTTTTGCAGGGGGTTATTTTAATAATTTCGACTCTTTTTATCTTGTAAACTATATGTAAACATCTTTTATGCAAAATAACCTAGGACAGAACACAAAGAAAAATAAATAACATGCATTTTGTTTGATCTCTCTTGTTTGGTTAATTCTTCACATTTGAACAGATTCTGCAAAGGGTACACAAACCTTTAAGTACAACCGTATATAAGTATATAAGTCTGTCCCTAACAAACCCAGCAGGCACAGGACGTCAACATGAAGTCTGATTGATATTGTACCCCAACGTTGTGGGACGTAGCATTTTGATTGGAAATGAAAATTAGGTTGACGTCAATGTCCAACCTTGGACAGATGTTGCATTTTTCTTATTTTCCAAGGCAACCTAAAAATAACAAAATATCAGTCTAATGATGCTACAGCTTGACGTTGTGTGGACATTACCAATATGACGTCTATCAGATGTTGGATTTTAGTTGCTATACCTGATGACTAAATGTCAGTAATTAACGTCAAAATGATATGGGCTTAAGATGTTGCCTCAACGTTGGGTTTTGGTCACTTTCCAACACAACCTAAAATCAACTAAATATCAACACCATTTGACATTAAAAAAACATTGTCCTTAGATGCTGGCGACCTAAATCTAACCCAACATTAACGTCTTATGACCTTGTCTGTCTGCTGGGAAGAAACAAACTAATAGTTTGATAAAAACACTTCTGTTATTTTTCGTTTTTGCATCAGTGGCAACTTCCCAAGCTCACTGTCCTCTGCTCTATTGTTCTGGGAAGAGTGAGGTCATTGAGGCCTTGACCCTTGATCGAAAGCAGTGATCCCCTTGTCTCCTGGGTAATAGGATTACTTTGTGCATGTGGATCTACTCTTATTTCTCTTCAAAGGGGCAATGGGATTTCCAACAGGGTGACATTGTCCGCTTTTAGCGCTAAAAGGACCTTTTTTAACAGTTTCTTGTACATGCTTCTTAAGCTGATGCCTTTGTCCAGACAAGAGACTATAGTTGGGTTTTAGCTGTTGATTCAACTGGGATGTAGTTTATCAGCTCATTTAACACGTGGATATTTATCATCGCTCTCTGAATAAATGTGCAAAATTGTATCTTTAGGAGAATGACAGATTGTGAATGGAGCAGTACTACTACTGTACCGACTACATGTATGTACCTGATTTACCTATAAAAGTTCATAGTCATGCCTTAAGGCAATATATCACTCCTCTAAAGGGTTAAAATTAATCTTCTAGGGGTAGTTCTCCAACAGTGTCGAGAGTTTAGCATTTAGTTACAGAAGAGCTTTTAAAATGTAGAGACAGGAATGGACTCATTCATGCTGACAAATCTCTCATAAACCAACGTTCATTTCATGTTGGTCCAGGCTGCTTAATGACTGTTAGACAATAGTACTGGTATAGTTCTGGACCAGAATAGTCATGTTGTTCCACAACACTCCTGGTTCCCATGCTGGGGATCATCTATGCTGCAACATACCTTATGTTGGTGACCTGCAAAATAGGGGAGCTTAAGATGATTATAAGGGCCCTGTCTAGAGAGGGGCTTGAAGTGATCTAAGAGGGGACCTTATCAACAGGAAAGCTCCCACTATTTTTACGCCAAGGGGTGACAATTTTTTTTATTTGGGATCAGTGTTAGGTAAGTTATAAAAAAGTTATTCATTATAATTACATAAAATTGTAATTAAATAATTTTTCTAATTACTGTCCCTGAAAAGTAACTTATTTACGCAATAAGTAATTTAATTACTTGACACAATACTAAACATTCACATAAAGGTGCAGTAGGTGATCTGCCTAATTGTTATTAGTTTAGCATAATATCTTGGAAACACAGTCCCTCTCCTGTCGTCCAAAGCCAAACCTCCTGAAATCACGAACGTGCACATTAAAGATGACAGTATACAACCCACTAGATCATGTCATTGCCAGTTAGAAATCTTTGTAGTACTTTATAATACTACAATTTTGAATGAAAAACTGTATTATATCCAGCACATTTTCAGTTGTGTAGCAAGCTAAACGTTCCATAATGTGCAATATTTCATGCATGCAAGGATCGCTGGTCTCACTCTCTCATGCGCCATAAGTGCTTGGCCGGCAACATGCAGGAATTACACTTATTACTAAGCCATACTTATATGCTATTTTAAACCGAATATTCAAAGTAGCATGGTAAACAGTATAGGGAGCGCCTCACAGGTGGTCATTGTTCAAAAATGAACCAATATGATGTGAATATAAAACCAGCTTCACCTGCAGGCTAGGCGGAATAGCACAATTTAAATTGTTCTGTTGTTAAACTAAATAAAAATCTACATTATTGATGCTGTAAAAGGTCCCTTATGAAATTGAAAAAAGTCACATCAATCTTTTGCCAGAGGATTTCAGTGGCTGAAAAACACTTCTGTGCAAAACCCATTCGTAAAACAACAAAATCTACATCAGCTTTGTGTGACTAAAATAGTTTTAAAACATAACATTACCTGTCTAAAAAAATACTTTAGCCATGGTGTCATCTTTGCTCCAGTGTGCAAAAGTAACTCCAATTTTGATTCAGCATTTGTTTTTACTGCTGTCACTCTCTCTCTCTCTCTCTCTCTCTCTCTCTCTCTCTCTCATGTGCAGGAGAACGAGGTGCTCATGCACTTGCAAACGGTGGATCAGTCTGCATGAACAGGGCTGCGCAGATGTTTGTGATGATTGATGTTTGACAGACAGTTTGGGCTACTTATTAGAATTAAGGGATTTATGGCCCGACAAATTTTAATTGGATGAACACTTTATAGTCTTATGCCTTACCCAGATTATAAAAATACATATAAATACATTTAGATCATTTACTTTAGTCACTACTATTGGAATGTGAAGAGACTTTCAACCAGCACAACAAAAAATGTTTCTGAAGGCAACCACCTGCTGCACCTTTAAACTCTTAAATCTTTGAATTTGAGTCAAACGGGATCTTTTAGCTTTGTTTTTGAAAAATTAACCCTTAAATTTAAACCACACATGTATTAAAATCTTTCAAAGTAATGACACCATTTTTTATGCATATATTGACATGAATTTTCAAATATATATTTCATTGTGTCTTAAGCATGTGTGTAATTGTCAAAACAAATCTATGTTTGTAGTTGAATAATTGAATTAATATGCATAATACCTGAATAAAAAAACACATAATTTTATAACAATATACAACTATAGGACTTGGGCTGCACATTGGTGCAGTGGGTAGCACGTTCGCCTCATAGCAAGAAGGTTGCTGGTTCGAGCCTTGGCTGGGTCAGTTGCCGTTTCTGTGTGGAGTTTGCATGTTCTCCCCGTGTTGGTATGGGTTTTTTCCGAGTGCTCCGGTTTCCCCCACTGTCCAAAGACATGTGGTATAGATAAATTGGGTTGGCTAAATTGTCCGTAGTGTATGAGTGTGTATGGATGTTTCCCAGTAATGGGTTACAGCTGGAAGGGCATCCGCTGTGTAAAACATGCTGGATAAGTTAATGGTTCATTCCGCTGTGGCGATCCCAGATTAATAAAGGGAATAAGCCGGAAAAAAAATTTATGAATGAACTATATGACTTAAATTGTCATGAACTTGCCGTCACTGTGGTGTAGTGGGTAGCACGATTGCCTCACAGCAAGATGGTCGCTGGTTCGAGCCTCAGCTGGGTCAGTTGACATTTCTGTGTGGAGTTTGCATGTTCTCCTCGTGTATCGTGGGTTTCTTCTGGGTGCTCCGGTTTCCCCCACAAGTCCAAAGACATGTGGTATAGGTGAATTGGGTAAGCTAAATTGTCCGTAGTGTATGTGTGTGAATGAGTGTGTATGGGTTTCCCAGTAATGGAAGTAAAACATATGCCAGATAAGTTGACAGTTCATTCTGCTGTGGTGACCCTTGATTAATAAAGAAACTAAGTTGAAAAGAAAATTAATGAATTATCATGAACTAATTTCTCAATTTTTTTTTCTTAAGCATATGCAATTGTCTTGACAAATGTAGTTTTCTTTAAATACACTGTAAAGATAGAAAGTAATTCCTTATTTTACTTTTTCAGTGGAAAAAAATATTTAATTGCAGTAACTAGCTACTTATTGCAATGACAGTATATGTGACAATTTTCCTCTCTGCTGTGTATTTCATTAACAACATAATCCTGACATTCAAAAATTAACCTACTGAATACTAATAGAAGACAATATGAATGGAGCGGTCACTCTTAAACTAAAATTGCATCCAATACTGAGACTTATCACAGATTTATCATTTACATTAAGAAGAACAGCTCTCTATCTACAATTTATTGTAGTGTGGAATATTCTTTTAGGCATAGACACTTTGCAAGCTTGCCAAAATCTGGCGCAGATATTGTTTTTCCTAAACACTATCTCTGTCTGTCTTGTGCCCTTGAAGAGGCAGCTCTTTGGTGCACTTAACTCTGAGTACTGCTCTCGCACACCCAAGCCTGGACTCTAGACGTGCCACACTGTCTGAGGTGAGGGGCGACGGAGGGCCTGTCAGACTGAGGGTCCATTAAGTGCAGACAGGCGCAGGCTTCGGGACCCTGCCTGAGGGGGGGTTATCACACTGGACATGTCCCTTCTCTAAGGGCCTGTGACGGGTGAAAAGTAAGAGGGAACATTGATCTGATAGGTGGGATGGTGGGTGTGGGGACCCCTTTGCAGGTGTGAGGTGCCACATGAGTGTGTATGGGCCTTGTGTCAGTGAGATAGTGAGAGAGAGCGAGAAGATGGGGGATAGAGGAACAGACCAACACAAAACGCAGAGCATCTATTCTCTGTAGATTTGTCCTTGTGATGCTGACAGTGATCAAAAGTGCTTAGAACTCCTAAACAACTCACCACAGACTTAAGCTTGGAACACTTGGCTTAAACTAAACAGAAAAAAACATTCATTAGCTTTGATGGACATTTATTTTTAGATTTGATAAACTGCTTTTAGGTTTTTGGCCCAATCTGTATCATAGAAGTGCAAAAAGGTTCTCAAAAGATATGAATAAAAATTTAAATGTGATCACTTCAATTCACATTCGATTCTCATTCATTACTGCATGGCAAAATATTACAAGTGGACGGGACGAACCACTTTTACTAAAATACCCATAACTCTTGATCGGAATGAAGTATCTACACCAGGGGTGCCCAAATTTTTTTGTTATAAAGGGCCAAAAACTAAACTTGATTGAGGGTGGTGGGCCAGAGGTAAATATACCAAACTGTAAAGCTGTCAATGTATTTTCCTAAATTATTATTATAATTCGTTATATAATTTATTATATAATTAAATTAATACTATAATAAAAATGTATTAATAATTATAAATTTTTGCACATTTTATAATGAACATCTTACAATAACAAACATAAACAATCCCATTCATAACACAAAAAATACACTTTGCCTTGATTCGCTTGCTGATGTTTTCTGCAGTGTCCGCTATCCATCAAGTGACTGTATTTATTTTATTATAATTTTTTAAAATCTGATTCATTCCCAGCATTTAATTGAAACATTTCATTTACTTTTAAAAACTTTTTTTTATGTAGCTCAACAGTTAAAAAACAAAAGTTATGTTAAATTAGAAATGACAATCTCTGTTAAAGGCATTCGTCCCAAAACAAAGGTTACTGTGTGCCAACTTTGGCCTGCCGCTCTAGTTTGGGCATCTCTGATCTATGTACACTAAATACAGAATGTAGCACAGTTTAGCCACATGGTGGAGTTTATACCTGGAATAACGAAACAGTTACTACGTAACCCTCGCTTCCTATGCTATGTGGAAACTTCCACTATGGGGAAATGTATTGAAAATGCCACAGCGATTGAACCTTACCACATCACTGGTGAGAGGTTTGCTAGGCTACGGTGCAAGTGCATCAACATCACCAGAGGTGCAGCCCTCTAATGTACCCTCTAGCCCTAACTTACCTTACTTACCTGAGAAGCTTTACAGGCTTAGATATATTTTTCGGGGAGTTGTACAATTGCACTTAGTTCATTCTACGAATTTAAGATACAACGTTGGGAAGGCATGCAGTCCCGATAGGGAGGATGTGTGGAGGCCACCTGCTGCCCAGAAGGGGAGACATATGGACTAACCCTGAGAATGGGGAGTAAACATATGAAGGATGGTTAGCGGGGAGGGAAGACACAAGCCTGCCTAAAAGGGGGGACTAAACCATGGCTGAGTGAAGTATATGGGATCGCCAGCAGGGGTCGCACATAGCAAGCACCTATACTCAGAATGCGGGCTGACCAGCGGGCATGCCAACAACGTAACAGGCTGCTGAGTCCGATGCAGGGGGCCTTGGAGGAACTCAGCTGACAGAGCGATAAAGCAGAATCAGAATCAGAATCAGAATCAGTTTTATTGCCAAGTGTGCTTCACACAAGCACACGTATCTCTGTGTTAGAAAGAAAGGCACAGCAAGCGTTTTACAACACTAAATGTATTTCCTCATTCGCCGGGGTTTCCCAGCACATGTGAGGAAACCGGCTCCACTCAAAGATTATAAAATCTTGCAAATGTATTAGGTGTCGCCCAGCCCGCAACTCTACAAATGTCTGTTAGAGAGGCGCCGCGTGCTAGTGCCCAAGAGGATGCGACGCATAGAGTGGAGTGCGCTCTCACTCATGGGGGACATGGCTCGCCCTGGCTCTGAGAAGCAAGGGAGATGGCATCCACTATCCAGTGGGCCAACCTCTGTTTGGATACGACACTTCCCTTCTGCCGACCACCATAACAGACAAAGAGCTGCTCAGAGGATCTAAAGCTCTGAGTACGGTCCACACAAATATGCAAAGCGCGAACAGGAAACAGCAATGAAAGGGCTGGGTCTGCCTCCTCCAAAGGCAGCGCTTGCAGGCTCACTACCTGGTCCTTAAAAGGTGTGGTAGGAACCTTGGGCACATATCAGGCTGGGGTCTCAGGATCACGTGAGAGAAAGCCAACCCAAATTCCAGGCATGAATCACTGACCGAAAATGTCTCCAGGTCCCCAACCCTCATAATCGATGCCAACGCGACCAGCAGAGCTGTCTTCAATGACAGAATTCTCAAGGATACTGTGTCAAATAGTTTGAACAGATCTCTGCGCAAGCTCGAAAGCACTACAGGAGGAGGGAGAGTTCTAATATCCAGGTCCGGTTGGGCCAGTGAGGCGCAAATAAGAAGACCTGCTCATTGTCCTCCCTGACCTTGCACAGTAACTGTGCGAGTAGGCTCACTGAAGGAAATGTGCATTTGCGAATGCCCCAAGGCCAGCTGTGAGTCAGTGCATTCGTGCTGAGGGAGCCCTCGGTCAGGATAAAAAAGACACTAGCAATGGGCACTCTATCAATACCAATATCAATATCAATACCAATATCAGCTGGACAGACTCAGGGTGGAGCCTCCATTTTCCTGGGCGTGGGAACTGCTGTGAGAGCGCATTGACTGCATGGTTGAGCTCGCCCGGGATATGAATGGCATGCAACGATTTCAGCCACGTATGACTCCAGAGGAGCAGACAGCGAGCGAGCTGAGACATGCAGCGGGAGCGGATACCCCCATGCGGTTGATATACGCCACCATCGCTGTGCTGTCTGTACTGACCAGCATGTATTTCCCTTCTAGCACCAGTAAAAAATGGCACAGAGTGAGATACACTGCTAACAGCTCTAGGCAATTGATATGCCAATGTAACCGGTTTCCTTTCCACAGACCCGCAGCTACATGCCCGCAACACATGGCCCCCCAGCCCATGATGGAAGCATTCGTTGAGACGACAACATGCTTGGACACTTGTCCCAGAGGCACACCGGCCTGTAGGAATGCAGGGTCTGTCCAGGGGCTGAGGGTGCGGTGACACAGCGCAGTGTCAGTCACTCTATGTGTACCCGCGTGCCATGCGCGTCTGGGGACCCGATTGTGAAGCCAATGCTGAAGCGGTCTCATATGGAGCAATCCAAGCGGCATGACAGTGGCTGCCAATGCCATATCAGCCGTCTTGGTGAACTTCTACCGCTGCACAATAGAAAGCATCCTGACGAACTGTGTCACAGTCTGGTATGGAAGCTGCTCTGTTGCGGAGCGTAAGGCACTGCAGCGGGTGGTGAAAACTGCCCAACGCATCACAGGGACCACACTGCCAGCCATAGAGGACATCCAGAGGAAACACTGTCTGCGCCGAGCACGCAGTATTCTTAAAGATTCCTCTCACCCTGCTCACAGACTGTTTTCTCTCCTGCCTTCTGGCAGGCGCTTCAGGCTCCCCCGGACAAAAACCAGCAGACTAAAGAACAGCTTCTTCCCCAGAGCTGTCTCCCTCTTGAACTCTGCTCCCCACTGACTTTTTGCCCCCCCTAATACACCCCACTCTCCTCTCCTCATAACTCAGACTCATCATAATCACTGCACTACTTAACATTTGCACATTTAAAAATTGCACATATTCATTGCACTGATTCATTTATTTGAACTGTACACACCTACTGCACATGTACATTTGTAAATTATGTACACACCCACTGTACATATACATTTGTAATTATGTTTATCTATCTGCACACTTCTGATTATTAATAGCAACCTGTACATTTATCCATCTATTGTAAATCTCTGTTCATAGCTAACACAACCTGTATATAATGTTCATAGTACATCCATTTGTAAATATCACCATAATTTTTCTATAACTGCACTTTATAACTTATACCTGTATCCTGCACTTGCTGCTATTGCACTCCTGGTTAGACCTAAACTGCATTTCGTTTCCTTGTACTTGTACATGTGTGATGACAATAAAGTTGAATCTAATCTAATCTAATCTAATATGCCTCAGGAGCCTCTAAAATAATTTCAGAGAGACCGCAGTTTTCCTGTCAAACTCCCTCAGACAGTTCAGCCTTAGCTCGGGAGAGGTGGTGACATGGTGACCAAGTCCAGCTCCAACCCGAGAAAAGATATGCTCTGCACGGGGGTGAGCTTGCTCTTTTCTCGGTTGATCTAAAGCCCCAGTAGGTTGAGGTGCTGAAGCACCCTGTCCCTGTGCATAATCAATTGATCCCGTAAGTGAGCTAAAATCAGCCAGTCGTTGAGATAATTGAGTATGCGGATGCCCCAGAGCCGAAGGGGCGCTAGGGCACCCTCCGTAAGCTTGGTAAAAACCCGCAAAGACAGAGAGAGTCCAAAGGGGAGGGCTTTGTACTGCCAAGCTCGACCTTTGAACACAAATCGCAGAAACTGAAGGTGGCGTGAAAGAATGGAGACTTGAAAGTATGCGTCCTACAGGTCTATTGCTGCAAACCAATCTTGAGGAAGAACGCACCGGAGAATGCACCTCTGCTCAAGCATTCTGAACAGCAGCCTGTGAAGACAGCGGTTCACAGCACGCAATCTAGAATTGGCCATAGCCCACCGCTCTTTTTGGGTACAAAGAGGTACGGGCTGTAAAACCCGCTCTTCATCTTGGCTGGAGTGACCGGCTCGATTGCTTCCTTCGCCAGGAGGACAGCAATCTCCTCTCACAAGACAGGGGCAGATGCAGGGCTGACCTTGGTGAAATACACGCCTGTGATCTTGGGAGGCCGCGTTGTAAATCATGTAGCCAAGTCTGATCGCATGAATGAGCCATGAATGAGCGATGGGCTGGTCATCGCTAACCAGGCTGGCAGAACCCTCGCAAGTGGTATCATAGGCACGATTATTGACGCATCTGCGGTGAGGCAGCACGACATGGGAGGGCTCAAGCGAGGAGCGTTAGGGTCCCGCGGGAGATTCACTCTCATCTCATACCCAGGGTCCTGAAGGGTGCTGGGAATGTGAGAGAAGGGAAACCGTCTTCCCACACTTTGAGAGTCACTAGTGAAGTGCACCAAACCTGCGAGCTGGAAGGCATAGCGTCCCAGACTAGCATTGTTTGAGCTGACACATCCGGGGAAGTGGAAAAATGCTCTTTCATTGAGAATTTGCAGGCTGCTGGCCATGAGATCGTGAGCAGTCTGGCGTTGAAAAATGCCACTGGATGTTGAAGAGCCCGGCCTTCCACCAGGGAAAGAGCAAGTTTCCTCTTCGGTGGATGGCCCATTTCAGGGATGCTTCGTGGTCCGTTTACCAGACTTAGCGGTGCCCTGAAACGGAGGCGCTGGATTCCTGTGGGATGCTTGGTGCTGCCGTTTGGCCGGAGGTGCAGGCGGGGGCGGCAGAGCAGAGCAGATCTTGAAGCCAAAGGTTGCGCCCTCTGCAAGGAGCAGTTGATGTGGATGGTTTGGTGGGGGGAACGGTCTTATGACGGTTGATGACCTCACCCATTTTGTCCGACTGCCCCTTTACCGCCGTGAATTTCTGGGTGAATCACGCATATCAGCCAGGTTTTGCCATCGGTGGCATTCCTGGACCACTTATGTGGCCATCGTCCTTCCTAGGGCAGGCGCAGCTGACTTGGTGGAATGCAAAGCATAGTCGGTTGCGGCGAGGAACTCATGCATCAAGCCTGGGTCTGAACCACCCTCGTGCAGCTGGGTCAATGCCTGCGCTTGGTAGTGCTGGTAGGTGGCCATAGCGTACAAGGCAGATGCAGCCTGGCCGACGACTGTGTGGGCTCTGGCCCCGAGGGACGCAGATAACCTGCACGCCTTGGACAGGAGACGAGGCTGACCCTGCCAGGTAGAGGCACCACGTGGGCATAAATTGACTGCGATGGCACGCTCAATCTGGGGAATCGACTCATATCCCCTGGCTGCTCCGCCGTCAAGGGTGGTGAGGGCGGAAGCGCACTCAGATCGGGCAGAGAAAGGTGCTCTCCAGAGACCGTGTGAGCTCAGTGTGCACTTCCGGGAAGAAGGGGACAGGAGGCTTAGAAGGTCTTGCCTTCTTTTTAGCCTCCACATAACACCCATCTAGTTGGTCTGGTCGCAAGGCTGGGGGATGAACCATTTCCACAGCCACGGCCAAAGCAGCCCGGGAAAGCACGGCCATCATGTCTGCTTTCAGATACAAAGCCACACTCACTACCCTGGAGGGAGGGAGCAGGTTCGAATCTTTGTCAGACAGTGACAGCCTACCCTCCAATCAACTTGAACTTTGCAATGCAGCAAACTGCGAAACTTGTCATACGTGCTTGCGTTTCCGGTTTGATGCATTCGTGTGCGTATGAATGGAAGTCTATGTGGCGAAAAGTCCAGTGTGACAGCGGCTTTACTTAAATTGTACTTCTTTAAATACTGTATGTAAATTTAACAGTTTCATATAAATAAATTTATTTTATTTACAAGATAAATCTATATTTTTTAACTTAGGAACATTAATGTTTTCTCAACACATATGCATATGCTTAAGAAAACAAAATTGAAATTAGTTCATGACAATATAAAGTATAAATTCAGAGACTTTGCAATTGTAAATATTTATATTATATTATTCACATTTTCCATATTTTTCAGCTAAAGGTTTTATTTAAACTGCACAAGCTTAAAAAATTTAATATTTCATGTAATATGGTGTCATTAATTTGAAACATTTTATGTTTGATACATATATTGTTAACATTTTTAATGTAAAAAATCCTAAAAACTAAAAGTTAGTGGAAAATGACTAAATTAAAGATTTAACAAATTAAGAGCTTCAATTCAGTTGTCTATGGGTTAAGGATTTTTAGTATTCAGTCAAGTAATTAAATCACTTATTGAGTTATTTTTCAGACAAAGTAATTGTGTAAGTAATTTAAATACTATAATATAATTAGTAATTAATTACTTTGAAGTAACTTAGCCAACAGTATAGCTATACAGTATATAAACATATATTATTATTGATTCGATTTAATGTTGAATGGAGTCAGCTGAACTTCAGTGCCACTTAAAAAAAATAACTGTGAAAGGAAAAAGTAATTAAATGATCAATTTTTCCCAATTTTTCACATGTCATGAGCTGACAACGTCATTTTTAGGACAGCATACATTTGACCGCATTATCGCAGTAAAAACATGCCTTATCTCTGTCACCATAGCTATGGAGCAACAGATCTTGACCCCAGGCTGCATCTCTCTGATGATTGCTTTGATTCACACAGCCGTTGGTTTTCTGTTTCTCTCTTCCACTTCCTTCCGCAGAGAGAGAGAGAGAGAAGCATGGACAATGCTTTATTGTGTTCTCAAAGCTGCTTTATTAGAGAGGTCGCTGAAAGCTTCTACTTCTGTGCGGAGTCTATTTGGAGACACTTAATAAGGGACCTAATTCTAAGATTTTATAGAAAAACTATAGTGACTCGATTCTTAATCATACCTGCAATGAAGAAGCACAGGTCAATGCCTGATGGAGATAATAGAGTGATTTATGAAAAATAAAAACACGCTTGTATTATTTACATTTGGCATTATATACCCTGTTAGCTATTGACGGTTGAAAAGTGGTTATGTCATCAGTTCAGAAGTAAAACAAAGTTGTGCAGGTCAGAGTGACATCAACAAGATTGTTAGCTCAGGGGGGCACTGTTGCTCAACCTCTGAACCTCATTCTTTGAAGCATGCCTTTACTTTGCCTTTACCCTGCATTTACTTTGTTTAAACTAGAGAAATGTAAGGACAGTGGGTGTACAAAAAGTGTGAGATTACAGTCAAAATTTTAATTTAACAAAACTTTGAAATACATGAACATGTTTATAATTTTGAAAATAAAATAAAATAAAAAAACAGCAATGATTTGAAGGAATTAATGAAGGCAAATTGATTATAAAAAGATTGTAAATGTAAAGTTTACTGCATAGTCCTTGCGGTCTGTTTGCAAGTAAAAGTATTTAATTATTTAATTCATAAGAAAGGTTTGATGTCTGAAGGTCAGAAATTAATTTTAGTCTACACTCTCAGAAAAAAGGGTACCGGTACCTTTTTATGGAACAGAATTGTACCTTAAGACAAAGAAACAAATTTGTACCATTGCAGTTTGTACCTTTAAGGATATTATTTGTACCATGGGCAACCAAAATGTACCTTTAGTTTTTAAAACCTGCAGATACAATATTGTACCTTTACAAAAGGTACAACTCTGATCTATGAAAGTACCACTACAGTGACAAGACACTTTGTAGCTTAGTGTAAAGTGTGTTCCTTCAAGAACTATGTATCCAAAATGCATTATATTATTTTCATTAAATATAAAACATCAAATACATTTTTAAACAATCTTTTTTTTTAAAGTTTCTTTTTGTGTAAATGCACCTTTTCCATTTACAATAAAGAATAAAAAACACTTTTACATAAATTAAAAGATCTATTTTTTGCTAAATATTTCACAACAGTTTTCACAAAAATGTTACAGAAATATATTCTCCCATGTACAATATAAAATATTTATTTTCTCCAATTTTCACACAATACCTTTCTAATCACTTAATGATTTAAGTGATTAAATCACTTAATCAGTTCATTTAATTGACTTAATATTAAAATAGACATAGAATTATGCAAAAGTTTTGTAACAAGGCATTCACAGTGTTTGATTAGTTTTACAATACTAAAATGTCTGCATGAACACTTTGCATATGCAGGACTTTTGCCAGCTCACGTGCGTAGTGAAAAGCAAACACCAAAATGTGCGGATATCAATAATGAAAATGTATCTATTAGAAAATGCTTACCAAATGTTTGTTTAAAATGCCTTAAATGTTTAGTTTACAATACCTATAGTTTTATTTTACCAGTTGTTTTGTATTATTAAACTTAACAATTAATGTTTATAAGTTTCTTTAAACATATGCTTTTAAATGATGATATATGTTTTGATATGGACATTATTCATAAAATCACTTTGCCTTTCCAGAAATATTTATTTTCGTAGATATTGTAACAAAGGAGTTGTCCAACACTTGTGTACTTTTTTATGAGAACAATTGTCCACCTTCATTTTAATTGTACCATAAAAGGTTCAGAACAGTATCATAAGAGGCCTTTTCTGTACTATAAGGTACAGCTTTTACAAAGGTACAAAAGTGTTCTTTAAGAAACATTATTTGTACCACTGTGTACCTTTTTTCTGAGTGTAGAAGATTTAGAAATTTGGAATAGCTAAATGTTAAAAAAAAATAGTTCATCCAAAACTGGATGAATATTCTGTCATCATTTACTCACACTTGATTAGTTCCAAACTGGTTTGTCTTTCTTTCTTCTGTTGAATGCAACAGAAGATATTTTGAAGAAAGCTGGAAAACTCTATCCACCCATTGCTTTTCCAACTAGGGAGGCAAATGGTCACAGGTTTTTAGTTTTCTTCAAAATATCTTTTGTGTTCAACAGAAGAAAAAAACTGGTACATATTTAGAAACACATGAGGGTGAGTTAATTGTGTGTACATTTTTAATTTAGGGTGAACAATTATTTTATGTATGAAGATTTAAATGTTTAAGGTTTCTAATAAAATGAAATGTATATTTTAAGTACAATAACTTTTGGTATCTATAAATTAAAACCTTTAGAATTGACCTTTAGGAATGTCCTGATCAGGTGCTTTTTGGGCCTCTAATCCGAGTCATTTGATTTTGAGTATCTACTGATACTGAAACCCGATTCGATACTTCAATAATACATAAAAAAGAATAAAGAAAAGCGAAGAAACAGATCCAGGATGTTCCTTATTTTTTATTTAATTCACCTTATTTTAACATTCAACAACTCTGAATATTAAAGAAGTCCAACACTTTTGCACTTTACAACAGTAAATATAAAATCGAATATAAAAACAAATAGCACCTCAACTTAATATACCCGACAGGCAATCCCAAGTTTACATATTTCACAGTTTGCTATGGCAATGTTGTTGTCAACTTTATAATACCTCCAGACTGCAGACATACTCACGTGCTGCGTCCCAATCCGCATACTATCCATCCTAAATAGTATGTGAAAACAGAATTAGTATGTCCTAAATCGTAGTATGTTGATAAGAGTATGCCAAAAATTCCCGGATGGTTTATTATTTCTAGTCAAAATTTTAAGGGTAGAAGCATCTATACTCTAACCGCTGATATTGCCCACAGTGCATTGCGCGTTGGACGTGAATTCGATTAGAACTACAAACGTGGGTGAAAAGTGTAAACCAACTACAAACATGATTGACGCGCGAGACCAACCGTCAAGCAGATAGGCTTTGGTAAAGATGTTTGTATGACTAATAATTAATATCTAGCCCACTGGAAAATATTTAAATAGCGTTGTCTGTGTTATATTTCATCTGCAACAACAATACTGAACTTATATAAAGATGTGTTTGGACATTAACGTCTGAATGCAGAATTATCCAAACCCCTGAGGAGATTTCTCTGCATGAAAGACTCGTGAATGGGATATTATCCTGCTGCTGCTTTTCCAATAAGGTAGGAAGTTAAATACGACAAAAATGTGGATGATTGACACGGCCCTTAACTAAGCAACACAACAATTTGTGTAATGAGGAAGTACAGTAGTATGTCCCAAAGCTTGCATACTTTTCTGTTACACACTCAAAAGTATATATTTTTCCTCCACAAAAAAAGTACATACTTTTAGGTCGTAGTATAAGTATGCGAATTGGGACGCAGCAATGCTTTCTGCTTCAAGCTGCTTCCGTGTTCTGTTTTGCCGGCATTTAACCAATAGCATCTCTGCAACAAAGTGATGTCATGCCGCACCCGTTGCTGTTTCTGTGTGAAGTCAAGAAAGAGGTCTAACTCTAATACACATATATCTGAGTACTGATCGAGAGGTAACATCCGATTCTGACAAAGTCTGAAACCGCATGATGGGGCCAGATTTCCGATCACGTGATTAGATCTAGACATCCCTATTTACCTTGAAATAATCAAAAAGACATGCATGCACACATTTAAAAGTAATGTTTAATATCTGTGGTTAAAACTTACATTTAGACTTAGAAATAAACAACATGCACTTTGATTTCGTAAAAAGTCTTAAATATAATGATTGAAATAGCATTTTCTTGTAAACGTGTAATTTTTTTTTTACAGGCAAAATATAGATTTTGTTATGTTATAATTTATGTCCAATGTTCATAATCTTGCTTTCAGAAATATAATTTTGACCTACAGTGTAAAACTCAACAGTCAACTATCAAATGAAATGCGTGTACAGTAGTTAACTCAAAATGTACTGAAAGTTAATTCTACTCATTTGAAAAGAGTTTTGAACTCAGTGTTGAAGATAATGAGTTAATTAAATACCTCATTACTTCAACTTAAATGTAATAAGTTCACAGTACACAGAGATTAGGTTTTTTTTTTACTCAAATGGTTTGTAGCAATTGGTTTCCTCAAACAGCTTGAGTTGCCTTAATCTATTGAGTTTTACAGTACTCAGTTGGTTTGAGTTCTCTTCATTTATTGGGTTTTACTGTGCTCAAATTGCTTCTTTTACTCAAATGGAGTAGGTTCACAGTCGCCTTAGGATTAGTTTTTGAACTTAAATGGTTTGTTGCAATCGGTTTCCTCAAATGGTTTGAGTTACCTTTACTTTTTGAGTTTACAATGTGAAAAAGATTGAAGAGATGGCTTTGAAATATTTTCACTTTAAAATTTAAGCTGTACAAATAATTACAAAGATTCTGCAAACTTACAAAAGTAACACAATGATTAATATGAAATTCTGAAGAACATTTAAGTTAAAATTTACTAAATAAATAAATAAATTTTAATCAATCAAAAAAATATTTGAAAACTAAAATACAGAAAACATAAACTCCTAAACCAAAGATCTTTGTTTATAAACAAACAACAGCAACAACAACAACAACAGCAAAAACAATAATAATACAAATAATACAAATAATAATACTAATAATATTAACAATAATAATACAAATAATAATAACAATAATAATATTAATAATAACAACAATAATAATAATAATAATACAAATAACAATAATAAAAATATTACAAATAACAATAATAATACAAATAATACAAATAATAATAATAATAACAATAATAATAATACAAATAATAATAATAATATTAATAATAATAATAACAATAATAATAATAATACAAATTATACAAATAACAATAATAAAATAATACAAATAATAATACAAATAATAATAATAATAATACAAATAATAATAATAACTACAATAATAATACAAATAATAATAATAATAATAATAATAATAATAATAATAATAATAATACAAATAATACAAATAGCAATAATAAAAATAATACAAATAATAGTAATACGAATAATACAAGTAATAATAATAATATCAACAATATTAATACAAATACAAATAAAAAAAAATAAACAATAATAATAATTATTATTATAAAAACCTCTTTTTTGTGGATTTATTATTAAAGGTCACTTAGACACTATTCTTCAAGGTCACTAATGAAATAAGTAAATTGTTGACATGGATCATGTAACTTTTTTGTACAAAAGATCAGATTCCACTTTATTTGAAACACAAACACATACATGCAACCACGCACGCACACTCTGACGCTCACACACCCATGCATGCATGCTTTCACACAAAATGTTGTTTCCCCCTAACAGTAACAAAATGGTATTTTTTTATTATTATTAAAAATGGACCTGATGCAAAACAGAAGCAATAGTTCCCAGACGTCCAGACCCCACTGTTTATGTTACACTCTCCAGTCTTACATCTAGCTGACTTCAAAGTTCATTTGTATTAATTTATTAAACCCGTCTTGCTGTTGTCACCTGACGTTTTGCGCAAGACAGATCTCAGCTGTTGTTGCTGAGACTTCCCTAAACTTTCTCCTGACCCTTAGCTAAGTATTAATCAGTCTAAGTGGCCCAGCACAGACCAGTGAGCTGAGAGGGCCTGAATGCCGCCAGTCCAGATGCCCCATGGTGAGAGGCCTACAGGCGGCTAGTTTTAGATAACAGCAGGGGCACCACCGACTTCAAACGTTTTTAACCTTCGCTGTCAACTCCGATCAGAAATAATGAGACATGTTTGTTATCACCCCAGTTGTTTCCGAGAAATCCAGAGGAACATTTCCAAAAGGTCTTAAATATCGAAAACAAAGGCGATGAAACGAAAAGCTGAATGTGTAAACATTTGCAGCATTTGTGTCTTTTCAAGAATTCCTTTTTTTCAAAGCTGAAAGCGTGACTATCAATCTTGCAAATCTAAACCAACATAAACAGCCTAAAAACACTAACACACAACACCTGATGGCTGAGGGAACAGTTACAGAAGTTTCTGTTTTCCTTCATTTGAGTGCGGAGCTGAATGGTCTCAGCTCAGAGAGAAGAGTATTTTGTCTCTGCCTGCATCCTTGACGGCAGTTTTTCTTAACTTGGCAGAGGATTTGCTATTTGTTGCTTTGTCACTCGCAGTCTTCATCCTTTTAACCCAGCCAAGATGTCTCTGTTTATCTGAGATGTTGCACATCAGCCTGCGAGTAAACAAAACGCCTCAAGAATGGGACGGACACTGACAGTTCATTTTCTAGACAAGCTAAACTAAGTTTAGCTTGCCTAGAAGACCAAGGCTCAGATTTACTAACAGCTCATGTCTGCGCAATTTTTTAAAGTAGTAATGTTAAGTAGTACTGCTATGTTAAACTGAGGACATGCAGTGATTTATTAGGAATGAAAATGGACACAAAGGGTCCTATCATATACCTAGCACAATGTACCCAATGTGCGACACAAGTGTTTTTAGATTATTTTAGGTTTCAGCCCAGTGCAGGTATTATTTTCACATATGTTAATCATAATAATCGTGGCATTGACCAACATATTTGGGAATTGTGAAATACATGCCAAGCTACAATTGCTTGCCGTTTTTGTTTTCACAAATCCACCAGAGGCTGCTGTGTACATTTCTGCGAATCTCAAATACATATGGATTGTCCTGCATAATATAACAGCTTCCTATCTGACCCCTTCCCTAAACCCAACCAATAGTGTTTTCAAAAGCAAACTAGAAGAGAAAAGCGCATTGCGGGTGTGTGCTTTACCATGGTTTTACAATCTTATTTTATTTTGTGTTTGACCTGATTACTAGAACCGTCCTCTGCTGGATTCAAACCCTGTTTGTACATCTATTTCTAAGAGTGTAGGGTTCGAGGAAGGCGGACTTAAGCTCCGACACTGTACAAGGTGAGCTACTAAGCAAACTAATCTCACAAGAAAAGCCATCCATTCAGAGGTAAGCAGTCAGCAATAGCATAAAAATAGAAACAGAATATTTTAGCAACATCAGACACCCCATACTGTTCATTTTACACACAAAATGCAGTCAGGCATATGCCAGGGCACATATTTGTGGTTTCCAAAAATGTAGCCCTGGGCAAGTATCCCCAATGAGCTTGTGTTGCTGATATGACATAAAAACTGTATTTTTTGTATTTTACATACTGCCGTAGTATGAATTTGTATGAATTAGCCACTTTTTAAAACATGTTTTAAAAAGGAGTCATGCCCCCTAACCTCAGCCCTAGCCAACTCTCATTGGGGTTTTGTACTAAAATGTATGAATGAGATTGTAAAAATTCATACAACATTAGCCATTAAATCCAAAAGTTATGAATAGTTGTGAGGATGCATTGTAAAAACCATACAACCCAAGTAAACACTTTAAAAATCACAAGGCGTATTTCTTAAGTAAATGAAGCTGTAGATTAAACTATGAAAATATCTCAAGTTTGTGTTAAAAATATACATTTACTCTGAAAAAAACCCCCAAACCAAAACAAAAGCATTAGCCTGGTTTACTTCGAGAATTAAGAGAAACCTGGCTCATTTCTTCAAAAGTGTACAATGCCACATAGCTGTACAGTAAATGGGGTCAAAAGTGCTTTAAACTTGTTTACTTTAAACCACTTCAGTTCAATCAAAAATGCTTTTAAAGTGTAAATGCTCTTTTCTAGCCAATGCTTTAAAACCACAAAGACCTTATACTTTCCTCCTACTGACCAAACACATAGCTGTTATGTTGATAAAATGGACAGAAACACAAGATTGTCATACTTCACTGTAGTCAATGTATCAAAACAAGGCAATTAAAATGTAGCTGTCATCTACATACTTAACTTTACTTTCCCACACACTGTCATATGGCTTTGTTTATTGAACCAAGAGGTGAGGGTGATGGAAAATGTGACAAAATAACAGAGAAGGTTCTCAGCAAAGTGCGAACACCAGTGGTCATGCCAGATGACAAAGCATATTAATACAAAGTGGAAACAGGAACACTGATTGACTTGAGGATAATGGGACAGGAAGTGTTAAATTGTTTGTTTACAAAACAGACATCAATGTAATGTTTGTAGAATGGGTAGAGATTAATAGTAAAGAAAGTAAAATGATACACATATTACCAATGGTACATTTGTCTCTGCAAAATTAAGCTATTCTGTGAAATTTGTATATTCAATCATTCATTTTCCTTTCGGCTTTATTAGTCCCTTTATCAATCTGGGGTCGCCACAGCGGAATGAACCACCAACTTATCCAGCATATGTTTTACGCAGCGGATGCCCTTACAGCCGCAACCCATCACTGGGAGACATCCACACTCATTCACACACACACTCATACACTACGGTCAATTTTAGCATACCCAATTCACCTATACTACAGGTCTTTGGACTGTGGGGGAAACCGGAGCACCCGGAGGAAACCCACACAAACACGTGGAGAACATATAAACTCCACACAGAAATGCCAACTGACCCAGCCGAGGCTCGAACCAGCGACCTTCTTGCTGTGAGGGGAAGGTGCTACCCACTGCAACACCACGTCGCCTGAAATTGATATATATTTAAAATATTTTTCAAGTTCTGTTTAATGAAGATGAGATTTTTCAACACATTTTTTTTAACAAAATAGTTTCAATAACACATTTCTAATAACTTTTGTCCTTAAAATTTCTTCTGTCCTTGCAATTATGACATTGCATAATATTTGACTTATTTTTCAAGATACTAGTATTCTGTTTAAAGTGCAGTTTAAAGACTTAACTAAGGTTAATTAGGTTAACTAGGCAAGCTAGATTAATTAATCAAGTCACTGGACAACAGTTGTTTGTTCTGTAGCTAATCAAAAAAATTGTTTTAATTAAATAAGGGGGCTAATATTATTGTCCTTAAAATTTTGTCAGTGTCTTTATCATGACAACTTCAACTTAGACAACATAATTTGTCATAAATCTGTCACAAACATGATTGTTATGGGGCCATTATAAATGTGTCTTGAATGTTTTTCGGATCTTCTTCTTCAGTGGGACAAAATGCAATTGTCATTACAATTTCTCATTAAAAGTGTGAATTATTGTTGTTCCCTAATTTTGTAGCTTCATAGTTCATATTTAATGACATTTAAATTCAAATACAATTTGTACCACTGTAGTCAGTCAGAAGTCAAGAAACATTAATGACACTGTTATATAATCCATGACACAAGTAAAATGGCCCATAACAATTATGTTTATGGCAGATTTATGACAAGTTATATTGTCTTGGCAATGTCAGGTTGTCATTACATCGATGCTGACAGATTTTGTTGTCTTGGTAGTCAAGTTGTCAATACTATTTGTCATAAAGAAATCTAAAAAAAATGTCACTAAGCACAGTAGTCACAAGAATGTGTAAAATCTCTTTCATATTCGTGACGTGTCCTGTCATGATCATAATACACTCCTTCAAGTAAAGTGTTATTGATTATCTTCTTGTTTTTGATGTTTGTCTGTTTCTTTAGAAGCTCTACACATCACCGTATGACACATGGAGTACTACGATGAGTTGTTTGTGATACACTGCTGTGTAGACCCACTTTTCTTTCCAAGTTTCGCAACTTCTTTGTTAAATACAGAATATTTCAGTGTGCCTCTCTGTTTAAACTTTCGCATGGCCACCCAGTGCTGAACTGTTTACTGCGGCACTACGTTTCAGCGATAACTGGAAATCGACGTTCACAAAACGCCCTTTCATCCCCTTGTGTCTGTGTGTGTATTCTAAATACTGTCAAGAGACGAGGCTCGCACGCACACATGTGAGACCCTACTCTCTCTCTGACAGAAGACATTGTTTAATAGCCCTCTCACAGTCTGACAATGTCATTTTCCGCTGGGGGAAGACACAAACCGGCTATTTGTGAGAGTCATAAATGAAGTGTCGTACAGTGAAGGCTGGAATTCTTTACAGCTGTGGGCTTTGACGCAACGCAGGGCACTAAACCAAACCCTAATTGCTCAAAACAAACAATATTTCTGCGCCTGAACAATTAGCATCATGAATCGGAAAGTGATAAATGCATAACTGCTGTTTCTTCATAGACACTTCTGCAGTGTTCTCAAAGAAAAATCGAATCCTTTTAAATTACTGTGACTTTCAGGTCATTGTGCTAAATCAAATCTGAGTTTAAATACAGTTTCCTTGTCAATGGAAACAAAAGTAGTTTTACTTTTAATGCCAGACACTTTTTTTCCTGTACAAATGAAGACATTTTAACTCAAGCTGAAGGCTTAACATTTAAAACAAATATAGTTTCTTACTAATTATCGTTACTAGTCATTTTTGATTTGTACCACAACCTGGATTCCAACTGTAATGGCTTAGGTTGTATTACTACTAACACATCCAGCCATCTTTGATCTTGCAAAGCTCAAGCCAGTTTTTCTCCAACAATAACCTGAGGCGCCGTGGCTTTAAGGCCGGGATTCCCTGTGAGATAAGGGGAAAGCGATAACAAGACAGCAGGCTCTGGGGTCATGGGTCAATCTACTGTCTGTCTGAATTGTGGAGTCTAAGGATATTGAGAGGCTTTTCTGCTGTCTGGACGTCTATCGTTAACACATACATGTACAAACACACCTGACCAATTGCGCACACAAATCACTTCATGTTTTAACACTTCCAACCTCAAAGAAGGCTATAAAAGTTCCAATGTCTTAGAATGATGTACAGTTTTTTTTAAACATGCATTTTTTTTACGATAGTACACTAGTTAAAAAAAATTATGTAGTTTAGTTGTATTGTTTGATCCTCCTTAAAGCTCACAAACACACATATGGTACATTCCCACTATCTCAAATGCACTCTAATTGCAACTTGTAGAAAGTGTATACATTCTCTTCAGTGTACTTTTTCTGTGCATTTTTTTGAGGTTTCTGTACACTTCACATTTTAAAGTTTCAGATGGCCACTGAATTTTGCGTGAATATTGCTCTCCTAATTGTGCTGTTAATCTTATCAAATATGCATTAAACTCTGGCACACAGATGCAGAGTATTTATATTGCATTTTTAACCCTTTAACTGCTACACCAAGAAAAATAAATGTTGGATTGCATTTTGTAACTTCTAATGTCGCTAGTTAACACACTCAATGCATTTATTTTCAACACATCCTAAAATTTCTAAAATATCAACCTCTACCAAATGGTAGATATGTCGGTTTATGGTAAAAGTACCGGAATTAATACATACTGTATACTATGAAAAATTAATTAGGTCAGAACATGTGAATTGTAAGATCAATTTATTTAAAAACATCATAAAAAAGAATACATTTTTGTAGTATGCCATAAAATATTTCAGATTCTCATTTAATGTTTTTTTTTTTTTTTTTTAACAATAAAACCAAAATCAAGTGTAGTAGTGCAATATGATTGTTTGTTTGATTTTTTTGTAAACCAAAAATGCTGTGAGTGTAAACCATTATTTTAAACACTTTAACAGTCATTATTTATTAATTAAATAATTAATAATCTTTTTATTAAACAGTCAAAACATGGTCAACCATTTGGCAGAGCAGGCAGTAAAAGGGTTAAAGTTGTAAATTAGAAGCCAATATATGATGTTCACCCAAAATGTAAATTCAGTTATTATTTACTCACCCTAAAGGCCTGTGCACACTGAGACGTTTTTTTGCTTGCGTTTTCGTTGACGTTTAATGCCTCATGACTAAATAAAGGGCCTCTATGTGATCGTGCACACCAACGCACAAAACGCAAGGCGCAAAAGCGTAATAAAAAAAAAAAAAACGCCTCATGCTCGTTTTTTTTGTTTTGACACGTCGCGTCAAAACCTTCTCCACCAATCAGATTGGCACCTTTGTTCTTGTGCACGAAACTGCTGAAGTTACAGTTAACAGCACTTGGAGGCGCTCAAGCACAACACTGTCAATGTAAGCGCACATTGAAGAAGACGCCCAGAGGCGTAATGAACGTGGAGCTGCTTATTGCACTGGTGAACAATAATCATTTCTTCATCGCTAGAGCTGGAGCTGCTGCTAGAACCATCCATAACAACAAGTGTGTCAACTTTGTCTTCTTTCTCTGTGTTACAAGCGGGTGTCAGGAGCTTAAAATTGTGTAGCGCCATCTAACGTCAAGGAGTGATTTTGCATACTCTTCTGCTCGACGCCTTGGGTTTGAATCCGGAAAAACATCTTGGAAAACGCTGACGATAAACGCAAACGAAAAGCGTCCCTGTGTGTACGAGCCTGTTGTTCCAAGCCCAAGAGACATTTGTTAATCTTCATAACACAAATGAAGATATTTTAGATATCTCAGTTCCTCCATGGCAACAATTGTCCCTATACATTCAAGTCCTTAAAAGGAGGCAAAAACATTGTCAAAGCATTCCATCTGATTTCAGGGGTTCAACTGTAATCATCTGAGGGGACTTTCACACTTGGTTCAATTGCCTAAACCGTACCCATGTTCAATTGTCCCCCCTTGCCTCATTCTTCGTTGGTTTGTGTTCACACCTTCTTTTTTCCTTCTGAACCCCGGTACACTTGCGTCATCAAGCTGATGTTCTGTGCACGGCTGTTGCCAGGTGACAGCCACGCAAGCAAAGCGCCAAAATGAAAAGATGTCCGCACATCGCGGTCATTCTGCTTTTACGCAATCTTTTGGTTTTGAACATACAGAAAGCAACTTGTGTCCATCAGCCACAAAAATATTATAAACGTTCAGAACGTAATGCCATGTCAGAAGCTGTTTTTGGAGGAGACAAGCAGACATTATTACTGTGTTTGTCCTGGCTCAGTCCTGCTTGTCACCAAGGTACAGTACGTGATACACAGATACACGCACACACACATGAATGAACGTTATGAAAGCGATAGTTTGTTGCACTGTTGGTGGTTCACTTCCGTTATTTGGTACGATTGCATTCATATCAGAAGTGAACCGGACCAGAGTTCGCATGAACCATACCCCAGACCACCCTTTTTCAGGCAGACTTGGGTACAGTTCGTAGGTGCGCACCCAAGTTCAGAAGACACATTTACACTAGCTAAACATACCATACTCTGTCTCTGACGTCAAATGAACCCGGGTGCGGACCAAAAGTGCTAGTGTGAAAGCACCCTGAATCTCCATGAACACTTTTGTGTGCCAGAAAAATTGTAAATATGGCTTTATATGATTGTAAATATGACTCTGATCTAATGCAGAAGACAGGGCAAAAGTGTTTTTGATTGAATTCTGATTTAAACTACATGTGGTTGGTGAGAAATTAATAGCAATTTTCATTTTTCTGTGAAGTAATTCCTTTAAAAAGATGAAAATAAATAAAACAAAACCTTTAAAAATGATGCAAACATTCTAATCATGTGGAATAGTTTTACTATGTTTTAATTGGCTCTAAAATATTTTGCCTGTATATAATAGTGCAGATTAATCTCCTTTTGAGATTTTTACATTGGCGGTCTATGTGTTAATATTTATTATGAGAAAAACTACTAAATAAATATTAATTCCAATTTAATCTATACTTTATTCCTTTTTAATTTACTGAAATATTGCAGATTGCACTGTCTCAGTTGTATATATTTAAAGTTGCATTACATTTTTTTCACGTAAAAAAATATCCTGTAGGGAAGAGAAAATCAGTTACAGCGGGTCAGGACAATGGAGATGGAAATGCACGTAGTAATGTGACGTTGTGCACCGAGGCTTCGAAGCATGTATCTAAAAAAAGATACATCTCGCAGTGAAGCAGTGTACTGGAGCTTGATTCATTTTGCCATAATCATGTGATCAGTGATGTCCGAAGCTTCATTTTTGCTTATACCCATGTGACCGCTTCAAACTTTAATTTAAAGGTTTAAACACCCTCATGGGTTAGTAAAGTGTATAGAGAGAGGTTAGGTGTTGATTACATACATATCTACTGTTTTAAAGCACTGCACCGGTCCCACTTACAAGTAATTAAACTAAAATGCAGTAGTAATTTACAGTAAAAAGCTTTTGAACCATACTGAAGTGTATTAGTGTATTATTTACAACAATTTTTAAAGAAGGCCACTACATATTGTAGTATGTGTAACGGAGGTCAGCTGGCAAATGCAACCCAAATGCCTCATTCCCATAGCCTCCTCCTTAAGGCATTTGCCTCCCATGCAGGAATTGCCAGTTCGTTCCCTGTACGGAATGAATGCGTGAGTGTAGGACCGGTTGGAAAACAATAAATGTAAATACTTTTGAATGCTTTGGATTTTACTACAGTCATCTGTGGTGTAATGTAACATACCTTGTATGTAAAAAACTACAGTAATTGAGTAATTTGTATATATTACTATTGTTTTATTACTACATGAATGAGTTGGTAAGTTGTGAACGTTTTTGCCGTGATCATGACAAAATCAAAGATAATTATTCTGAAATTGTGATAAAATTGCTTTTGAATGCAGTCAAAAGTCTGAAAAAACTGTACAAATTATAGTTTTTCTCAGTCGCTTTGGTACATCTCTTACAACACTATTTACATTTGCACAACAGTTAATGCATTTCTCTAAACAATTAGTACAAACTGGAAAACCTAGTTGATAATCTGCAAGTGTGTCACTTGCTCAAAATGAATAGCGTATTCCTCAAAATCAAGTATTCATGTCATTATGTCAGTGTCATCAAGATGAAAAGTCCTGCCACCATTGTTTATGAACAAGATAGTCAAATGGCTTTGTCATGTTTTCATTATGTCAGTTTACTCTGTACATTTTTTCCAATGCAAAATAGTCAGATTTTGGTGACACTTCCTAAAAATGCTCAAGACAGCACTATATACTATTTGCACAGCCATTTGAAAACCACAGTAAAGTTGGACATTGCTGAATTTAGTGAGGTATCTGAGTACAAGACACTGAATATGTATGTTTCACATGTTTACTGCATTTGCTCTTTACAATTCTAATTTATTCACAGCATTGTGCAAAAGAATAAATACACCCTTTTTTACAACAAACATAAACTCCCTTTGGGTAGAGCTGTGCACAACTGTAAACAATATTGCAGTACATATTGGAACTGAACCTACAACATACACAGGTCTGTAAATCATTCATCAAATTGTTCAATTTAGAAGTCATTTTTAGAAAATAAAAGATTTAAAATGTTAAATAAAATGAGCTTGACAGATTTTGACAACTAGTTCAACATTTTTGTATGTAATGACTCAAGTAATGAAATGAGGACTATTAGTTTTATATGGAATGACTATTCAGCATCTACAAGTTTAGTTACTTTTGACTGACATGACATAAGCAAATGATAATGTTACAAACAGCAGAAAGTTGTATGAAAGCAATTGATGCATGTCCAAAAGCATTCGCAATTAGCTGGAAGGAATGAGAAACTACTACTATGATGTGCACAAATGACTATTTGTTTTGAGAAATGCATTAATTGTTGTGCAAATGTAAATAGTGTTGCGAGAAATGGACCAAAGCGACTGAGAAAAACTGTAAATTTGACTGACATGACATGCAGTAAGCAAATGATAATGTTATAAAACAGCAGAGAGTTGTATGAAAGAAATTGATACATGTCCAGAAGCATTTGCAGTTTGTTGGAAGGAATGAGAAGTTATGCTTTAATGTGCACAAATGACTGATTGTTTTGAGAAATGCATTAACTGTTGTGCAAATGTAAATAGTGTTGTGAGAAATGCACCGTTTGTGAGACTACAACATGTGAAATTAACAAACTAAAGACTTGCACTAGAACTTGTATACAATATAGTGAGCAGTAGGACAACATGTATGCAATATTTCCTTATGACCTTACCAAATATGCAGAATTTTTGGATACTTCAACATATCAATATCTGTAAGAAAACTTTTCAGAGATGCAAAGAAAAGAAAGAAAGAAAAAAAGTATTACACCATTTCTATGTACATGTGCCCTAACTCAGGTCATTTGTCTTCAGAAAATATACCAAATTTAGTTTGTTTTTATCACTCAAAAAATGAACAAGGAAGGTTATGCACTTTACATAATATATTTATATTAGATTTACTTAAAATAATTGTCTTTGTTGATTTGAAATGGTTTTTTTTCTATTAAGGTCCACGTAAATATGTCTTAACTCTACAAAATCCAAATGTGTTGTCTAATCACAAACCATTTATGCTAAGTGAACATTTCTTATATCGACATGGTGTTAGCGTGCAAATAGGAAACTTCCTCCTATCCCTGGTCTAGAATGAACTCATAAGAGTCTCCAGACTGTAATATTTATCTAATTATATCAGACTGTTTACGTTCAGAGCAAATAAGTAGGTGAGCCTTTTCTCTTTAGGAAACCGCTGCGGTAAACAGACATCTGTTAGCATTGTGTGTTGAACAATTGACACTTTCATGGGGGAAGGGGTTGCCCTAGATACCTCTGAGGTAATGTGATATAATTAGTCTCATGATACGCCGCTTGTCTCATCGAAATGTGAATATCAGATGATGCCTTTTTGAGCCTTTTCAAAATTGTGATGTGAATAGGGACGCTTTACAGCATCCCTCATATTGGGTCTAAATTATGCCAATGTTATACAGTATCTTTGTGCACAAAATCATCATAAGGCTTAACTGCTGCTACTACACTTATACTGAGCTATAAGGCACAATAGAAAAGAGCAGAGAGGAAAACACGGCTGTATACTGTAGGTTTGAGTACCCCCAAAGTATGAAACAGCCTTTTTAATGTTTAATTTTACTTAATTTTTTATTTTATAGTAAAATAAATAAAAAGAAAATAAAACATGCTGACAGACAGACGGACGGACGGACGAACGGACTGACAGACAGAAAGGTAGGTAGTTAGGTAGACAGACAGACAGACAGACAGACAGACAGGTAGACAGACAGACAGACAGGTAGATAGATGGATGGATGGATGGATGGATGGACGAACGGATGGATGGACTGACAGACAGGTAGGTGTACAGACAGACAGACAGACAGACAGACAGACAGACAGACAGACGGATAGATAGATAGATAGATAGATAGATAGATAGATAGACAGACAGACAGACAGACAGACAGACAGACAGACAGACAGACAGACAGATAGGCAGATTGATAGATAGATAGATAGATAGATAGATAGATAGATAGATAGATAGATAGATAGATAGATAGATAGACAGGTAGATAGACAGACAGACAGACAGGTATATAGATAGATATATAGATAGACAGACAGGCAGTCAGACAGGTAGACAGACAGACAGACAGACAGACAGACAGACAGACAG
>CAIGQZ010032318.1:14044946-14059509 GCA_903798205.1 Danio tinwini
AGACAGGTAGACAGACAGACAGACAGACAGACAGACAGACAGACAGACAGACAGACAGACAGACATTCTAACATTTAAACTTGGAATTTAAAAAATTAAAGTCATCACTCTTAGGTGCAATTTAGTTTCGGAGTATTTTTACAGTTCAGTTTTAGCGATCTTCATGTTTACAATTGCGCTCACTTCGCAGTGCACTTTAAATACATTGATGTCATTTTGAACACAGCCGTGGCTCATCGCAAAAGCTATAGGTGACCTAATTTTTAAAAGCGGCATTTATGTTACGTCTCCAAAGCTTGTGAAAACAAAAAACAGCATACGTAAATGCTTTTAATTTATAGGAGGTTATTTATTAAGTATCGTTACTGTATATGACATGGGCCTTTTGGTTTTCATAATAATAATAAAAATAATAATAATAATAATAATAATAATAATAATTACAATAACAATCATCAGCATTATCATAATTAATAATTTTATTAGTATTTTTAAAGTAGGATTTTTTTCATTTCCTAATAAATAATAAATGTTAAATTTCATTTCCTAATAAATAGCCTCATAATTTATTTATTTATTATAGATTTATATAGATTAGAATATGTGTAAGCTTTTGTAAGTGATTTTATGTTTTAGAATAGAATATGCAATGTTCTCAATAATATTTGTAAAGGAAATATAGGTTTTGTATGTGCAATTTACATACATTTCAATTATTATCGAAAAGAGTGCATGTTTTTACCAAAACTAATATTGGATTTTTTTTTAATGCGTGTTAGTGTAAAACAATATAATTTGCACAAATAAATGATGGTGTTCTTCTCTAAAGAAGTTGTTACCACCTCGTTTAGAGCATCATTATGGACGTTTTACGTTATAACTAACAAGGTTCAAACGATGGATCTGCGACAGAGAAACTACGGGTTTTGGGAAACACTCGTCACTACATTGTTCTTTTCCCAAATGATGCATTGTACTATGGTAGTTCAGCCATGAGTAGACGCTTTTTGCAATTTCTGCTGATAATTTTGGTAAAAATCTGCGGATTTCTGTGGAATTATTTTGGGAGTCTCATAACTAAAACCTTAATATGTGAAATATGTGCAATTTAAAAACTGAATAAATTCAGATTTACACACATTTACTCAAGTAAATAAACAGAATTAATGATGGGCTAAAAATCTGCGGAATTCTGCGGAAAATCTGCGGAGTTCTGCGCGAGCAGATTCCGTGTGGGCCTAGCCATGAGTTACGTCGTTGTTTGGGAAACACACCCAAGAATGGTTCCACATTAAATGTAAAAATTTGCCCACAGAATGACCACACTTCCAACAGTGGTTATTTTTAATTAATCCTAGCCTATGCAGTCATACTGTGGTCCAATATCGAATAATTATCTTGTAATGTATGAGTTTACTTCTAGCATCTCTCACAGGATCCCCTATACCAGAAACTACTGCTTCCCATTCACCCTCTTCAAAGTCCAACTCCAAGTCTTTCTCCCAAACAATTATTAAATTATAACTTAAAATTATTATTTTTTTGCTTGTTTAAACTGTTAATCAAAATGAGCTGAAACAACACAATTCTTGAGATTTCACACTGTATACACTGTAAAAAATGCAGGGTTCCACACAATTCATTTATGTTGTCCCAACACAAATCGATTAAGTTAACTTAACACTTTTAACAAATTCATGTGGATTAAACAAAAAAAAGTTATCCCATTGAAATCTCAAGAATTGTGTTGTTTCAGCTCATTTTAAACAAGTAGTTTTTGAGTGCATGTTGTTTGCAACAGCCCTTTACACAAAACATGCAGTTTGCACTGACTTTGACATATTTAGAACAAACTAATTATTTAAAATGAGCTGAATCAACACAATTATCAACATAAACTAGACATTTTTAATTTAAAAAATCGTATTTCGTATACTTTTGTTTATTGAGGGTAGTGAAACATAATTAACTCATTATATTTTTTGGAAATACTCAAATCGTAAAAATCTACTAATCTTTTTTAGATGCAAGTTTGTTATGTATACTTTTTTTAGAGCTGGGCAAAAATGAATCACAATTAATCACATTTAAAATAAAAGTTTGTTTTGACATAATATATGTGTGTGTATTATATATGTTTGTATGATACACACACATACATAGAAACAAAACTATACAATACAATTTTGTTGCATAGATGTTTACATTTATATATAATTTGCATCACACAGACAGATATTTGAAATACATAAATATTTCTTAAATATATGTGTGAATTGATGTGTATTATGTGTATTGTGTGTAATAATATACATAAAACAAACCTTTATTTTGGATGCGATTAATTCTTTAGTTTTTTGAGGGGACAACTTAATTAATTTAAGTCAATTTCACTTAAATTTTTAAAAACAATGTTTGGTTAAGTTAATCAACTTGTGTTGGGACAACATGAAGGAACCCAGTGTTTTTTAGTGTTTAAACAAACACTTGCAGTAAAGAATGAGTATATACAGACACATTCATAAAATAATATACTATTTGCTCATCTTTTGTCAGTCCAATGTAAACCAACACAAAGTAGAACTTGTTTGGAGTGCATTAGAGAATTGTGGGTGGGCCTGATTCCCCGCTGTTGTAGTTTCACCCCAGCACACTCACGCCTCCACCGGTCACAGCCTCTTTACAAGCCTCCTGCCGTTTACAACCTACTGAAGTGTTGGCTGTCATTACCCAGGAGTAATTACTGTGCAGAACACCTCGGGGCAGAGCTGGAAAACCGGACGGCCTGCGCAGCGGCTCCAGAAGAGGGAACATTGGGGGTGGGGTTTGCAGTGGGGAGGGCATTCTGACCAGATGAGTCCCTGCTTAATTTGTCAATGACTAACATGACTGGTCCGCTCGCTTTGATGTAGCTCAGTAAACATGAGAGGGAGTGCAGTGAGCGTCCGGAGAGTGCCGTTATCTGTCCTGGAGTGCAGTGGAGAGCTGATAAGGACGTCCGCGGGGCGCCTGGTATCCACGGCTTATCTGCCCGGCCGCCTGACTCCCCTTGTTCTGCTGCATTGACAGCTGTAGCCGCTCTGACCTCAGCTCGCGTGGGTACATAAAGGCTCGCCTGGCACACGCCGCGCACCTAAACATCTCTTTAATGTTGCACCTTGGGCTAAGAGGGTCACCTTTCACTTTGAAATCCAGTGATTGTTTGTGACTGAGTCTAACTTAAACCAGAGCTCACCAGGATCAGTTAGCGCAAAGCAAATATGCATTCACGAGCTTATTTAGCAGTTTGTTTTCTGATGTTCGACGAGTTGTGTAAACGCTGTGCGTGTCGATTTTTGGTCTATGTAAACAGTATTAGCATTTGTTGTTTTTAGCATTTTTGTTCATGTCAAAAGATGTTAAAGGGCACCTATGGTGAAAAACAGTGGACCAATTGGAGTGGTTTTGAGACCGACCGCAAGTTGACATAGGAGTACGGTCCCCCGCCCACCGAATTGATTGACAGCTGCCTATTAACATGTCTCCGTAGTAACTTGTATAATCATATCAACCAGACACAGGACCAGGACGTGTGCACACTAAGCAACCGTAAATAAAAGTCTGTTCAGTTTGCCAGATTGCTCATTAATCATCATCAAATGTGATCAAGAGTGAATTTTACAAGTTTAAAATGTTTTAAAACAGTGCATGTTTGTAATGAATTACAGTGATTTACTTCAGATTTACTTCATCAACACAGCCTCGTGTCAGAAGAATTATAAAAGATGCTTCAATCCCGGTTTGTGGACGTTAAATCAGGTTTATGTTGTACATTAACATAATATATATATCCATACAGCAGTGAATATTAACCTGTATCCTGCCACATTTGCGTGCAAAAACTGCAAAGCTAAATGCGCGCTGTCTGTGTGTGTGCCTGTCAGCGCTGTGTCTGTGTGTGTATTTTGTGTGTGTGCGTGAACTTTGTAACGACATTGTGTGTGACTCATCCTTGCAACTCCACAACATGCATCAAATACTTATTGGTAAGATTCTTACTGTATTTTTTACTCACAAAAGTTACGTGAGATCTTATTCCTTCGTGTTTGTCTGTTGTCTGACGCAGCCGAGGGAGCCGCTACCAGGCACGTGGAAATGGTGGGCGTGAAGGACTAGCCTTAAAAGCGCAGTACACAAAAACCGCTAGCTGATGCTAAATGCTACAAAATAGAAACTTATAACAGGTATAATAAAAAGTCTGATGGGTGATTTGAGATGAAACTTTACAGACACATTCTGGAGACACAAAAGACTTATATTAAATCTGGAAAAAGGGGTAACCTAGGTGCCCTTTAATGGAAAGTTTGTAATTGGAAGTTTAGTGGCTAACTTAATGTATATGTTGCTTGATTAAATTAGCAGCATTGATAAGCTAGCAGTAATATGTAGTAATAGCGGTAATTATGCTAACCTACAAAACATACACTCCTTAGTTATTTAAAAATAAATACCTAAATATGTGAATTTATTTACATTTTGTTTATGTTGCTTGTACTTACACCATTATTACAATGCATTTACTATTGACAATAATTAAAATAGCATCTAGAGCTCTAAAAAAATTGGGATTTTTTGGATTTACTAGGTATGAGTTTTGATAAGTACATTGTTCATATTTTGTTTTATTTGTATTTATTAATTGTATTTATTATTTTATTTCTTAACTAATGAGGTTCAAACATTGGCATAGTTTTGTGTAAAACCGCATATATAATTTTCCTCAATAGACTATAATTTATTTTAGAGGAAATCAGTGCACTGTAAAAACAATTAAGTCAGTACAATAAAAACATAAACCTTATTTCCTTTCATTTTTCTTGTTCACTCAACTTTTGAAAACATCAGCTGCACTGACCTAAAATTATTTGTCAGTAATACAAAAACATTTATTGGGTTAACATAAGATTATTAGTTTTCTGGAGAGGTGAACTAATCTGTAACAAAACTTTTTAAGTTGTGCCAACTGAATGTTTTTTGTCTGCAGAACTGAAATGTCTGAAGTTGAGTGAACAAAAAAAAAAACATAATCCTTATTTCTCTCAGTTTTTTTTTTCCGCATATACACAACTTTTTTTCACCTTTAATTGATAGAACAGTAGACAGCAAAGCATGGGGAGAGTATCGGCATAGGCGGGAATCAAACTTGGGTCCCCATGAACACTGGTGTGCCATGTGTCAGCGCACTAACCACTACACCATTGGTGCCAACGTGTACTCAACTTTTGAAAACATGAAGTCTGAAGTTGACTTAAATAATAAGAAATAATACATTATCAGAACAAACAAACAAGTGAACAAAAAAAAAAAAAAACTGAAACAGAGTCAAATGTTAACTAAATATTTATTAGACACAGAGTTAGTAACAGCACAGGAGGCAAAACAACAATAACAATAAACAAGACAAGGATCAAAATATGCTGGGACAAACAGGGAAAAATGCTTTGTAATGCTTCACATGTGAAGCATGCCTTGCTGTTTTTTTATTGAACTGTGTTTATTTGTTCTGATAATGTTTTATTTCTTAGTACCGATTTCCACAAGACTTTTTTTGTTCACTCAACTTCAGGCATTACAATTCTGCAGACAAAAAAAGTTCAGTTGGCACAACTTAAAAAGTTTTGTTGTTACAGAGTAATTCACCTCTCGAGAAAACTAATAATCTTATGTTAACCCAACTAAATGTTTTTTGTATTAATGACAAATAATTTTAGGTCAGTGCAGCTGATGTTTTCAAAAGTGAAAGGAAATAAGGATTATGTTTTTTGTTGTACTGACTTGCATTTTTTAACAGTGTACTTTACAGAATAAAACGATATTTTACTCAAACACATAACTATAAATGATAAATCCAGAGCAACTTTCAAGTAGTTTCTTAATTTATTCCCATAGCTGTATTATAACCCTTGTTTTACGTTTGAGCATGTCCAGCTTTATCCACATACAAATGCTGTAGCTTGCATCTTTGCAAAGTGCAGGCTATATTGCTGCTTAGTTGTAAACTGTTAAACAAAACTGTTAGGCATGAAGTAAAGCTGCATTTAAATTTATAGTTCACCCAAAAATGCACTGTCATCTTTTACTCAACCTTGACATGTTCTGTAATATAATTTTTTTTTGTTCTGTCACAAAAGAAGATATTTTGAAGAATGTTGAAAACCTGTAACCTTTGACATCCACAGTGGGAAAAATAAATACTATGGACGTCATTGGTTAATTTTTTTGTCTCATTTTGTGCTTGCCAGAAAAACAAAAAACAAACAAAAAAAACAACAAATGTGAAAAAAGTCAAGGGTGAGTATGATGGGACATTTTTGGGTGACCTATCCCTTTAAACATTGTGCGATGTAAAAATGGCACATGAATTACCCCCTTTTAAAGCAAAAAATTACAATAAATAACTTATGTCAGAATTATTTTGTATAATTTAGTTTATTAAATGGAACATAATGCGTTTACTTAGAAAAACACAAAAAAAAAACTACAAATTATTCGAAGTTGCAAATTAAAAAAAAAAAAAAGCAAAAAAAGTGTATTTGCATATTATTCGCATCCAAAATAAAAGTTTGTTTTGACTTAATATTTGTGATTATTATATTTGTTTATATGTGATACACACACACACACACACACACATACAATACAATTTTGTTACATAGATATTTAAATGTATATATAATTTGTTTATACACATATATTTAATATACATAATTTTTTTTCAAATATATGGATGCATGTGTATATTTATAAATACACACAAAACAAACTTTTATTTTGGATGCAAATAATTTTTGCCCAGCACTTTCTTTTTTTTTGTGTAGATTTGGGCTTTGATTCTACAGGACAGCCAAGAACAGACAGGAAAGGTATAATAGGTGCATGCACTTGTGATCTGCAATCAGTATAAACAAAGCCATGTACATATTTATGTAAATTGTTCTAGGAAATTTACGATGTCCAATCAACATAGGAAAATAGCGAGAACCTTTAGGCACTTAGTGATCTACTATGAGAAGCACCATATTTAGCCTTCATCAAGTCTGTTTTACTACAACCACATGCAGCGCATGCCTACATCCTTAATCAGAGCCGACCAAGTAGCAACTTCCCAAAAACGTAAAAAAAACACAATCAAGCGTCAGTGATTATTGTATGCTGCAACCATAGCCTAGACAATTATCCCTTCAATTTCAGAGACAGCGTAGATTAAAGTTGGCGTTAGGACTCAGACTTCAGTCTCCTTTTGACCGTGTCCCTGCCGTCCCGACTGAAGTGACCTGTGCATGAAAAGTGACAAGAGACGTCCCTGTTTTACGGCAGGCCATCTGAAGACGGAACGATAATGAGAGCCCCCTCCGCCCTTCTCCTTTGTCTGAACTGCATGTCTGGAATATTTGGGGAGATTTTATCAGATGCGCTGTGCTCCTGGAGGAGGCTGTCTGTCTATGGGACAGTCTGAATGGAGCGTTGAGTTGTGGCGGATGAGTGAATTAGTCAGCGTCTTGGTCTGTCGGCACCCTTACCTTTCTGCCTTCGTTCTGTGTTGAATGGAAACTCAGTCTGGGGCCAGAAATACGATTTATTGTATCCACCTTTTTCTGCACTGCATTTCATGGCTTGGGGAGCTTCCATTCAAAAAAACTGAAACAAATCACTTTAAGTAATAAGGCTGTGCTACAAATAAATCGGTAAACATAGTGATAGCTGAGTGAAAGGTATGTTCAGGTCTTTGTGCTTTATTTTTATCTGATGTTTTTGAGCAGGGATATTTTCACAGGATCTCCTATAATATTATTTTTTCTTCTGGAGAAAGTCGTATTTCTGTTAGTCTGGCTGGAATAAAAGCAGTTTTTATTTATAAAAAAAAAACATTTTAAGGTCGATAATATTAGCTTATTAATATTAGAGCTTATTCAAAGGTAAGTATTATACTGTTTATGAACAATATACATTTGAAGTCAAAATTAAAAAATATCTCTCTTAAACAGCACTTCCATACATTTTTTACAGAGGCTCAATGTAGTTGACTGGAAAACATCAAATGAAGTAATTAAAAGTTGTATTTGTAGAATAAAGGGTGTCTTAAATAAATTCATAAATCAGGTTATTTGTTTAGTTTTTATTACTACAGGTTTGGAACAACATAAAAATCAGTGCTGAACGATTTTTTTTTTGCTTTGGATGGAGTTTGTTAATTAATTTATATAGTTTTTATTGAATATCTGATTGTAATAAATGTTGACAGTTGCTTAAATGTTGTCAAACTCAGTTCCTGGAGGGCTGCAGGCAGCAGAGTTTAGTTTCCACCCTGCTTTAACATTACCTGTAGATTTCTAATAAGATTAGTTTGATTAGGTGTGTTTAATTAGAGTTATTGCTAAACTGTGCTGACCTGTGGCCCTCTGTAATATGTCAGATGATATTTAAATGTTTGACACCTGTGTTATATACACTGCATGTGTTGTTTATTAATTGAACCTTTTTGTTTTACTGTAAATGTACTGATATCTGCTGATTTCTTTAATTTTGTTGTACATTTTCTGTCATATATTTGTTTGCTGCCAAAACAATAAAACACATTTGTCTGAAGAATGTATATGCTTTCTAATTTAATAACAGTTAAGAATACTGGTTAATTTTAACACTACAATAACTATAAATGACATACCATTAATGTGTATGCAGTATAATGCTGTGAGTTGTAACACTACAGTAATTAATTAATTGTAAGCAGTTTCCAGTTAGTTACCGCTACTGCTCTATTACAGTAATTAGTCACTGTAATGGTTTGATTACAGTAATTTGCTGGAAACACTGTTGCCAGTTACTCACTGTAACCAAACCATTACAGTGAGTAGCTGGCAACAGTGTTGCCAATATTCTACTCTAAAAAAGCCTGGTAAGGTCTAACAGTGCAGTGACCTGCATAATTAAATTTGCCTACAATCTCAGAAATAACGGTAAACAAGCTGTCAGTGGGGTGGTACCTTATCAAAAGGTACACATTTGTACTTAAAGGGTCCATATTAGTACCTCAAAAGTATATATTAGTACCTAAAAATTTTAAGAGGAACACTTTTGTACTTTCTAGGTACTAATATGTACCCTGGAGGTATTAATATGGACCTTTTAGGTACAAATTTGTTCCTTTTGAAAAAGTACCACATTAGTGACAACTCGCGTACCTTTATTTCTGAGAGTGTGCATTTAACCTAGTAACCTACTTAGTACTTTAAAATTCATATTAATATAAATAATTGAAAAAAGCTGAACACTACACTGTAAAACATTCTTGCTGTAATTTTTTGTTGTTGAATTAAATAAACTCATTTCTAATCATCTCAACTGACACAAATTAAACTGACTTAAAAAACATAGTTGAAACTTGTTAAAATAAGATAAAGACACAAAATATTTGTTTGTCTTGACTTTGTGTTGTTAGTTTTTAACAGTGTAGTCTCTTGCATAATATAGAAAATAAATTAGTTGTTAGATATTAGTTATTAAAAATATTAGGTTTAAAAATGTGTTGAAAAATATCTTCTCTTTAAAAATGTTTTTAAAAAAATATAAAATTTCACAAGAGTGCTAATAATTTTCACTAGTATGACAACTGTCTCTAATATTGCTATGGAAAGACTCATTTCAAGCTTTTGTTGTTACTTTATATGTTGTATCTTGGCTAATATAGCAAATAACTTAGTTGATAGAAATTAGTTATTAAAACTATTAGGTTTAAAATTTATTGAAAAATAACTCTATTGAACTGCTCGAACTGAAACATATTTAAAAAAGAGATCAAATGTCACAAAAGTGCTAAATATTGTGACTTGCTTGACAGCTGTCTCTAATATTACTATGGAAAGACTCAGTTTTTTTGTGTATCTTTCATGAAAGTGTTTTTTTTTAAATGAGTTGTCTTTTAATATTGAATGGATGGACGTCAGTGGTGTAAAGTAACAAATTACAAACACTCAAACTATTGTAATTCAGTAGTTTTCCTCAGAAATTGTAATTTACTAAGTAGTTTTAAAAATGTCTACTTTTACTTTTTAGTGCTGTATCAGTACTTTTACTCCACTACTTTCCTTCAAACAGCAATCACTAATTATTTCCTGTCTATGGGGATTAAAAATATAATACGCATAATACGCATACGCACTGTATATATAAATATATATACACACAGAATTATTAATTAGAATTTAATTTTCTTTTTTTAAATGTTTCCCAAATTTGTTTAACAGAGCAAGGAAATTTTCACAGTATGTCTGATAATATTTTTTTTCTTCTGGAGAAAGTCTTATTTGTTTTATTTCGGCTAGAACAAAAGCAGTTTTAAATTTTTTTAAAACCATTTTAAAGTCAAAATTATTAGCTACCTTAAGCTATATTTTTTTTGATTGTCTACAGAAGAAACTATTGTTATACAACAACTTGCCTAATTAAGCTTTTAAATGTCACTTTAAGCTGCATAGAAGTGTCTTAAAAAATATCTAGTAAAATATTATGTACTGTCATCATGGCAAAGATAAAATAAATCAGTTATTATAAATGAGTTATTAAATTTATTATGTTAAGAAATATATATAAAAAATCGGCAACACTTTATAATAACTACACACTATGGATTATGTATTAAGCATTAGCATAAAGTGAATTCATTATTTGTTAAGCATTAACTCTACATTAATAAACGTTAGTTAGCAGTTTATAACTGCAGTTAAAATGCTGTATTCTTGACTTATAAGCACCTATATAATGTGCTTATTAATTGTACTTTCATAATTTGTAAGTGATTTATTTTTCATTACTGAATTAAGTATTGCATTATTAACAAACCATTTGTATTTAAGAGTACTTGATGGTTTTTAAGATCATTCAGAATAAGTTAGTAAATGATTAATAAACTATTCAAATCAATGTTTATATATCTTATTATTCAGGCAGATAGTAATGGTTACTACAGTATGTATGTTAATAAATGCTTCATTAACACAACTTCATGCAGTTTTGTGACCTAAAGTAAGGACTATTTATGCTTTGTAAATCCCTTATAAATGACAATTAAAGGCTCAGTATTAAATGAACATTAATCTTTGCAATCCTATCTAAAACATAAAATTACTGTAAAATTACTGTAAAAATTGGATAAAACAACAACAATACAACAATTTAACAATATATTCTGATACAACATTTTAATGTTATTTAGCAATGTTTAAACTGTACAGTTATTTTATTTTACATACAGTTGCAAAGATTTATTTTTCATTTGATACAGTTTAATTTGTGTATCTTCAAATGAAGAGAAATGAATAAGGTAATTTATGTTCTGTTATCCTGTTTAGAATAACTGAGCCTTAAATTGTCATTTATAAGAGATTTATAAAGCATAAATAGTCCTCACTTTAGATTAGGACACAAAACTGGATGAAGTTAAGTTAAAAAGCATTTACTAACATACAAATTAACTATTAGTATATGCCTGAATAATAAGAATTATAAATGTTGATTTGAATAATTTATTAATCATTTACTAATTCATTCTGAATGATCTTAAAAATAACCAACTATCCTTAAATAACTGGTTTGTTAATAATGCAATATTTAATTTAGTAATTAAAAAATAAATCATTACCAAAGTATGAAAACACAATTATTTAGCACATTATAAATGTTCTCATGTCAAGAATACAGCATTTGTATCTGTATTTATACACTGCTTACTAACGTTTATTGATGTAGAGTTAATGCTTAACAAATAATGAACTCCTTATTTGCTAATGCTTAATAAATGATTCATTGTGTAGTTATTATAAAGTGTTACCAAAAAATCTTCTTTTTGTTCAACAGAAATTGGGAACAAAAATAAACAGGAAGGCTAATAATTCAGGGGGGCTAATAATTCTGACTTCAACTGTATATATAAATATGTATATATAAATTATATACAATGTGTATCTTTAAAATACAGTAACATACTGTATAACAGTAAAATTTGGTTCCTATTACAGTTAAAAAACTTTGTAATTTGCAAAATTCATTAACAGTGTTGATATGTAAATTTGAATCGCTATTTACATTCCTTTGTAGCTGTTGTTCTGCTAGAGTTATGTCATATTTTTGTACAGTGACATACGTGGTTATACTTATGGCCCATCAGACAACGAAACCATCACTGCCAAACTAGCAACTGTTGGGCCTAACCACCAGTTCTTAAGTTTTCCCCAGCGTGTGCTTTCATTCCTTAAGACTGTATTAATTACTAATGTCAGCTGGTGATATCAGAGGTCAGGAACGTTCGGTGTCTCTGAGCTGTAAATCAGACCGGCTGTTCAAAGGAAAGCCGCGGAGTTCACCTGTCAGCGCTGGCAAACTTGCACTAAGACTAGCACAGCCCACTGTAGCACACTAGTACTTTTGAGGATATACTGAAGCCCAATACTTGGCAAGCTGGTTTGCTTTGGGCTTTTCTGATAATATCATTTACAATTTCACTGAAGAAAGAGATACTTTAAGTTAGGATGTGAAATAGTACGCTGCCAAAACATGCAAAGTACAAAAAAAGTCCCCTTAAAAATGTTTGAATTGTTCTACTAAAAAAGGTTACAGTATGTATATAAACATTTCAACTAAAAAAATCATTGTCTAAACTTTGTTCAAAAATATGTTTAATATTACTAAATTGATCTAAATACATAAATTTATGCAATCATATATGGCCAATAAACACATAATAATTTTTTATAATTATTTTAATGTGCATAATCAAATACTAAACTCAATAAAATAAAATATATGATAATTAAATAATCAAATATACTATACTGAACATTTGTAGCCTCCAAAAACCCTCAAAAACATAAAAATGTTTTAAGTGTTTCAACTTATTTTACGGAGCAATACTATTAACAGATTTTTGAAATAATCATTAGTAGATGTTAAGATTTACACTAAAATTTATAAATGCTGTAGAATTGTTCAATGTTTGTTCATGTTAACTGATTGAATAAGGTAATAATATGTAAGTGTTATCATTAAATTGCAGGAAAATGAAGTTTAATAACGATTAAAACTTCTGAAATGGAAATGTCCATTAAATAAATCCAGAAACTGTTCTTCTGACTTTGTGAAATCTTATTTTAGATATACATATTTTTAATATTCCACTGAAATAGTTTTATCCTTTTTTAATTTTATTTTTCGCTTTTACATTTAGGCATTACCTTACAAAATATATCTCATTGAGAAAATTTTGCAGATATTGTTTTTAAGATTTGAGATACTTTTGGGATCAAACTGTGTACACACTGAGTTATAGTTGGAATATTTATACTGCCAAAATATTTTTGCAACAATTACAGCAAAGGACAACAAAGAAAATATGTTGCGTATACCTGAGAGAAAACTGGTCAATAATGATTTAAATAACACAATTTTTGAAGAAAAGTTGTGAAATGTATGAAAAGTGTGCATGCTACTTTATTATTTGTTTAAATTAATTAAAATATTTCTGTTATAACTGTTGACAAAATCATAAACAAAGAACTCATCCTGCACAATTCCCGCTAAGTTTGCTTTGATTGCCTGTAAATGTATCTAAAGATTGAGCAGAATTATTTGTTGGGATCTTTACATGCCATTGAACACAAACACATGGATGAACTTCCAGAAGGAAAAAGGCTATGCGATAATAGGATATTACCTAAAGTGACCAATGAGGGGTGCTGAAGCTTCATCCAGCCAGAAACACACCACAGGGCTCTCAACTGCATTACTTCCCCTTCATGAGCTCACGCTATGATCTTATGCTTCACGCATAAATGAGTTCACAATATGTTGTGTGAATGAACTTCGTTTTTACATATTCTAATCAAAATAGTTCAATTAGGGGGGAAAACTGCAACATTCAATTAATATGATAATTATTTTAATTTATTGTATAATTATCATGGTTCATTCAAATAAATACATTACATATATTTATTAAATAATAATGATAATAGGGTAGCCTAAAAGAAGACTATTGTAAGCAAAAAAAAAAAAAGAAGTGTTTTTCTAAAACACTTGTGACTGATATAATCCATTCACATGACTAAACTCCAAAGTCTCCAAATCTACATGACCTTTTTTTCCATGGAATAAGAAATGTGTTTAGTCAGGATTTGAACCCGGGTGTCCCATTTCATGGCTAAACAAAAAACGGTACCACTAATCCATCCCACTCATATCACACTTATAAACCACTACATGTTTTCGGTCTTGTCTTATCTCACTTGGGGCACTAGATGAACCAGAACTGCTGCTAATACCCCTCTATCCACAATCAACATAGACATTAACACATAATCCTCACTGGTCTTATTTGTTACGACCAAATTACACTGTTTCAATAAAATGTAGAAGCTATTAATTATAATCTCTCCCTAAATCTTTAACAAGAAGGTCACTTTCCCGATGTCTAACACTGTGCTTAGACACACACACACACACACACACACACACACACACACACACACACACA
>CAIGQZ010032318.1:14064769-14104586 GCA_903798205.1 Danio tinwini
AATAATAATAATAATAATAATAATAATAATAATAATAATAATAATAATAATACAATTACTCAATGCTATAAATAGTAAATCTAAAAACCACAATGAAAGTTTTAACCATAGATGTATTTTTTTAAGAGAGGGACAAAGATGCTGCGTCTTCACCATGTTGAATTTCCTTTCAAAGGGATCTTGGATATCATTTGTAATCTAACATGAAAGAAATATACACACCATTAAAACAGTGCAATTATTTGATCAAAAATACAGAAAATATTAATATTCATGTTCAATGTAAAATTATTTTTTTATAAACCATTCTAATATATTGATTTGTTGTTCAAAAAACATGTCTTATTATTAGATTGAAAATAGTAGAGCTTTATTTCTGTATTTTTTTAGATTCATTATTGAGCATTTACTTGAAATAAAACCTTTGTAACATTTTAAGTGTTTTCTGTCATTTGTACAGTTTACTGAATATAAGCATTAATTCCAACTCAAAGCTAAAAATCATTTAGGTCTTAAGCGTCTGATTTAAAGAATTAGTTTAACCAAAAATTACAGTAGATGCGTATAAGCCATTATTAACTTACACTAGACTTGTTTCAAATCATTCATTTGTTTATTCATTCATTTCAGAGGTCACTACAGTGAAATGAACTACTCAACTACCAACTACTCCAGCGTGTACTTTTCGCAGTGGATGCCCTTCCAGTCACAACCCAGCTCTGGGAAACACCCATACACACTCATTTACACACACACACACACACACACACACACACACACACACACACACACACACACACACACACACACACTCATACACAACGGACAATTTAGTTTACTCAATTCACCTATAGGGCAGCAAGGTGGCACACTGGGTAGCACGATCGCCTCACAGCAAGAAGGTGACTGGTTTGACCCCCGGCTGGGTCCATTGGCATTTCTTTGTGGAGTTTGCATGTTCTCCCCGTGTTTGTGTGGGTTTCCACCAGGTGCTCCGGTTTCCCCCACAGTCCAAAGACATGGGCTATGTGAATTGAATAAGCTAAATTGGCTGTAGTGTATAGCCCCTTTCACACATACAGACCTTTTCGGAAAATTACCGGCAATTTTCCGAAAAGGCCTGTATGTGTGAACAGGACCTTTTTGATAATTTGCTCCAGCAATTTTCCAGAAAGAGAAGTTGTAACATTACCGGTAATTTGCTGGAATGCTGCGCTATGTGAACGCAGAAGGAAGATTGCCGGAAAGAGCGCGTTCACTTCTAGAGCGCGCTGACGTGAGATGTCTACTTTAGCCAATCAGAACATTCATGCGCATTCACGTCTGCGCTGTTTATGAAAATAAAAGCCTTTGAATATTTTTTCAAACACATTCAGCTGCTAGATGTTAGTCAGATAATGTTTCTATGTTCCTTTTTAATGCCAACTGTGTAAATAATTATGAAAAAAATGCTTATGATAAACCGCTGTTTGTTTACCTTTAAGCTCTGCTTGACACAGAGTGTACGTAAAGAAGCCGGTAAACGCCAGCACACACACATATTATGAACATCTCGACATCTGATAGTGTTCCTCCATATGTTTTCAAATAAGTTGTTCACAATACTTATCCATCCACAGAATGTGTAATATAGTCAAGTGTGTAAACATTTAGCTGGGGTTCGTGTTCCTGCCTTTGGATGTCTCACAAAGCAGCTGAAAGAATGCTAAAGTTTTAAATAAAAGTGAAACCATTAAGAAAAGGCAGACCCCTTCTATGTTTAGAAATACAAGCGCAGCCGTTTAGAGGTAATTTAATGATGTCAGAATTTACTATTATTTTGGAATGGATGTGTGAATGGTCTGTTCCGTAAAAATTACGGAACGTCTATGCCTGTGTGAACACCTTTTTTATGAAGTCCTTACCGGTGAAGTCGTTCTGGAAATTTTCCAGATGTTTACCGGTATCACTGAGTGAAAGGGGTTTATGTGTGTGAATGCAAGAGTGTTTGGGTGTTTCCCAGTGCTGGGTTGCAGCTGTAAGGGCATCCACTGCATAAAACATATGCTGAATAAGTTGACAGTTCGTTCTGCTGTGGCGACTCCAGATTAATAAAGGGACTAAGCCGAAAAGAAAATGAATGAATGAATTCATCTATAGCGCATGTCTTTGGACTGTGGGGGAAACCGGAGCACTCGGAGGAAACCCATGCCAACATGAGGAGAACATGCAAACTCCACACAGCAATGCTAACTTGCCCAGCCGGGACTCAAACCAGTTACCTTCTTGCAGTGAGGCGACAGTGCTAACCACTGAGCCACCGTGCCACCTTGTTTCAAATCAGTTTTTGACACAAAATAATATATTTTGAAGAATGTTGGAAACCTGTAACCATTGCCTTTCATAGTATTCCTAATAATGATTGATGAAGAGTGATGGTACAATTTACATTTTTGGGTGAAACAAATCAGATGACTGAAATCTAAATGATTTCTAGCTTTAGCATTGATTTTTAATTTTTAAGTTTGAGTTTTTTTCTGAACAGAAAAAATATTTTTAAGAATGTTGGAAACCTGGAACCACTGACTATCATAGTATCCAGTTTTCTTAATACAGGTTTCTAACATTCTTGAAAATAAATTATTTTGTTTTCAACAGTACACTCTCAGAAATAAAGGTACAAGAGCTGTCACTGGGGTGGAACCTTTTCAAAAGGTACACATTTGTACTTGAAGAGTCCATATTGGTACCTCAAAAGTATATATTAGTACCTACAAATTTTAAGAGGAACATTTTTGTACTTTTTAGGTACCAATATGTACCCTTGAGGTATAAATATGGACCTTTTAGGTACAAATTTGTACCTTTTGAAAAGGTACCACCCCAGTGACAGCTCTTGTACCTTTATTTCTGAGAGTGTAGAATAAAATTGGTTTAGAGTCAATGAGTGAATTTGTCATTTTGTTTGGGTGAACTATCCCTTTAAAGTTCCTTGGTGATTCTTTGGGACCAGCTGAACTGAGCACATTTACACTGGCCATTCTGAGCAAATACTGGAACTGACTGCTGATCTGATAAACAAACACTAGACTTTAAAACCCATTGCTATCTGTAAATTACTAAAGAAACAACATTTACAAGGCTTGTTTTCCTCAGAAGCATCTGTATTTTACAAAAGCACTTTAATTTGTTTTCATTGTGCCTCCAGGAAAAAGCTTTTTCTCTGCTTGCTCCTTTACTTTTTTTAAACAGAAAGTGGGTGATTTATTAAGGGTAGTTCAGACACTTTGAAACAGTCGGTCTGACATGACATTGTTTCTTTATGGATATTCAGAGACTTTTGAAGCAGAGTCAGAGAGTGATATCTTAAATACTCACCAACACTGGTAAAACCATAGACTACTGTATCCGACAGTTGTCTATTAGAATTCAGACGGTACATTGGCCTCAAAAAGCATTCGGATGGATTAAAGTATTTGTAGACTATGCTTCAAAATGAAATGCATTACAAATCTTTTCAGGACTACCTTTAGCCAACTATTTTAACAGGTGTCCCACAGAAGATTACAAAAAAAAAAGAAAAAAAAAGGCTAAACTAAGATTGTCAAAACAACTGAAACAAATATGATAGCAACATTTTATGTTTTAGATCAGGTAACACTTTATTTTATGGGTCACACGTTATTTTAATGTACAATTAATGTACAAAAGATTTTTAGATCAATAAACTACTAATTGGCTGCTTATTAATCGTTATTAAGGTAGTAGTCGCGCTTAAGTATGGGGTAGACTGTAAAAAACGTTGGGTTCCACACAGTGAATTTGTGTTGGGAAAACATAAAGGAATTAAGTTAACTTATTAGTTTTTACTAATTTAAGTGGATTGAACATAGAACAATTAAGTTGTCCCAAAAAAACTCAAGAATTGTGTTTTGTTTCAGCTGATTTTAAATAAAGTTTCAACAAACAGCTAATTTTATAGGGATGTAAAATAAGATCATACATTAAAAATGCTAATAAACAGTTAATATCCAAGGCAATAATAATAGAGTAGTAAATGTTGTGAATTTGTTTTGAATTGTTAAAAGTATCACCGTTTTATGACGTGCTTGTCTATTCATTTAACTGATATTCATTACCTACATGTACTTACTACTGTATATGGTTTAGAATGTGTGTAAGGTTTAGGATTAGCTGCAATTACTATAGTAAGTACATGAAATGTGTAACAAGGACACCTTAAAATAAAGTGTTACTTTAGATTAAACCTATATTTATAATATACTTACATTCATTTAAAAACACATGCCAAAACTAACTCCACATGATCAATCAGATTTCTTCACTAATAGCGTGCATGTGGCCATACTGAACAAATAGAAGCATCATGATGGTAATGTAATGACAGTAAAATAATGATGTAAATCTTATTTTAACAACTTAAGGTGTATTATTAAATGTGTAAAACCGATGATCATGTCAAACTGATGAAAATCTTTGATTATGAGAATTTGGGGATTTTTTTGTTTTACTGTAAATATAAAATTTATTTGACTTTTGAACATACACTATATACTATAGTAAAGAAGCTTGCCATTCACTGTCTTAAAATAGCTTCTGTTGTACATTTTTTAAATGTGTCTTAAGTAGTAAGCCACTGTCCTTCTAGAAGTATAATCCCCAAAAACATGTGCCTCAAAACATGAATATGTTGATACTGCTTTTTTAAAGTGGCAGCAACCTTTTCATTTAAGTTCGTAATGGTTTCTGTCACTATCAGCTGAGGGAACACAACATTCGTTCTCTCAGGGAGAGGAGGATGCTAGATTCATTAAGATTTTTCCTTCCTCGTCTCCTCCTCTCAATCCATCTGAAGTGCCATTATGGCTTTTCAGTCTGCTTCCTGTGGATTCCTTTCTCTACGCTCCCTCCGCCTTATAAAAGTGCCTTCACCAATGAGCGGAGAGGGCTTTCTGACATGAAGGGTCCTCACGACCTGGGCTTAGGGTTTTGCAAGTGTGCGTATATTTGTACGCTCCTGTGATTGAAGGCAGAAGTCTAAAATGGGTGGCATGTGATTAACTAGAAGGCTGGCATTGCACAGTAATAATGAAAACCAGCATGGTAGACTAATGATCTAAACTCTCTGCTGCCTTCATAAACTTCCCTTCTGTCTCTAGGCTTTTTCTTTTGTTTGTCTTCTTTTTTTTCGCTCAGTCTGTTGACCTTGTTAGTTTGCAGCCTGTTCATTTATTTTCTTTCATGCAACAAAAGCAGTTTGGACAAGCTTAGATTGACAGCTCTGAGGTCTGTTTCTTAACAAAAAAGGACAGCTGATTGAAAATAAGGCATGTTTCTTTGTGGTAGTATCAAATGCAGAGTAACTCTCATTTCTATTTGTTGAGATCACTAAGGCAAGCATCTCATTAGCCATTACAGCCATTGTTTTTACTTAAACCTATACTCTCAGAAAAAAAGGTACACTTTAATGCATATCTTTATCACTTTAATGCATATCTTTAAGATACCAATATGGAACCTTTAGGACCAAACACATACTGTAAATGTAGATTATTTCAGTCGTTATTTTATCTAAATGACGTTCTTATCTTTGTAAAAGAAAGGAAATACCACCTAAAAGCTCCTCTGCTGTCCATGGGGAAACTCAAATGCAAGCATAATGAATATAATCTATTACATTAAAGTGGTTAAGGGTTTAAACAGTGCCCTTTAGCCTTAAATTGGTGTCTTTTACATTTCAATAAATAAAACAAAATGAAACAAGCCGAATAAAGTAAGTTGTGGATATAAAAGGTCAGCAGAAACTGCAGTACACTCTCAGAAATAAAGGTATGCAACCTGTCACTGGGGTACACATTTGTACTTAAAGGGTCCATATTAAAACCTCAAAAGTATATATTAGTACCTAAAAATTTTAAGAGGAACACTTTTGTACTTTTTAGGTACCAATATGTACCTTTGAGGTATTAATATGGACATTTTAGGTACAAATTTGTACCTTTTGAAAAGGTACCACCCCAGTGACAGCTTGCGTACCTTTATTTCTGAGAGTGTACTATGAGCTGGCCAGCTATGATCATAACAAGAAATTACAAAATTTGAAAAAGCTCCTTTTAATCACTTTGGATTTTATTAAATACAATTAATTATCTGTTTTTTTGGACATTTTTTTGCATTGAAATGATGACAAATAAAATTAAATTAACAGAAATGTACACCAATTCTCTAACTAAACAGACAAGACAAAAAGGGTTTTAGAAATAAAATGGCACCCACCTCCCTACAGCTTCCAAACACAAAGATAAGTTTCAAAGCTAGAACGTAAGCAGTTTCAAATTGCTTTACTTCAATAAGTTTTAGCTTCAATATATAACATGAGAATGACAACACTCTGAAAGCAAGCTTCAATGTGGCTTGCAACTGATTAGATTGAGAAATAGGTATAACAGAGAGAGATAGGGAGAAAAGAAACCAAACATTCATTCATTTTCTTTTCGGCTTAGTCCTTTTATGTATCAGGGGTCGCCACAGCGGAATGAACCAACAACTTATCTAGCATATGTTTTAGGCAGCAGATGTCCTTCAGGTGCAACCCATCACTGGGAAACATCCATACACTCTCATTCACACTCATATACTACAGACAATTCAGCTTACCCAATTCACCTATAGTGTATGTCTTTGGACTTGTGGGGTAAACCAGAGCACCTGGAGGAAACCCACGCAAACAGGGAAGAACATGTAAACTCCACAGAGTAATGCCTTCTGACGCAGCTGAGGCTCGAACCAGTGACCTTCTTGCTGTGAGGCGACAGCGCTACCCACTGCGCCACCTAGAAACCAAACAACATAGAACAATACATTCAAAACACCATGGAATGTAACACTTACTATACCAAAAAATGATTATGTGCTGCAAAAATCAGATTTTAATTTACAAACCATGCATTCTGGTAAAATTGTTTTAAAGTCCTATTTTTGGAACTTTTATTTTGGAACTATATTGTTTTACTATTTCATGGAATGGAGGGAAAAATACAGGGTAAGTCTTTAATAATAGTATCATAACTTGTTGGAAAAATAGATGCTGGTGTTTTACATTTACAAGTGTACACCTGATAACTGGCATGAAATTTGTTGTATGTTTCAAAGAATTATTTATTAATTCAAAGTGCCCGCATAAACCTCTCTAGTAGTGCTATTTTATTTTTTTCTGATGTTTTGCTGTTGTATATTACTAGTAGTATGCACAAACCGTGCCAAAACAACAGTGCCCGATACATATACAGTAAATTCATTCAACCTCTCCTGTACCCCTAAATCATGCAGCGTTTATTTATTGAACAGCATAATATGATGTGACATTTTCTTTGCAGAAAATTATTCCAATCCTTTAAGTGTAAAAAAAGAAGTAAAAATGAAGCAGTAAACAGTAAAAAGACAGTAGACTTTTTATCATTTCAGGACTAGATCATGTGTTGAGTCTTCCTCTTCCAATGCCAGCTACTCTCACATGAACTATTCACGTTTCACTTTAATTGTACCAATTAGGAGCTGTTAGAACGCCAGCTCCAGAAGTGCCCAGGTGTCCACACAAAAGCACAGCTGTGTCCACAAGTCGAGTCCCACTATCTATAACACTAACCGAATCATAAACTGAATTATACTTCAGTTAAAGTTGACTAATTAGCTTTTTTTCCTTACACTGTTTTCACATTTCTTACTTGAAGGTCATAAGTTTACTCAAACATGACACTTTTGCCATCATTTATTCACCCCCATTTTGCTTCAAGACCAATAACATCATTTATATCTGGAGCATAAAAATATAATTAAAAGCAGCATAGATGACAGACTTTTTTATAAACTAATCAACATTTATAGGTGCAATTGAAGTAAACATTTAATTATATATATGCATAGATGAATAGTAAAGCTGCTTACACTTTTGTCTCATTTAGTTTGGCTGAATTGCACTAAAGCCAACACAATCTCACGGCAATTCATAACTTTTTGATTTAGTGGCTAATTCCTATGAATTCATACATCTCATTTATACAATTTAGCACAATTTGCTAATCCCCCAATAACGATTGGGTTAATGGGTAGGCTTGGGTGCCACACCTTCTTTTTTTTTTTTGTACGACTGAACTCGTACAAATTCATCACTAAACTGACAAAACAAAAAAAATTCTTGCATTCCCTTGTGAGATCAGGCTGCTAGAGCTTGTTTTTTTTCTCTTTGGTGCGGTTTGTTTGGGCATGTGTGAATGCAGCAATGACACCAGTGCACACCAAAAGCAGACCAAACAAGCATACCGAGACCTCTTCGAGAGGTGTTCTTGGGCTGCTTTTGTATTGAACATTGGAGCAGTTTGCTTTTGGTGTGAACAACTCAAACTGACCCAACTGCAAAAAGTACTCTTGGACTAAAAGCATTTTTGGACTAAACCAGCTGCTGTAGTCAGCTGATGTGTATTATGGGATCCGGGCACGTACTTAGCTGCATCAGAAATCACATACTTCCATAACATATAGTATGCTCATACAGTATGCGAGCCTGGTAGTATGTTCATAGAATTTGAAAAACAGTATGCGAGAAGTACCCGGATGACCTACTACATCCGGCGAGATTCTGAACTGCGCATCCGATGAACGATCTGCTACCCCATGATGCACAACAAGAGGTTTCATGAATGGGAGTAAAGTGATGCAACTGACATGGGTAGGTCACATGATGATGGCAAAATGGTGGATGTAGGAGTTCTATTCATACACTCTTACAAATAAAGGTACGCGAGCTGTCACTGTGGTGGTACCTTTTCAAAAGGTACACATTTGCACCTACAAGGTCCATATTAATACCTCAAAGGTACATATTAGTACCTAAAAAGTACAAAAATATTCCTCTTAAAATTTTAAGTACTAATATATACTTTTGAGGTACCAATATGCACCCTTTAAGTACAAAATTGTACCTTTTGAAAAGGTACCACCCCAGTGACAGCTTGTGTACCTTTATTTTTGAGCGTGTACTAATGACATTCATACGGCATAGAATGTACTTTTCTAACAGCCGAGTAGTACATTTAAATTCTAATTAAGTAGTAGGCAATTTTGGAAGGAGCCTTTGTTTACAGTACTTTAGCAAAAGCTTCATGCTAGCTTGTGGACAAACTTCTGAAGTCACTTGTGACTTGCGCCTTTGTCATTTACAGTTCATTAAAACATTCTTTTCAAGCTGCCTCTGCATTTCATTCTTGAAATGTATAGTTTGTCTAAAGTGACAGAGCAGTCTACAGTCAGACAGAGCAGTCGCCTCTCCACACTAACAAGTGTTGTGTTGTCTGCCGCTTTTCCTCCTTTCCTCCTTTGTCTACTTTCAGGAGTTCCATAGGAATAGTTGCGCATGTTAATTCTGACTAGTTAAAAAGCAAATACGGAAATATATTCAATGACTTATCTGGCCAACAAGTGATGTTGTCACATGACTCTATTTTGGTTTGAACAAGAGCAATGAGTGTGGTTTGAAAAGAAACCAAAACCACAGAAAAAGCCTGCAATGCTTCCTTTGATGCCATTGTTTCAGACCAAGGCTTCACTACATGGAAATGACATACTGTATGCTTTAAACACTAATGTTTCCTTGTTCTAAATCTAAAGCATGTAAGTGTAAAATAATAACAAACAATATGGATTATACATTTACATTGTACATGCCAATTTGGCATAAGATCTGTTAAAATGTCTTTTGTTAATTTAACGTGTATATGGTGAAATGTTTAATGAGGTAACAAGCACTTGGCCACTCTCTTGGCCTCTTTTGTTGAGTATAATTCAAAGTTCTATTCAGCTTACATTTCATTCACAACACTCTGGAGCAAACTAGGTCACTTCACACTCTAGGTCCATGAAGATTGCTTACTCCTTCACTAAAATCAACCTCTCTACCACTTTCAGTTGAAAGGAATCTACTCAAATTGCTAAAATATTTTTTGGGTGACTGAAGGTTGATTATTTTGCATGTGTATTTCAGAGTATATCACACTGTGGGCCCCACCATACAGTCGCTGCAATAAAGCACAAGACGTTTTTGGTGCGATTTGCTGCTATTTTCAGACCAGTGCAACAGTAATTTTAACGTTTTGCACCACGTTGTTTAAATAGCAAATCCATTTGCGGCACTTGGACTCATGGGTGTTCCAGTCTAAAAAGGAAGTGTGTTAAGGCGCCTTGTTGGCGCTTTGCTATTTTGAGGAACTGAAATAGACTGTGCCATTGACTAACTGAAAGCTAGTCTAAAGTCTAGCAGAAAGCGCATTAGTTATGCGGGTCCAAACGCTTACACATTGCTTAATACACACAGGATGTACAGCAACACACAAATATCTTTACATATGAACAAAATTAAATAATTAAATGTTACAAAAATTAATATTTTCTACATAAAAACCTCTTCCTTTATGCCTCATCTCGTGTGGCTTTTCATTTTATTCATGACAATTTGCATTTTTATAATGTTATTATTATTATCAGTATTATTTATTATATGCATATTTATATTTGTTTTAATAAAAACAAGTTCAGATTTGTCCATCTGTCAGGTTTTGGAGACGTATGCATCACCAAGTGGGGCATAAGAATAGGATGTCTGTTTGGATATAAATCAGTTTTTGTGACCACACTTCCTTATTATTGTTCATTTATTTGTTAGCTGGAAATTAAACAGAATTTAGAAATAGTTTTGAAACAAATCTTTGCGCATAACAAATTAAATGAAATTTGTAGGCTAATGGATGTCTTCAGTGGAGTGCGCACAACACCGCTTCCTTATCCACAAAAATAAAGGAGAGTAAAGTAAAAAGAAAGTAAAGAGGCTTAATGGAGAAGGCTCATTCTTTATCCTCATACTGCAGATGGTCTGTTTAACTGTTTTCTCGCTAGTGAAGCATTCAGTTTTTCCACTTACAAAGTTTGCCATTTAAATAGCATACCATGCACCATGGCGGGACACAACTGACTCTTAAAGGGAATGGGAGATGAGACTCTGTTTGGTTTAATAGTTTTATGCTCAAAACGCACCCATAACTCATTAAGAGAAAAAGCACAACCCTGTTAGACCATGTGCTGGGGCACAGAGCATATTTTTCCATTCTTAAAATAGCAAAAGTGGATTCGCACACGCTCTAATGATTTTATGCCATGCTCTTTAGACTTTGTGCCTAGATCATAGATCAATAGAGCCCTGTGTCAGTCACTGATATGAACTGCTTGAGCAATAAAGAAGAGCTCATTAATATTTACAACCCTTCTAAATATGGTCAAACAAACTAAATTATATTAGAACCAATCTGGAAATGGCCCTGTAAAACTTAAGCTATATAAATTTTATGTTGATATCAAATAACAATTTAATATATTGTATGAATGCATTTTATGGCACCTTTAATGCTCTGCTTTTAACTGATGAATTTCTTTGTAATTCTCTAGATTTAGCACACAACAGATGACAAAACTGAAACTATTATTTTTTTTTAAAGGGAATTTAAAAATTAATATTAGATCACTTTGACTTTGCTATCTAACCCTTTGTGTTCTGAATCTGTTTGAGGCCTGAATGGAAGACTAGAACTTAGATATGACTTTGTATATTTGTTTATTCATTCATCCACCCTCACATCTCATGCTATTTGTTGTTTTAGTTTTGCTGTGATATGGTTAAAAGAAAATAAATGATAATAATTTGCCAAATTTCAGGCAACTTTGAGATGTGTGACTATCATAGTTGCTCTTACTTGTGTCTGTGTGTGTGTGTGTTTTCTATGTGTATGTTTTCTCTGTCTAGACCAGACAATCATGGCTGTGTAGTGATAACTCTGTTCCGGCTGATCCCGGACAGTCGGATGTTTAATAATCAGAGCTTTGACATGCTTACTTCCTGCTCACACATCGGGGTCTGTGTAACACTTCCAGGAGTGGTCCCAGGACAGCAGTGGAACATGCTGGAATGTGTGCACCCCGCCACCCCCAGCCTTGCTTGAGCTTGGCCTGAGGTTACGGTGGGACCCGTCAGGGCCCCGGGCCAGCACATCTGGAAGTGTGCTGTAGTCTGGGCCATTCATGATCACTGTCACCCCCTCCCATGTGCTCATCTCCGAAGCTCTAAAAATGATGAAATCCTTCTATTCCTTCATGTCGCTGTCAAAAGTATTCACGTCTTAACTGTGGTCGTCTGAATCAACTCGTTCCCTTTGTCTTACCAGCACTAAATGTCATGTTTCTCTATTCAGAGCAGTGTTATGCAATGAAGCGAACCCCTTAGTCATTATGAGTTACAGTATTCATGAAAATAGAACACTCTGTATTAGTTCATAGCAAGTTCACTTCAACATTAAAATCATGATCAGGGGTTCAAAAAGGAAAGCTTATACAAGAGAGACCAGTGCACACTTAACGCTCTAAAAAAAAAAATTCATTGGTTTGTAATTTTTTTTGGGGGTAGTTGCAAACCATTTATATGGACTCAATTTAAATGAACACATTACATTTCGTAATGTTCAATTTAATTTGTTTAAATTCAGCAACATAGGCTCATTCTGAAAACGTAGCCCTATATACATTACTGGTGATTGCTAATTATGTAGCCAGAAATAAATATAGCTGCATTTTGTCTTTAAAATGAATGCTGTTGGGGGGGTGGGGTGGGTGGGTGGTTATCCTGTTCCTTTTCGTGCTTAGCAGCTGACCCTTTACCTCCTTATGGACGACTTTCCCGATGTTACCAGTTTGTCTCGTTAGCTCACCATGGTGGACTTGGCATGCAAAGAGGAGCTGACCACAACAATGGGTTCGAGTCTGGTGAAAAACGGTTCCAGAAAGCAGGTAAGATAAAAACAGAAGCCAAAAAATACAATAAACAAGTAAATAACAGGGTGAGAATGTGGTAAAATCTGAAAACATAGTAAAAATCAGGCGAGGACTTTTCTATGACTGGAATGCCTTTGAAAACACTGTTGGTTGGGTTTAGGGAAAGAGGAGGGTGGGTCAGTCAATCACTCAGTCAGGATTTACGCGAGAGCAGCAGGCTCAAATGGTACTCGCAAGAGAAGTTTAAGATCTCAAAAAGCATACACGGCAACCTCTGGTGGATTTGCAGAAACAAAAACTGCAAAAAAACATAGCTCTTGGGACGTATTTGCCGCTCTCCAGAAATGTATATAGGTGTACATAATCAGAATGAGCCTGGGTTGAAATATTATTTGTTTACACCTACCTTTAAAAAAAATCAGTAAATACAATGAATATTTTTTGAGCGTAGTGAATATTTGATGTGGTAGTTTTTATCTTTAGGTATGGATTATGTATTTAGAATTTAGCTTTATATGGTATTAATGGGTTTTTATTTTAGCAATATTAAAATAAACTGCCATTTACCAAACAAAGACAATTTGCAATATTTATTCATTCATTCATTAATTTTCTTTTCGGTTTAGTCCCCATATCAATCTGGGGTCGCCACAGCGGAATGAACCGCCAACTTATCAAGCACATGTTTTACGCAGCGGATGCCCTTCCAGCTGCAACCCATCTCTGGGAAACATCCATACACACTCATTCACACTCATACACAACGGACAATTTAGTTTACCCAATTCACCTGTACTGCTTGTCTTTGGACTGTGGGGGGGAAACCGGAGCACCCGGAGGAAACCCACGGAAACGCAGGGAGAACATGCAAACTCCACACAGAAACGCCAACTGACCCAGCCGAGGCTCAAACCAGCGACCTTCTTGCTGTGAGGTGACAGCACTACCTACTGCGCCAATGCCTCGCCCAATTTGCAATATATTTTATAATAATAATAAACATTTTTATATAGAGCCTTTATAACATAATTCTCAAAGCGCTTTACACAAAAAAGATACAGATATAAAAACAGTTTAGCATAACAGTAAAATTGAACATTCAAAATAGAAAAAACATTCAAATATCTAGAAACATAAAACAAACCAAGAATGCACACCTCACGAATAGGCGAGTGTAAAGTAGTGTGTTTTCAGGGATGATTTATTCATTTATTTATTCATTTTCTTTTCGGCTTAGTCCCTTTATTAATCAGCGGTTGCCACAGCGAAATGAACCGCCAACTTATCCAGCATATGTTGATGCGGATGCCCTTCCAGCCACAACTCATCATTGGGAAACAACTATACACTCTTGCATTCACACACATACACTAAGGCCAATGTGGTTTATTCAATTCACTTATAGTGCATGTGTTTGGACTGTGGGGGACACCGGAACACCCGGAGGATGCCATAATGGAAAGAACATGCAAACTCCACACAGAAATGCCAACTGACCCAGCCGAGGCTCAAACCAACAACCTTTGTGTGTAATTTATCTTTATTTATTTATGATTTTTAATACTTATGGGTAAAAAAAGACCATGCGGGTCAGGTAGTTGAAACGGTAGGCTACAAATAATTAATTCATTATGAATTAATTAATTATTTATAAATAATTATGAATCTCATCGTCCATCACAATGTTTCACATTAGACATCGTACGATGTCAAATTGGTCGACATCGCCCAACCCGAATAGCATTAGAGAAATAATGGTCACACTTTATTTTGATGGTCCGTTTGTTGAATTTAAGTTACACTGCAACTAATTCTCATTAGATTATAAGTAGACTGTTAGGTTGGGGTTAGGGTTGGGGTTGGGGTTAGTGTAAGTTGACATGTACTTGCAAAGTTTTTTATAGTCAGTTAAATGTCTGTTGAAGGACTGTTAAATGTCAGTATCAACAGATATTAAGCAGACAGTCTACTAATACTCAAATGGACCATCAAAATAAAGTGTTACCAAAATAATATATAAAGCCAATGTGTCTTCCACCTTCGGAATAGCAGGAAGCACACAGTCTTGTTGGTGTTTATTTATTCTATCACATATAAAGCACAGAACACAACAGGCTGTGAAGACACGAAACCCACCTGTGTTCATGAGTGTGTGTGGCCATGTGTGCGTGTGTGTACGCCAGTGTTGACTATCAGACGGGCCTCTGTAAACAAATGAGAGGGTGTGTTGGGTGCTGCTGCCTACATTATCCAAGATATTTAGTTTACTGAGGACTAATGTGAGTGTATGCATATAAAAATAAGATAGATGGATTCCTGCTAGCCAGTCCAAGTATGTGCATTAGGCTGACGTATGGTACATACATATTCAGTTATTAAATTGTTCTCAAAGAGCCATTTTGATGAGAAAAAAGGGGTGTGTTTATATAGACAACCCTTGTTTATTTGTCTATACATCTGCGTCTGTAAATACATGTTGAAATAGTGAGGACACAATGCTTGTGTAAGACGTTTGTTTATGAGTGATGTTTTGCGCAGGAAAAGCTCACCCACTATTCTTCTGAGGAGGATGAGAGATGCTAACCGTAAACAGTTTACAACTCTATCACTATCTCTGACGGTCCAGGATAAATACAGGAAAAGGAGTCACAGGGCATATCCTCCTGAGGACACATTCTTCTCTTTTTCTCTCTGTCTCCTTCTGCCAGTTTAAAGGGATCGTTCCCCCAAATATCATAACTTGCTCACCCTCAAGTCAAGACCTTTTCCATTTACGAATGTTGGTAACTACACATGTTGATGGCTACATTGCTACAGTCAGCTGTCTTGATACCAGCATTCTGCAAAATGTCAAGTTCAACAGAAGAAAGAGTTTATATAAGGTTTATATGGAACTTTGAGTGTGAGTTAACAATATTTTTTATTTATGGGTGAACTATAAATGGGTTGAAGCATCATGTTAAGTAAAATAATGTCGCAATCTGACATCTTCCCTCTTAATATCTAAGTGTTTGAGTTATAAAGACTTTGGGGTCTCCGAGAACATAACAGAACATGACATTTAATACAGGTTTTTTTACACTTTGCTTACTGTAAAAAGAAATTCCAGCCCAGGCTCATTTTGATTATGTACCACTATATACATTACTGGAGAGAGCAAAATACATCCCAGGAGCTATATTTTTTGCAGTTTTTGTTTTTGCGAATCCGCCAGAGGCCACTGTGTACCCTTTTTCAGATTTCAAATTTCTCTTGCCAGTGCCATTCGAGCCTGCTGTTCTCGCGTAAATCCACCAGATGATGACTGACTGAATGACTGACCAACCAACCGGTTTTACAAAGCACAGATTGATCCGCCCACCCCATTCTCTAAACCCAATTGCTCTGGCTACATAATTCGCGATCTCCAGAAACGTATACAGGGCTACGTTTTCAGAATGAGCCTATTTTGCGAAAATCAGTAAAATTTATGGTAAAAAACATAAAAGAAATCTCTAAATGTAAAGTAAACTACAATATTTCAATAATTTACAGTGTTAATTAGGGGTGTCAAAATTAATTGTTTCTTCGTTGCACCGTGATGCAGACGCAGGCAATTTTATATCGGTTCAGTAATAAATCATAATCGGTAATTACGTACTGACGTCATTTGTTTGTTTGTTTGTATACTTTATTGTCCCTGAAGGGGAAATTTTCTGTGGACTAACAGAGCACTTCAGCAAGTTCTGATACAATAAAAATGATAAAAATAAGCAAACTTGCAAAATAATTACAAACAAGAAAAACATAAGCACACTATTTATCAGTGTTCAATAGTCTGATTGACACTGGAATAAAAGAGTTCTTAAGTCTGTTCCGATTCCAGCAGAAGATATCTTCTACCAGAAGGTAAAAGATCGTAAAATGGAAAAAGTACATGAGATGGATTGTTCAGAATTCTTTTTCGCTTCATTCAGAGTGCATTGCTCGTAAAGTGTTTGAATACTAGTAAGAGTTTCAGATCCTATTAGTCTTGTAGCAGTTCTGATAATAATAAAAAAAAAATCTGATTTACAGAAAGATTGCCATACCATGAATATAGACCATACCTGATGACACTCTCAAATACAGCCTGATAAAATAAGTACATGATTTCTTTATCAACACGATAGAACCATAACCTTCGTAAAAAATAAGTCTTTGGTGAAGCTTTTCACAAATCCACTTTAGGTAAGTGTCCCATGTTAGAGTCCTGTCTATGTTAATTCCCAAATACTTGCATGACTGTACCTGAGTGATTTCTTGATTATGTACAAACAATAGTGAATGATTGACAACACACTTGGGATCAAAGATTAATTCCTTTGTCTTTTTCGTATAGACTTTAAAAAAGTTTTCATAACACCACTCAACAAATGAATTAATTTCAGAAAAATAAACAGAAACAGGATCTTGTTTTTTCAACAAACTTAAAATTACTGTATTATCTGAGTATTTAAAGATTAAATTATCTAAGTTCCTGCTTGAGCACTCATTAGTATATAGAGTAAACAGAAGTGATGAGCTCACACAACCCTGAGGTACACCTGAACTACTATATTTAACTTGGGACAAACTATTATTTACTTTGACTGCCTGAGTTCGGTTTGTTAAAAAGGAGTAATACCATTCAATAATTGTAGGATTTACTCCTAACTTTTTTAATTTCCTAATTAAAACATGTTGTTGAAACATATTAAACGCTGAGCTAAAATTAAAGAAAACTCGCTTGACAACGCTCAGAAAGCAAGGGGGATAATATTTACATTAGTTTATTTGCTATAAATGCTCATGTTGTTCTGTGCATGTACTTTAGTTTTGTTTAAAACATTCAAAAAGAGTGTTTTCTTCAAGCAGGAAAAATTAAAGGTACAATACATATATCTTCTATTTGTATTAAAGGACAAAATTTTATTACAAATAATACAAATATAAATTCATTCATTCATTTTCTTTTCGGCTTAGTCCCTTTATTAATCTGGGGTTGCCACAGTGGAATGAACCACCAACTTATCCAGCATAGGATTTTTTTTACACAGCGGATGCCCTTCCAACCACAACCCATCACTGGTAAACATCCACACTCATTCACACACACACACACACACACATACACACACACACACTCATATACTACGGTCAATTTTTAGCATACCCAATTCACCTGTACCACGTCTTTGGACTTGTGGGGGAAACCGGAGCACCCAGAGGAAACCCACACAAACACGGGAAGAACATGCAAACTCCACACAGAAATGCCTACTGACCCACCTTCTTGCTGTGAGGTGACTGTGCTACCCGCTGCACCCCCGCGTCACCCTAATATAAAAATATAAATATATTCGTAGATCTTTATAAAAAAAAAATCTTGTGTTTTGAAGAAAAAATCTAATTGTGGATGGAAAGCATTGTCAATGCACCATGATGCACTGAGATATCATATTGATGCCCTGATAATCTTAATCGGACCGAACCATGAGACCAGTGTAGGTTCACACCCCTAGTGTTAATACCAACCCAGGCTCATTGGAAAGATATGCTTCAGCCTACATTTTTGTGAAACCATTAAACCTTACTTATAATATATTAAAAAATATGTTTAACTGCAGTTTCTAGATAAAAAGAACACTACAGGGCAGAATGTTCATCTGTATGTTCAATCAACAACTTTTGTTCATCTTCACGCTAATGGTATTTGCGGGGACATATTATCAACAAATAAAGGCTTATTTTAAGACAGTTCTTTGCACAACACCAAATAAATACCACTAAACAACTTAACTGTGTCTATGATTTGTAATCAAATACATTTGCATTACCTTTCCGTCCCTATGGACAACTTTTCAGCAGTGGTCAGTTTGCTCAGTAGCTCTCTTTGTATGGTGTTGTATTTGTGATGCAGAGTGTTTGGGTTCAAATCTGATAAAGTAAGTAAGTTTTCCAAAAAGAGTTAGCAATGTAAAATCAAGATAAAACTATGTACAAGTCTAAAAGCTCAAAACCTCCCAAATAAATACAAGCTCATTACCAATTTTAGGCAGTTGTTAAAAAGGAAAAAAAAAAAAAGAAGAGCATACACTTAACATCAGTTAATGCATAGCTTATTCCCAGCAGACACACAGCATCATAAGACAATAATATTAGGTTAGATGTAGATCGCTAGCATTTAAAGACAATATTATTTTGATGTCCAATAACGACTTGAAAGGACATTGATATTTTGTTGATTTTAGGTTTTGTTGGTAAGTGACCAAAATCCAATGTCGAGCCAACATTTTAAACCAACGTCATATTGTTGTCAAATACTGACATTTATTTGTGAGGTGTGGCAACCAAAATCCAACGTCTGATAGATGTCATAGTGGTAACGTCCACACAACGTCAAGCTGTAACATCAGACATTGATATTTAGTTGATTTTGGGTTGGACGTTGGACATGAATATCGGCCTGATGTTGGGATCTGACGTCAATCCGATTTTCGTTTCCAATCACAATAAAATGTCCAACGATGCTGGGGTACAATCTGACATGTTGACGTCATGTGCCTGCTAGGTTTATTTAAAACAGTAATTCAGAACAATAGAAAAAAATCGATCAATAGCCCGAAATAAATTGTCATTAAACAAAACATCAAACACAAGTAAAAAATGATAGGAAGGTTTATCAATACATAGTTTTAAAACAGATTTTTTTATATTTTTAAATATACTTCATGGCTTAGCTCACAGGATGGTGGTCGCTGATTTGAGTCCCAACTGGACTAGCAGGGCTTTCTGTGTGGAGTTTGCATGTTCTCCCTGTGTCAGCGTGGATTTCCTTAGATGCTCCAGTTTTCCCCAAAGTTTGAAGACATGCAGAATAATGGAATTGTATGTACAAAGTTGGCAATAAAGTGTATAAATGGAAGAGTGTGTGAGTGTTTCCCAGCATTGAGAGTACAACCCAAACAGGCATCCACCGGTAAAGCATATGCCAGAATAATTGGTGAATCATTCTGCTGTGGAGACCTCTGATAACGCAATGAATAAGCAGAAGGAAAGTGAGTAAAGGTTGTGTTGTCTAAAAACAGAAAGCAACAACGCTCATTTAACTTACTCACACAATGTGCTTCATTTGTTCAGTGAAATTAAATGTCAATGTGGCCTTGTGAAAGACTGGACCTGAGGTAGTTCCTGCACTTTAGATGCGCTCAGTCGATAGCGAGCTGATAGAGAAAACACCTGGACAGCTGTAAGTGAGCAGTGGGCCACATTCTGCCTGGATAACACTTGCTCATGCAGAGTCTGAATCGAGAGCACTATTTGCTGCTGAGCTCTTTCACATTAACTACATGCTGTCCTGGTCTCGTACCACCCCTGAGTTGGTGGAATAGATCAGGGGTTCCTAAACTTTTCAGCCTGCGACCCCCAAAATAATACTTCCAGTGATTCATGACCAACCACAATTCTCAAAGGTCGTAATAAACTTACAAACATTGCACACAACGGTGCACACACACTAGTAAGAATTACAGTATATAAGCACGAGCATATTTACAACACAAAAAAATGCAACAGTCAAACAACCATATAATTTTTTATAGCCATTATTTATTTGGTAAATTTAATATTAACCTGACTTACCGAGAATGGTGGGCACAGTGTTTACAGCACAAGACTATTATTGGTTTAATTTTGGAGGCCTCCACTTGAAGATCCTTATCCATGTTCAGTTGTGACCTTTATTCTTAATGTATATGAGTATAGTAAAGGTGTCAAAGTTTAACATTGTGCTGTAAAATGTTTCTGCTGCAACTAACACTATTTCTGTGTCATTAAACTCTCCATAGTCTTCCTTGATGAATTGAAAACTCTCAGACACAACACATTTCCATTTCTTTCTAATGCAGAATATCCCCAGTCCTTGCTCACACACAAATTTTTGACCTCATTACAACTGACATGAAGAAAACACATGCGATGTTTGAAGTAAAAAGAAAGTATCCTGCCAGATACTTTTTTGAAAACAATGCATTATTATTATTTTTTTTCAAGCATTCTCTTTCCTTTTTTTGGATATATTTTGATTTAAATAATTTATTTTATTTTGTAGTGTCAACTAGTAGGAACTGTACAGTTTAGTCGACTAGTAAAATAGACCCACACATCCCTATTTCCTACCTAGCACCCAAACCCTTCAAACAGACTTCCTACATTTGCGTCAGACACACATTGTCAGTTTAAATATAAAATATAGTCCAAGAGCTCAATGAGATCGGTCCCCCACTGAGCCTTTCCCCCCATTTCTGTTATCTAATAGACATTACGGGCCCTATCATACACCCGGCGTAATAAGGTGCAAGACATGTTTAGCGTGATTTGTTGTTATATTCAAACCAGTGCAACCCCAATTTTCACGTCCTGCGCCACATTGTTTATATAGCTAATCCATTTGCACCACTTTGGACTAATGGGTGTTCCAGTCTAAAAAGGAGGTGTGTCAAGGCACATTGTTGGCCAGTTGGTATTTTGAGGAACTGAAATAAACAGTGCAGAGTGTGTTAGTTATACACCTATTGTATGTAGGTCCAATGCACTTACACATCGCTTAATGCACACAGGATGTACAGCAATACACAAATATCTTTTCATATAAAAAAAATAAAGAATTAAAATGTTACAAAATTATTATTTTCTTCATGAAAATAAAACCCCCTGCCTCCATGCCTCATCTCTGGGGGCTTTTTTCAGTTTATTCATGACAATTTGCATTTGTATAATATAATTGATAGTAGTGTTATTTATTATATACATATAATCAAGGTCAAAAAACACTTTCATGGTCTTATAATATGCATTTATTTTTACCTAATTATCCCAGAGACTCCCATATGAATCGTTCAGCGATTCATTTGTTCCTAAACCCCTCCTTAGCGAAGCTAATCTGCGCTGCTTTGCCCAACAATCACTACCTTTGCAGGCTCCTATCTCCTTTCCAGTGCTGTGCACCAGCCCGAAGTCCAGCGTGCCTTTGTTTGACTTGTACCTAATAAATTGTCCTTATTTTGCACATGTTACACCAAATTATGTGACCATCCTATGTGACCCTAGTAGGCACTGTTCTCACTGTTTGGCTTAAACTCGCTCCCACAGCATACATACTCTCACATGAATGCGCTGGAATAAACTGTTCAATAGAGGAAGAAACTAATCCATGAGCTGTGTACTGAAAGTTCATTGTAAGCATTTAGATGCTGAAGCACTTCTTTCCCTTACACTCAAATAATATCCAGGTAAGCACAGTGTCTTCATGACTCATGACTTCAGGATCTGTCTGTCTTTGCTGCTGTTAGTGGGTGGGGCCGCAGGTTTAATTCTTGTGGGTCTGCGCGCACAACCATTATGCTTCATATCGACGTCATGCCGAAACGGCTAAAGACTCGTTATCAAGACGATTCATTTAAACCACTATGAGTCGACTCTTTTTTAGATGAATCAATAGTTTTAAAAACTGTCCACTTTCAGATTTAAGCTTTAGCTGGATACTTTACTTCAAACTGTCACTTTACTTAAAGCTGTGTTAGACACTACATGGAAGGTCAATTTCAAAAACCCATAAAAGGGGCTCTTTAAAATCTGAATAAGCATTTTTGAAATCTGAAACAGCAGCCTCTGGTGGATTCGCGAAAACAGAAAAGCAAAAAAACAAAAAAAACAACAACATACTTCCTGGAATGTATTTCGCGCTGTTCAGAAATGTATACTGGAGTAGATATCAATAATGAGCCAACATTTATCTACATGATGTAATTCCAATCTTTGGAAAACATATATGTAAGAGGACATTTTTGCAATATTAAAAACGCTCTGGTTACTAAAGTAACCCTCGTTCCCCGAGGGGGGGAACGGAAATGCTATGTGGAAACTTCCACTATGGGGAATTTCGTTCAGAAAGCCAATCATCTGAAAGAGTATGTAAACGGGCCAATGAAATGCCAATGAGTTGGCAGCTTCAGCTTGCGCACCTGATGCTCGTTGCAATTAATCTTGCTATAAGAGAGCAGAGTTAGCAAGCCAAAGCATCCTTTTGTAGCTGAAGCGACTTCATCTCAACAGCCAAGGGGCAATCATTATGGCGAAGGGACATAGCATTTCCGTTCCCCCCCTCGGGGAACGAGGGTTACTTTAGTAACCAGAGCGTTCCCCTTCGGAAGGGGAACTTCAATGCTATGTGGAAACTTCCACTATGGGGAAATGTATGGAAAACGCCATAATGATTGAACCTTACCTTCACCCCCGATGAGAGGTTTGCCAGGCAAAGAGAGCGTGAGCACACCATCATCACCAGAGGCGTGGTCTTCCAACGTGTTCCCTGGCCCTTACTTATCCCACTTCAACAGAAGATTTACAGATTTATATATATTTTTCAGGAGCCGCAAGTGCGTCTAGAATATCTAGGAATTTAATACGACAGTATGTTGGGAAGCGTACAGTCCCGATAGGGAGGACGCTGCGGAGGCCACCTGCTACCCAAGTGGGGAGACTGGGGCAAATAGCATATGAACTAACCCTATGAAGGGGGAGTAAGCATATGAAATAGGATGGTTAGCAGTTAGGGAAGACACGGGTCCACCTGTGGGGGGGGAACTGCACCGTGGCAGTATAAGTGTATGGGATCGCCTGGTGGGGATCGCACATAGCAGGCACCTATACCCAGAATGCGGGCTGACCAGCGGGCAGACCTACAACATAGTGGGCCAGCATCTGACTCCTCCGTTGAGCCAGATGCTGGGGGCCGCGGAGGAATCTCTGCAGGGTTCGCCAGCGGGGAACTTACTGACAGAGTGAATAAGCGCACGTATCTCCGTGTTAGGGAGAATGTCGTAGCAAGCGTATTTGAACACCTTCACCGAGTTGTTTCCTCAATCACCAAGGGTTACCTAATACCCTTGATTGATCCAAGATGGCGCCGAGCATGGCCGCCGTGTTGCGAGCTCCCAGCGAACTTCGTTGTGTTTTGTATGTTTTACTTGTATTTTTGTTGTTTTTCGTGCTGGATGTACTCACTCTTATTGCCTACGACAGACACACACTTCGAGAAATTGGCTCCCTCGTCGCACACCGAAAACCGGACTTTGAGTTCTTCAACGACGCTCTGTTTACAAACACAACAACAGAGCCCTTTGTCTGGGCCACACAACCGAGGCGACGACGCAAACACAGCCGGAAAAGAGGAAAGAGAGCCGGCATCCTGGTCAGACTAAGACGCCGTGGATTTCGACCTCCGCTCCCCACCATTCTGCTGGCTAACGTTCAGTCACTGGACAACAAACTTTGCGAGCTACGGGCGCGCATTTCCTTCCAACGGGAAACAAGAAACTGCTGCATTATCTGTCTTACAGAAACCTGGCTATCTGCGGAGGTACCAGACACAGCTGCTGAACTTTTGGGGTTCTCCTTGCACCGCGCGGATAGAACGAAAGAACTCACAGGGAAAAGCAAAGGAGGAGGTGTTTGTTTCTTTATTAACAACTTATGGTGTGATGAGAGAAACATACACCCAGTTAGATCATTTTGTTCTCTTGATCTGGAATACCTTATGCTTCGGTGTCGACCATACTGGCTACCAAGGGAATTCACATCGGTCATTATTACGGCTGTTTACATCCACCCTCAAGCCAACACAGAGCAGGCGCTCAGAGAACTGTATGGGAGCATAAACGAGCAGGAAACCGCACACCCGGAGGCAGCGTTTATTGTTACAGGGGACTTTAACAACGCCAATCTCAGGAAAATCGCTCCAAAATACTTTCAACATATCACCACAAACACGCGTGGCGATCGTATTTTGGACCATTGCTACTCTCCGTTCCGGGATGCTTACAAATCCCTCCCCCGCCCACCATTTGGCAAATCAGATCAATCTTCTGTTCTGCTCTTGCCTGCTTACAGGCAGAAACTGAAACGGGAACCACCCACCCTCAGGACGTTTCAGAGCTGGTCAGACCAATCGGATTCCATACTTCAAGACTGTTTTGATGACGTTGACTGGGAGATGTTCCGGGCAGCTTCTGATGACGACATCGAAGTGTACTCAGACACAGTTACGTGCTTCATCAGAAAGTGCATAGAAGACGTGGTCCCAACAAAAACTGTCCGCATCTACCCCAACCAAAAACCATGGATCAACGGCGAAGTTCGAACAGCCCTATCAGTGCGAACTTCCGCCTATAAATCCAGAAATGCTGAGGAACAAAAACAAGCAAACTACAACCTCAGGAAAACGATCAAAGCAGCAAAACGTCAATACAAAGACAAGATAGAGGGTCAATTTAACACCAATAACGCAAGGAGCATGTGGCAGGGACTTAATTACATCACGGACTTTAAAAGCAACAAATCCACCACTGTGAACATTGCCGCGTCTCTCCCGGACGAGCTCAACTCGTTCTATGCCCGCTTTGAAGCCCAGGACAGCGCGCACACACAGCGCGCTCCCGCGGCCGATACAGAAACCGCCAGCACACTCACTGTTTCTGTAGCGGATGTAACGAGATCTTTCCGTCGCGTGAACATCCGAAAAGCTACGGGCCCAGATGGCATCCCTGGACGTGTACTTAAAGCATGCGCACACCAGCTAGCGGGGGTTTTCACGGACATCTTTAACCTCTCGCTCTCTCGGTCTGTGGTTCCCACATGCTTTAAGACAGCTACTATTGTGCCAATACCGAAATCAGCTAAAACCACATGCTTGAATGACTGGCGTCCGGTTGCACTGACACCCATCTTCAGCAAGTGCTTTGAGAAGCTGATTAAAAATCACATCTGCTCTGTACTGCCCGCTAACACTGACCCTCTGCAATTTGCATACAGAAACAACCGCTCCACTGATGATGCAATTGCTTTCACCTTGCACACTGCTCTGTCTCACCTGGAAAACAAAAACACATATGTGAGAATGCTGTTTGTGGACTACAGCTCAGCATTCAACACCATAGTGCCTGCCAAGCTGGTGGTGAAGCTCCAAGCTCTGGGCCTACACAGCTCTCTGTGCAACTGGATCCTGGACTTCCTGTCAAGCAGACGCCAGGTGGTCAGAATGAACAACATCACCTCATCCACACTGATCCTCAACACTGGTGCTCCACAGGGCTGTTCTCAGCCCACTCCTGTACTCCCTGTACACACATGACTGTACATCCAAACACAGCTCCAATGTCATCGTTAAATTTGCTGATGACACAACGGTGGTGGGCCTAATCACAGATAATGATGAGACGGCCTACAGAGAGGAGGTGCACACTCTGACGCAGTGGTGTCAGGAAAACCACCTCTCACTCAACATCAGCAAAACCAAGGAGCTGGTGGTGGATTTCAGGAGAGAGAAGAATGAACACACTCCCATAACCATCAACGGGACACCAGTGGAGAGAGTTAGCACTTTCAAGTTTCTTGGAGTACACATCGCTGAGGATCTGACATGGACTGCTCACACAGATGCAGTGTTAAGGAAGGCACAACAACGCCTCTTCTTCCTCAGGCGCCTCAGGAGGTTTGGAATGAGCCCCCACATCCTCCGCTCATTCTACACCTGTACTGTGGAGAGCATCCTCACTGGCTGCATCACCACCTGGTACGGGAACAGCACCAGCAGCAATCGCAAAGGTCTACATAGGATTGTGCGAACTGCTGGACGTGTAGTAGGAGGTGAGCTTCCCTCCCTCCAGGACATCTACACCAGGAGGTGCATGAGGAAAGCCAAGAGAATCATCAGCGACTCCAGCCACCCAAGCCATAGACTTTTCTCTCTGCTACCCTCAGGCAGACGGTTCCGCAGCATTCGGTCACGCACCAGCCGACTGAAGGAAAGTTTATTCCCTCAGACTATCAGGCTGATGAACACTTAACACACCCCACACAAACTCTCCCATACCCCACACTGCACACCATAAAGATGTAGCATGCACTGCACTTTAACCAATCCATAGTTAAACAATACTGCCTACAACTATGTGTACACCTATCCATCGTACGCATCACTGTCACATTGCCAAATTTACACTGTTTTGTTTCTTTCTTGTGAGTATGTTGTTGTATTTTGCACTGTCTGTATTTTACACTGTCGTTGTATTTGCACTGTCTGTATTTTGCACTGTCTGTATTTTGCACTGTTGTTGTATTTGCACTGTCTGTTTTTTTGCACTGTTGTTGTATTTGCACTATATTTGCACTGTATTTTCCACTGTCTGGAGCCAGCACCTAAGCTTTTCACTCATCATAGCACACGTGCTGCTGATGATGTGACAATAAAAGTGATTTGATTTGAGGAAACCGACTCCACTCGCAGATTGTAAAATCTTGCAAATGTGTTAGGTGTCGCCCAGCCCGCAGCTCTGCAGATGTCTGTTAGAGAGGCGCCGCGTGCACGCGCCCAAGAGGATGCTATGCTCCGAGTGGAGTGTGCTCGAACCCCTGGGGGACACGGCTCGCCCTGGCTTTGGTAAGCGAGGGAGATGGCATCCACTATCCAGTGGGCCAACCTCTTTTTGGATACGGCACTTCCCTTCTGCCGACCACCGTAGCAGACGAAGAGCTGCTCAGAGGATCTGACGCTCTGAGTGCGGTCCAGATAGATTCGCAAAGCGCGAACTGGACAAAGTAATGAAAGGGCTGGGTCTGCCTCCTCCGGGGGCAGCGCTTGCAGGCTCACTACCTGGTCTTTAAATGGAGTGGTAGGAACCTTAGGCACATATCCAGGCCGGGGTCTCAGGACAACGTGAGAGTAAGCCGGCCCGAATTCCAGGCACGAGTCACTGACCGAAAATGCCTCCAGGTCCCCCATCCTCTTGATGGAAGCCAACGCGACCAGCAGAGCTGTCTTCAGGGACAGAAATCTTAAAGATACTGATTCGAGTGGCTCAAATGGATCTGTGCGCAAGCTCGTGAGAACGAGGGCGAGATCCCAAGAGGGCATGAGAGGGGGGCGGGGCGGATTAATTCGCCTAGCGCCTCTGAGGAACCGGATGAAGAGGTTATGCCTTCCCACGGTGATGCCAGCAACCGTGTGATGGTGAGCCGAGATGGCAGCCACGTAAACCTTGAGTGTGGAGGGCGACAGCCTGCTCTCCAGCTTCTCTTGGAGAAAAGAAAGCACAACGCTGATCTGGCAAGTTCGGGGGTCTTCTCTGCGAGAGACGCACCATTCAGTGAATAGACTCCACTTCAGGCCGTAGGCGCGCCTCGTTGAGGGGGCTCTTGCCTGAGTGATGGTATTAACCACCGCCATGGGTAGGTTACCTAAGTCTTCCTCGCTTCTAAGGACCACACGTGGAGGTTCCAAAGATCCGGGCGAGGGTGCCAGATGGTGCCCTGTCCCTGAGAGAGTAGGTCCTCTCTCAAAGGGATCTTCCAGGGGGGGCCGTCGCAGGAGTGAGAGTTCTGACATCCAAGTCCGGTTGGGCCAGAGAGGCGCAACTAGCAAGACCTGTTCCTCGTCCACCCTGACCTTGCACAAGAGCTGCGCGAGCAGGCTCACTGGGGGAAACGCATATTTGCGCATGCCCCGAGGCCAGCTGTGGGCCAGTGCATCCGTGCCGAGAGAGCCCTCGGTCAGGGAAAAAAAACACTGGCAATGAGCGTTCTCGGGGGAAGCAAACAGATCGACCTGGGCTTCCCCGAATCGCGCCCATATCAGCTGAATCGACTCGGGGTGGAGTCTCCATTCTCCTGGACGTAAGGGCTGCCGTGAGAGTGCGTCGGCTGCACGGTTGAGCTTGCCTGGAATATGAATGGTGCGCAGCGATTTCAGAGGAGCAGACGGCGAGCGAGCTGAGACATGCGGCGAGAGCGGATACCCCCCATACGGTTGATATACGCCACCGCCGCCGTGCTGTCCGTCCTGACCAGCACGTGTTGTCGCTCCAGCACCGGTAAAAAACGGCGGAGAGCGAGGAACACTGCCAGCAGCTCTAGGCGATTGATATGCCAATGCAGCTGGTTGGCCCTCCACAGGCCCGCAGCTGCATGCCCGCAACACACAGCCCCCCAGCCCATGCTGGAAGCATCTGTTGAGACAACAACATGACTGGACGCCTGTCCTAGAGGCACTCCGGCCTGTAGGAACGAGGGGTCATTCCAGGGGGTGAGGGCGCGGCGACACAGCGCAGTAACAGAGACCCGGTGTGTGCCCGCGTGCCATGGGTGTCTGGGGACTCGATCGTGAAGCCAGTGCTGAAGTGGTCTCATATGGAGTAACCCGAGCGGCGTGACTGCGGCTGCGGATGCCATATGCCCCAGGAGCCTCTGAAAAGATTTCAGTGGGACCACTTTTTTCCTGTCGAACTCTCTCAGACAGTTCAGCATTAGCTGAGCGCGCTCTCCGGAGAGGCGCGCTGTCATGGTGACCGAGTCCAGCACCAACCCGAGAAAAGAGATCCTCTGCGCTGGGGCGAGTTTGCTCTTTTCTCGGTTGACCTGAAACCCCAACAGGTCAACATGTGGAAACTTCCACTATGGGGAATTTCGTTCAGAAAGCCAATCATCTGAAAGAGTATGTAAACGGGCCAATGAAATGCCAATGAGTTGGCAGCTTCAGCTTGCGCACCTGATGCTCGTTGCAATTAATCTTGCTATAAGAGAGCAGAGTTAGCAAGCCAAAGCATCCTTTTGTAGCTGAAGCGACTTCATCTCAACAGCCAAGGGGCAATCATTATGGCGAAGGGACATAGCATTTCCGTTCCCCTGGTAAAGTACACGCCCGTGAACTTCGGGGGCCGTTTCACAAACTGAATTGTATAGCCGAGTCTGATTGTGCGTATGAGCCACCGCGAGGGACTGGCCTGCGCTAACCAGGCAGGGAGAGCCCTCGCTAATGGACTCATCGCTACAATCGATGACGTACCTGCAGTGGGGCAGCGCGGAGTGGGAGAGCTGATCCGGGAAGGGCTGGGGTCCCGCGGAAGAGCTGGAGATAAGAGAGTCACACTCACCTCGCTCCCGAGAGAGGGCTTGAGGAGTGGGAGAAAGGAGCCCGTCCTCCCAGATCCTGTGAGCCATTGGCGAAATGCACAGACTCTGCGAGCCAGAAGGCATAGCGTCCCAAACTGGCAGAGTTCGGGCTGTCACATCCGGAGAATTGGAAAAGTGCTCTTTCATTGATATTTTGGTGGCACTGAAAAGTACCGTTGGTATTGAAGCCCGACCCTCCACCGGGGAAAAAGCAAATTCCCTCTTCTTCGGATGGCCTGTCTCAGGGACGCTTCGCGGTCCGTTTACCGGACTTAGCGGCGGCCTGGGCAGGGGGGGCGGCCGGCTTACGAGGTGCTCGACGCTGCCGCTTCGCCGGAGGCGCTGGCGGGAGTGGTGCAGCTCTCGCAGGCGGACGCCCTCGGCGAGGAGCAGCAGATGTGGATGGCTCGGTGGGCGGAGCGGTGTTAAGGTCCCGCCGATAGATGACATTACCCATCGCATCGGACTGCTCTTTCACCGCCTTGAATTCCTGGGTGAATTCACCGACGGTGTCGCCGAACAGGCCAGCCTGGGATATGGGGGAGTCAAGAAAGCGGACTTTGTCGACCTCGCGCATATCTGCCAGGCTTAGCCAGAGGTGGCGTTCCTGGACCACTAATGTGGCCATCGTCCTTCCCAGCGCACACGCAGCGGACTTAGTGGTCCGAAGAGCATAGTCGGTTGCGGTGCGGAGCTCGTGTAACAAGCTTGGGTCAGAACCACCCTCGTGCAGCTGTGCCAGCGCCTGCGCCTGGTAGCGCTGGTAGGTGGCCATAGCGTGCAAGGCGGAAGCAGCCTGGCCCGCAGCTTTGTAGGCTCTCACCGCGATCTTAACTGCGCAACAGACATGCCATCGCAGTGACGGCATGAACTGCCCGCGAGCACCGCATTAACATGCTGGACCCCCAGACATGCCACACAGTGCTCGTGCCCATCATCCGGGGACAGGAAACCACCGCATCCAGAAACGCACGGTCGGAGCGACATCTTGAAAAAGATGCACTGTGTGACCGTGTTGCTCTTTTAGGTGAAAGTGCAATACAAACCGCTCGGGGAGGACCGGACCCAAAGGACGCCAGGCAAGGGAGAAACCCAGCTCGACCGTCTGCCGCCGCGTATACACTCTCTGGACCGGGAGACCACTCTCGTTCACTCTCTCTCTCGCAGATTTCAGGAAATCGGCTGGAGGAACCCTCATCGATTCTTTCGGAAGGCTGTGAAGTCGTCTGAAGCGAAAAGGACGCTTTGGCTTGCTAACTCTGCTCTCTTATAGCAAGATTAATTGCAACGAGCATCAGGTGCGCAAGCTGAAGCTGCCAACTCATTGGCATTTCATTGGCCCGTTTACATACTCTTTCAGATGATTGGCTTTCTGAACGAAATTCCCCATAGTGGAAGTTTCCACATAGCATTGAAGTTCCCCTTCCGAAGGGGAATGTATGTTGCATGTACAGTATTACATATATTTTCTGTATGTGAAATCCAAATATGAAATTGAATATCATATAAGTAATTTGCACATATTCTTATGTATGGGGTTTTAATATGAGTCTTTACCACTGTTTTGACACAGTCTGTAAAAAAGCATCATAAAAGTAAGATTTGACTTGACATGCTTTAGATCAGGGGTGTCCAAACTCAGTCCTGGTGGGCCGGTGTCCTCCAAAGTTTAGTTCCAGCCCCAGTCAGACACAACTGGGCTAGGTAATCAAGCTCTTACTAAGCTTTCTAGAAACTATGCGGGTGTGTTGAAGCAAGTTGTAGAAGCCCCCCAGGACCGAGTTTGGACACCCCTGCTTTAAATAGTCAGAGAAATACCACCATCTTTTAAATAAATCCTATGCTTTTTTACTTTGTGTAAAAGTAAAATCAAATAGAAAAAGCTAGTCCATGCCTTTATGACTTCTAATGCTCTGTTCGCTGGTTGCCCAGCATCCTCTATTAACAAACTTCAGCTAGTACAAAATGCAGCTGGCAGAGTTCTTACCAGGTCTAGAAATTATGATCATATCAACCTAATTTTATCCTCCTTACACTGGCTGCCTGTTAAGTTTCGTATTGATTTTAAATTCTTACCTATAAAGCTTTAAATAATCTAGCTCCTGTTTATCTAACCAACTTCCTGTCTCACTACAATCCAACGCTCTCTTTAAGATTTTAAAACTCAGGGCTTCTGGTAATACCTAGAATAGCAAAGTCGAATAAAGGAGGTCAAGCCTTCTCATTTATGGTTCCTAAACTCTGGAATAGCCTTTCTGATAATGTTTGAGGCTCAGACACACTCTTGCAGTTCAAAACTAAATTAAAGACCTTTCTTTTTAGTAAAGCATACACTCAATGCCTCACATAGCGGTATGATGTTTGAATGTGCTCCATGCATCTCATTTATATACACTACGAATAGCAGCTATGCTAATTATTCTCTTATTCTCTATTTCAACCTGGGTATACTCATCCCGAGACCCCCAGAGATTATGCAGCACCACTGATGCAATCCAAGACCTGTGAAGAGATGATCCCAAGGTTCCACAATCCTGGATCAGGCCGTTTCCTGAGTTGCAGCTGTGGTGGTCATGGAGAAGTGGAAAGCACGCGTCTGACGTCTGTGACCTCCAGGGACAGCCGAGTTTTTGCTGACGTCCAGTGTTCTCCAGCTTCCGACGCCTAGACTGCAGCTTTGCACAAGACATTTGGCCATAGGAGAAATGGTCATGCCTCGTTTCTCTCAAGGTTTTTGTCCTTCACTTACGCCAATTGTTGAAGTTTTTTCCTCGCCGCTGTCGCCTCTGACTTGCATGGTTCGGGACTTGTAGAGCTGTGCATCAATGGATTACTCTTCAGTGTTTGGAGTCTCAGCAGTGAATATTAAACCACACTGACCTGAACTGCACTGAACTAAACTGAGCTTTAACACTGAAAACTGAACTGACACTTTAATTCACTATAATCTTCTATGCGAAGCTGCTTTGACACAATCCACATTGTAAAAGTGCTATACAAATAAAGATGAATTGAATTTAATTTAATTGAAAAAATTGGGACAGAAAACACACAAAATCTGAGAGAAGTGACTGTTTCATTCTGTGTCCAATCAATGACCCAGGGTTAACTATTTCAAGTGTGAAAATGCCTTTTTATAGCTCTCCCACTGAGATTTGAGATTGACAATACAGCAGAAAAGCTGTCATCATCAGTGTTCCTTTCACACTTAAACATGTGAATGGTGCATTTGTGCTACAGATGTTTTTGGAAAGATCTGTTGGTGGTTTCGGACTGTTACGAATGATTTATAAATATTAGTTCAAGCATGATGTCATTATGGAAACCAAAAATAACCCAAATCTGCTGTAATAATAACCCAGGTCCAAACCTTTAGAGCAAGTTTTCATTTCCGTTTTATCCCCCTTTCTTCCACTTTTAGTAGACACTTTATACCACAAATACTTCAACACATTTAATTTCAAATTGGACAATATAGGCTTCATGTATTCTGTAAAATAGTACATTTAACTCATATTATTGCTAGATTTATTTCCTAAGGTCTTGAGTCCAAAACCAACACTGGACATGGAAGAAAAAATCTGTTTGACACCAGTCGTATTACTGCCGGTGGTTCTGAAACTGTGAGTGCTTTTTCACCCGTGCTGACCTGCTCTCGTATCATATTTTTCTCCCTTAACTTATTGAAAACAGACAACCGCAGGTATTTGCAGGGTGCTATTATAAAGCAAAGTTGTATTAGTAATTTATGGATTAAATGAACTCCCTAAAATGGCCCTTATCTGACCCCCCCCCCCCCCCCCCCCACCAAAATGGGCTGGTAATCTCATTCGGTTTCCCTAAAGCCTCGGCCCTGCTCCAGGCGAATAACAGTTTTATAGCATCTCCTTGAATCCTGAGACACTCTCCTTCCCTTTTTTTGTCATTCTCAGCAGGCTAGCGGGGGAGTTTATTATTTAAAGAGTGTTCTCCTCCACATCAAGCATACACCAGCTTTCCTATCTGCCCTGTATCTGTTCCGCTTTGATATGAGAATGTAATTTTAGGAAATTGGGAGAGAAAAGGAAGCAGCATGCTGCACTTTGTGAACCCCGAACTTCCTGTGCCAATGTTTTAGTGTTTGATTGGTATCTCCAGCTGCTAATGCTCAGTTCTTTTTCACACTGCTCACACAGAGAAGTGGCGCTGCTGTGTAACTGCAACCAGCAGGATTTTTAACTTGTGTAGCAGGGCCTATGATCTATTCTTTTCTTTTTTTTTTGCCATTTTTGCATTCTTTTTATTTGATAAGAACATACAAAACTACTCAAAGTGTGAAAATGTTATGCAATTGCAATATATTTGTGTTTTAGTTAGTCGTTTGCAGCAGCATATCTGTAGTTCATTGCTTCATAAAGGATATATTACTAAAGACTGTTGATAAATGCATTCTCAGATCATCTTCTTGATTATTTCTATATTTGTGTAGATACTGGGGCATCACGGTGGTGCAGTGGGTAAAATGATCGCCTCACAGCAAGAAGGTCGCTGGTTCGAGCTCCAGCTGGGTCAGTTAGCATTTCTGTGTGGATGTTCTCTCTGTGTTCGTGTGGGTTTTCCTCAGAGGGCCCCTGGTTTGCACCACAAGACATGTGGTATAGGTGAATTAAGTAAGCTAAATTGTCCATAGTGTATGTGTGTGAATGCAAGACTGTATGGGTGTTTCCCAGTGTTGGGTTGCTGCTGGAAGAGCATCCGCTGCGTAAAACATATGCTGGATAAGTTGGCGGTTCATTCTGCTGTGGCGACCCCTCATTAATAAAGGGACTAAGCTGAAAAGAAAATGAATGAATGTATAGATACTTGTTCTTGCATACTAATTTGTTTAACCTTAGTTTGAAAGTGATAAATCGAGGCTATCATCACACAGAGTCATGCATCTTCTCTGATCAGTGTGACTCACCTCCAGTGGTTTCAGAAATTATGAAATTGAAATTCCTTGGGTTGCCCATTCTGGATCTTCTCAGGTATAAACCAACAATTGTAATGTTTTGCTGCCTAGAGCGAGCTTCTGAGTTGATCACTTTATAATAAGGGCTTAGTTCTCTGCCTGCATTTTCGTGCACTTCTACATGATGAGAATGAGGCTGCAATCATAATCCATGGTAGCATTTTCAACCTCCTTGATTCTATACCTGAGGCTCACAAAAAAAAGTTTGAGTGGATGCTAAAGATGCTACCAGAAGATCAAATCGATCAGTCATTGATTTGCTATTATGTTGTATTGTCAAATGAATACTGTTAGATTCTGCCTCAGACTCGACACTTAATTTTAAAGTTAATGCAGCCTGGTCAGCCTTCCGCATTGGTGACTGAGCAGGAAGATCATTAGGTGATTCATCCATTTTTTTCTCTTTTCGGCTTTAGGTTAATCATTATATAGATATTTACACAACAAACTTATGTAGAATACTGGTTAAAAAAACAAGTCATGAAAATAATGACAGAATAAACATAAACACATAAAGAGAAGGATCACTGAAACATGACTACTTCATTCGGTACTCACTAGCTCTCTCGTAAGCTTGTTTTTAAAAGCATTTTTTTAATTCTAACTTGTTTTGCAGAATTATGGCTTTCTAGCAAACAAATATGAAGTTTTTAAAGGGAGAACTTACCCCAAAATTTCAATTCGGTCATCATTTACTCATTTTTTCTATGCTGAACACAAAAGAAGACATTTTGAAGAATGTTGCAAGTCGGTAACCAGTCACATCCACAGTACAATAAACAAATACAATTGAAGTCAGTGGTTTCATTCATTCATTCAGTCATTTTCAACAGCTTTATCATGGCCGGGTCACAGGGGGCAGTAGTCTTAGAAGAGAACCCCAGACTTCCCTTTCCCCAGAGATCCTCCAGCTTTTGCGGGGCAATCATGAGGCGTTTCCAGGCCAGCCGAGTGACAGAGTCCCTCCAGCGTGTCCTGGGTCTTCCTCGAGGTCTCCTCCTGCTGGGACATGCCTGGAACACCTCCCTAGGTAGGCGTCCAGGAGGCATTCGAAACAGATGCGCGAGCCACCTCAGCTGACTTCTCTCGATGTGGAGGAGCAGCAGCTCTACTCTAAACTCCTCTATCTATAAGGGTGCGCCCTGCCACCCTGCGAAGGAAACTCATTTTAGCCGCTTGTATCCGAGATATTGTCCTTTCGGTCATGACCCAAAGCTCATGACCATAGGTGAGAGTAGGAACGTAGATTGACCGGTAAATTGAGAGCTTTACCTTTTAGCTTAGCTCCTTTCTCACCACAATGGACCAGTACATTGACCACATTACTGCTGCTGCTGCACCAATCCGCCTGTCAATCTCACGTTCCATCCTTCCCTCACTTGTGAACAAAGCGCCAAGATACTTGAACCCCTTCACCTAGGGTAAGGACTTTCCTCCAACCTGGAGATGGCAAACCACATTTTTCTGGTGGAGCACAATGGCCTCGGACTTGGAGGTGCTGATCCCTGCCGGAGTCCAACATGCACTGGAAACAAGTTTAACTTATTGCTGTGCAATGTGAACCAAACTCATACCCTGTTCATACAGGGACGAGACAGCCCTTAACAGAGTACCTCTGACCCCATACCTTCAGAGCACCCTCCACAGAATGCCACAAGGGACACGGTCAAATGCCTTCTCCAAGTCCACAAAACACATGTGGACTGGTTGGGCATACTCCCATGAACCCTCGAGCACCCTGGTGAGAGTATAGAGCTGGTCCAGTGTACCACGGCCTAGTAAAAAACACGGCCTTCTTTTGTGTTCAACAGAAAAAACCAACAATGTGTGTGGGGTGTGTTTCTGATAACCATTGTTAGCCAACATAGGTCGCAAGTTCTGCCATTACAAACATAGTTTGTTGATTTGTGTTTCCCAAATCTATCATTCTAACAGACATTCGCAAACTGCATCACAAACTTGTACGTTTGCAACTACACCTCTAGAGCTGTAGTTAGAATCAAAGTTCCAGGCTGTGTTCAATTCCCAGTTATCCACCCTATGCCCTATTCATTTAAAGCATTCCAACATTTAAACTCGAAATGATTTAAAAACAAACAATTATTGAAGTCAACTCTCTTAGGTGTAATTTGCTTTCAAAGTATGTTTTTACAGTTCAGTTTTAGCCATCTTCATGTTGACAATTGCACTCCCTTCGTAGTGCACTTCAAAATAATTTTTGGCATTTTGAATGCAGCCGTGGCTCATGACGAACGCTAGGTGACCTATGGAAAGCGGAGTCTACAGTATGTTATGTCTTCAAAGCTTGTGAAGACAAAAATATAAAGGTTAATGGTTTAAATTTATAGTAGCCTAGGCTATTTATTAAGAAATGTATGTGTGCTATATTGGGTCTATATGCTAGAACATTTCTGCAGTGGTTTAAATATGTCAGAGCAAAAAGTTGACAGAAAAAAAATAAACAATAGACTACTTAAAAATAGGTGGACAGATGCTTTTGAAAACACTATTGGTTGTGTTTAGGGAAGGAGGAGGGTGGGTTAGTCAATCAATCAGTTAATCAGTCAGTAATTCAATCAGTCAGTCAACAGCGGCTTCTGGTGGATTTATGCAAGAACAGCAGACACGAATGGCACTCATGAGAGAAATTTGAGATCTTAAAAAGCGTACACAGCTGAAACTAAAACTCCAAAAAACTTACCTCCTGGGATGTATTTGGTGCTCTCTAGAAATGTATATAGCAGTACGTTTTCAGAATGAGCCTGGGTTGAGTTTATGAATAGTAAAAAAAAAGTGTAAACTATGATACTTAAAATTGGAGTTTGAGGAAAAAGTAATAATATAGATATAAAATTTGAATATCAAGATGTGGCAGGGTGAGTAATTTTTGAGTTTGGTCAGCATGTGATTGGTAGACCAATGAAGTGCGAGCAGTCAGACTATTTAAGGACTCTTGCTTTCAAAGTATGTTTTTACAGTTCAGTTTTAGCCATCTTCATGTTGACAATTGCGCTCCCTTCGTAGTGCACTTTGAAATAATTTTTGGCATTTTGAATGCAGCCGTGGCTCATGACGAAAGCTAGGTGACCTATGGAAAGCGGAATCTACAGTATGTTATGTCTTCAAAGCTTGTGAAGACAAAAATATAAAGGTTAATGGTTTGAATTTATAGTAGCCTAGGCTATTTATTAAGAAATGTATATGTACTATATTGGGTCTATTTGCTAGAACATTTCTGCAGTGAATTGAATATGTCAGAGCAAAAAGTTGACAGAAAAAAAAAAAACAATAGACTACTTAAAAATAGGCGATGCTTGTGTGAGTAACCATATAGCACTGTATGGGCTTCAACAGACTCTTTCTTACTTCAGCAAATGGGGTACGCTCATTGTATTTAATGTCTTGTCATTTCGTTAAACCATAAAGGAAAAGCAGAATATTGTGATCTTTACGACGATCCTTGGTGGAAGACTCTACCTGTGACGCCACTGCTGTTTTGCTCTCACTATTGTTTGTATTCATTCATTATTTTGCTCTGCTGTGTGTTAATTTATTTTCTTTTCTTAGTAGCCATTAAGGCCTGGTTGTGGAGCAGCGAGGCCAGCTGCTGCCTTTTGGTGGTGTTTCACAGGGGGCTGTGTGGAGTGATACAATTTTCAGTATTGTGTGCATGCAGTGGTTGCTGTGGGGTGAAATTTAGCTGGGTTAACTGACCATTCAGAGTTGCAGCTGGTCTACTCTGCTCCTGCTATGCCTGGCTAGGAGGTTAAACTGTTTTTATTGATTGTGATCTTTTAAATTGTGCTCTTAAAATAAATATATTTTTTAGTATTGTTCCTCCTGTCTCGCTCCATCTATTCCTTGTTTTCAAAGTGGTAAGACTTACCTGTGAGTCCTAACTGGGTGTATGTCCCTGGTTCCCCATCAGGGTGGCGTAGTCGGATTAACTAGTTTCTGAGGTTTGAGGCCTTGGGCCTTAAGGATAGTGCCACAAAGATATACATGAAATCTCTTTTGAAAACTGTAATTTCACTCACATAAAATCATGGCTCTAATATTCATTGTCAAACTAACCTAGCAGTGTAATAATGGACTCGATTTTACTATTTCATTGTGTACATCATCATGCGCCTTGGCCAGACACGATTTATAATCTTAACTTTGACCCTAACAAAGATGGTGTTTATTATCCAAACATTCAGCAGAGGAGTCTGTTTAGATCCTGTTCATCAGTGACGTTTGTCTCTGTCTTCACCTCCACTGCTGCAAACACACATGTCCAAACTTCCCCTCGTGCTCCATCCAACACTAATAAACAATAGCATGTCGCGCTGGACTCTTGCTCTTCCTCCATCGGGCTGGGGTTATGTTAGGAGGGTTGGGTTGCTAACACATGTTGGGCTAATTTGCGGCTTGCTGACAGTTTAAAGGGACATTGAAAGTTGTGAGGTTTTTATCCTGTCACAGGATAATTAGAGTATATCCGCTTCGAATCTTGGTTGACTGACAGATGTTCTTATAATTTGAGGTTTATGAATCTGATGCAGACGTCAAGCTGTTGAGAAGCTATGAAATCACATCCAAAATGTTGGAACTTTTAGTCTATGTTTGAAAGATATAAGAGCATCTACTATAATAATATGTATTTTAAAAGGTAAAGACATCTAAAATGAATCTGTATATTTTCTGGATGAAAGATATATTTCTGTATAACAATCAGGATCAGAAATGTAACTTTTCCAATATTTGCCCTCTGGAATTGTTTCCAGCTGTTGTTTTTTTCCATTCATGAAGGCATTTAAAAAAAAGGTTGTGTCTGTGTAGTCTCAGTTACTAAAATAAAAAGAAAAGAAAACTATTTTAAAAAGAAAAATTACATGCATGTGTGCACATGCCATCTTCTACAGGCTTATTTATTTATTTATTTATTTATTTATTTATTTATTTATTTATTTA
>CAIGQZ010032318.1:14104986-14123262 GCA_903798205.1 Danio tinwini
ATAAGTCATGTAAAACAATTATTTGCAAACTAAAATAAATATAATTTAATTATATCGTTTGGAATTGGATGTTTTATGAGATTATTTATATTTTTTGTGATTATTTTGCATTTAAAATAAGAATTTTGCAGGATCGCATAAATTTACGGCTTTTTCGTTGATTTTGTGTTGGATTTAGCAATCGCGGGATCGTGAAAAACTAGGAGTTCTGTTTAATACATTTGTTCATTCATTCATTTTCTTTGGTTTAGTCCCTGATTTATCAGGGGTCGCCACTAGCCATGGGCTGATATAAGTTTCTGACAGTATGATAACCTTGCATAAAAATATCATGGTTTCATGGTATCACAGTATTATGATTCCTGCTCTAAAATTGTTTATTTTTAAATGTCTGGGTAAAAAGCAACAACTTTTTTTCCTGTTGAACACAATATATTTCATTTAAGGAAACATTCATAATATTTCGAAACAGTAAACATGTCAAGCTAAATAATTTAAATAAATCATTGACTTCTGCTGTCTTCAATAGTTTCAAAAACAGAGGTTTCTTTACAATACATGAAAAAAAACACTTAAAAAAACATTTACGTATACCTTAGGAACATTCATTCAATCATTCATTTTCTTTTTGTCTTAGTCCCTTTATTAATCCGGGGCCGCCACAGCAGAATAAACCACCAACTTATCCAGCATATGTTTTACGCAGCGGATGCAGATCCAGCCGTAACCCAACATTGTGAAACACCCATACACACTCATTCACACATACACTTTGGCCAATTTAGCTTATTCAATTCCCCTATAGCACATGTCTTAGGACTGTGGGGGAAAATAGAGCACCCGGAGCAAACCCACGTAAACACGGGGAGAACATGCAAAATCCACACAGAAATGCCAACTGACCCAGCCGGGGCTCGAACCAGTGACCTTTTTGCTGTGTATCTTTTTCCTGATACCCACTCTGCCACCATGACGCCACCTTAGGAACAGTATAACATACTTTTTTTGCGTTTTTATTACCTTGACTTTTCCAAACCGCGATAAACCTTGAAACCGGTTATCGTCCCATGCCTAGTCGCCACAGCCAAATGAACGGCCAATAATACAAATACTTATTAATTCATTTTCTTTTTGGCTTAGTCCCTTTATTAATCAGGGGTCCCCACAGCGGAATGAACCGTCAACTTATCCAGCACACGTTTTACGCAGAGGATGCCCTTCCAGCCGCAACCCATCACTGGGAAACATCCATACACACTCATTCACACACATACACTACTGACAATCTAGCTTACCCAATTCATCTATAGTGCATGTCTTTGGACTGTGGAGGAAAACGGAGCACCCGGAGGAAACTCACATAAACATGGGGAGAACATGCAAACTCCACACAGAAACGTCAACTGACCTAGCCGGGGCTCGAACCAGCAACTTTCTTGCTGTGAGGCAATCGTGCTACCCACTGCGCCACCGTGACGGCACCTTAGGAAGAGTATACGATTTTTTTTTGCGGTTCTAATAACTTGACTTTTTCAAACCGCGGTAAACCCTTAAAACCGGTTATTATCTTATGCCTAGTCGCCACAGCCAAATGAACGGTCAATAATACATTTATTTATGAGGAAATTTTTTTTGTGTAGTATCATTAGAAAATACATCGTCAGAAGACAAATGACTTGTCAAGCCTTGCTTTCAAGTTTATTGTCACTAGATTTTATGCATATTCATGAATTTTGAGAAACAAAAAGAATAAGGATGAGATAACAGAAACAAAATAATATTTAAAAAATTATTTGCTTATATTACAAGAATTCATATGTGAAGAAATTCTCATGTCTGCAGCAGGTTTGATGCATGGTTGTGTTTCCATAAAAGAATCATAATATTTCTGAGAACATGTGTTGGCCTCTCTAGAGAGTTTCTTAAAATCATAGTGCATTTAACAACCCAAATTTACTTTCATGCCTGAAATATGAAAGCACCCCCCCCTTTCCCTATCAGAGCTGGACATTGGCCAAACCATGCTACTGTTTTTGAGATCAGATCCATATGGCGGCATATCACATAGCTCTGTATTTTCTCAGGTCAGGTTTCACAAGGAACAATCTTAGCGTCCACAGTCAGCCAATATCTTTTCATTTACTTGAATATATCTGACGTCTGTCGGGAGAAGAGATAGGACCCGTCAGTAAGAAGTCAAAGGCGCACATTTATCACTATCTGAGGTAATTCACCCCAGATGTGAGACCCTTGTTTGTTTAAACATGAACATGATGAGCATTTCATGAAAATACAGGAGTACATAATCATATTATAATTTAGTGATTACAAGTCAAGCGCAATGCTGTTAGATACTGTTAGATACTGTTAGATCAAATACAGTTTACAGAATATTTTCAAAATTATACATTTAATTCCCCTTACAATCAGCTGCATATTTAAGAATAGAATATAGAAGTGTGAGCGTATTCATAACTGACCAGGGGTTGTGTTCACAAAGATCATAAGGCTAAAAGTAGTTTATAACTGGCCAATTTAGGAGTAAATCTTAAAATGAATGTGCACTCCAGTCTTAAATTTAGTTCAAATAGTAATTCACAAGGTGTTTAGTATTAAAAACTTGCCCTTAAATCTGTAAAATCTCACACACTCCAAGTACTTTTTTTTACTAATTTACTATGGGCAGTACAACATATTGCCATAGGAGTCTACATTAGGGGTGTCCAAACTCGGTCCTGGAGGGCTGGTGTCCTTGAGAGATTAGTTCCAACTTGCTTCAACACACCTGCCAGCAAGTTTCTAGTATATCTGGTAAGAGCTTGATTAGCTGGTTCAGGTGTGTTTGATTAGGGTTGGAGCTAAACTCTCCAGGACACCAGCCCTCCAGGACAGAGTTTGGACATCCCTGGTCTACATCATAACACACAAACGTCATATTGCGGGTGGTAAATGAGCACCCTGATCTGATGTGGAAAAAAATAAACGAATAGTTTTGACATCTTTTAGACACACATGCAGCCCATTCCCACTGAGTGGTACAGTTTGGTACGGTACCATCATTCCAAGTTCATAATAGTCCAAAAGGTGATGATTATAATTAAACATGGCAGTTTATTCATGTTTTAAGTTGCTGAAAGAATCATCTGCTCCTTTGTTTTTTTCCGGTTTCTTGTTTGTTTTTTTCACGCTTCACTCTTGCGTTTGTCCGTTTTTGACAGCATCGGATGTCAGACGCACTTCAATAATCAAGCACACATTATTATCATCAGCTCAAGAAGTTTGTTATTTCAAATACAGACGTTGTGAGCGAAACTGCTTACGCTTTAGACGGCATTCTAAGAGTCCTGCTCTTTTTTTGGCTTTGTGGCTGTTCATCAAGACGACGACAAGGTTTGTTTAACTCAGGTTGACCATGGCTTGTTATTATATTTATATATTATTATGGTGTAATGTCTTGGCTGTGTATTTAAAAATGGCGCTTTCTTTGTTTTCATTCTCCTGGCTGGTTGCACGAGTAAGTGATTTATCTCTGTAAACCAATAGCATTCAGCTGCGCGTCTTGCTCCGCCTTTTGGTACAATTTTGTTGTGCTAGGTACCTTTCCGAAAGGGTACCCAAAAAAGTGGTACGATACTGGGCGTTCGCTTTTAGGTACCTTTTGACAGTGGATACAACCATAAAAGCGTACCAAACCGAACCGTACTGTACTGCACTCAGTGGAAACGGGCCAAAAAGTGTTCTTGGAGCTTCATTTGATTACAGTTAAACCACTGAAGTCACATGGAATGTTTTGAAAATATTTTTGGTTCATTTTGTGGACTTTGAACATCTAAAAATTATTGACTGTGGATGAGAGAGCTATTGGATTACATCTAAACTATCTTAATTTGTTTTCTGAATAAGAATGAGGGTTTCAGGGGATTTGAAAAGACATGAAAGTTTTTATTTTTGGGTGAACTAACCCTTTAATGACCAATGGTGTTGCTAACAAGCATTTATATATAAAAGAAGCAATTCAGAACAATTCCTTAAGAAACCTGTACAGATTTTTTATGACATATCATCCTTGACACCTTAAGTTTTCAAAATGAAGGGCAAAATCTCTGCTTTTGCATTGAATAAAACTAAAAAGCAAAATCTGGTGCCTACAGCCAAGCATATTTTTGTTTTAGCAGCAGCCTGTGTAACAGGTCAGAGATTCCCTTAAATTAATGGTAATTGTTCTTTATGTGTCAGGTCTGTGAAGATCTTTTCGCTTGACAAGTGGCAGCTGTGTGCATAATATAAACATGCTAACGGGTAAATGTGTTTTAGGCAACATTTGAAACCAATTATAGCAGAAAAGCATCATTACTGCATAACATCCCTTAATAGTGTAGGAACCAACAGAAACAAATAATTATATGGGAATTTAACAGCTATATGAACATGTGAGAAAAAACACACTTTGATGATTATTGTGGTTAATAATAACCCACATTATGTTCTAATTGTTATAATAGTGTTACAATAGCAGTTATTATGATGCAAATCTTAAAGTAATGAATTTTCTCAGTTTGAGTGGAATTTTTGGACCTCATTGGACCATCAAGTGATGTTTTGATTGTTAAAAAAGGTGAAAGAGAGGAGCACGGTGAAATCTGAGCTACACTGACACATCAGCAGCTTCAGTGCTGCTCCATTGAGAAGCCATCATTAAGACAGTTAATGATAGAGTGAAATGCTAAAGAGTCAATGAGCTTTGACAGGCAAAGAGTGCAGAGTTTACTCTCACATGAGAAATCAAAGCAGCGGCCTATACTTGAGCTCTTTCTTGATAAACCGGGAATATTAAAACCAATATAGATGCATGAAAGGAGCCATATAAGCGACCAAATTCCTTCCAAGAACAAAGTATATACAAATATTCGTCTACTTATACAGGGTGTCCACAGGGTCTTAAAAAGTCTTAAATTGCAAAAACAACAATTTCATTTATCAGAATGGCTGCTGTTAGCTGAGCTATCTGTAATACTACCATATGTATCTGATGATCATCAAAGTAAATTGTGTTTGCTACTCAAAATACAAAATTATTTTGAGTTATTTACTATAGAATCCTAATTCTCTATTTTTGTTTTGTTTTGCACAAACGAACAGCCATGTAGCAAAAAAAAAAGTACTCTAGTAAGACTGGAATTCATTTCACACAGTGTACTTCTTGTGTTAAAATAAATCACCCATACTATACGTTTCTGTCTATTATTTTACGATTAGAAAAAAGTGGTATGTGAAATTACTAAAATAGTTGTTAGCAACCTTCGGAACATGTGTTCATCAGACTGCTTCTCCACAAACAAGGAGAGGGAGAAAATCACCAGACATTGTCTCTTTTATTTTGCATGATATTGCCATCAAAACATATACTCATTAGATGTGTGGCTTTTAACCTATTACTTTTCTGTATTTCTCCATGACTAATTTAATATATTTGTTTGTGAAATAATAAAATGTTTAGTGCGGTGCAATTTATAAAACAAAAATACTTAAGCATCTATAACCTTTTTTTCAGCATTATAAACTCTAGATGATGGATAGTAAAGCCTACATGGTCTTCTTTCCAAAGATACATGAACTGTGAATGTAGACCAAATTATTCAGGAACTGTTACAGTTTTAGTTTGGAAGGTACTTTTTTGAGAAAGGGACTCTGACGGTGAGGAAAAGAAGGACACCGATATAGTCTCAGAAAACTTTTTACAGAAATTTTAATTTGCATGCTGTCTTCATCAAATGTTTTCCTGTGTTTGAATATGAATAACAAAAAAGTAGTGTAAAGTATATACCATAGTAAAACTCAAAGTGTCTTCTTTCCAATGATACCTAATTTATGTTTATAGCTCACTGGGGTCAAGAACTGTTACTATTTAAAGTTAGGTAGGCGTAAATCCCCAAAAGTGAGGGCTGGCTAAGAGGTTTTAAAATTTACTGGTCTTAAATTCACTGAAATATTGTGCTGTGTGTCTTAAATCATTTTAAACAGGTCTTAATTTTTCTCTGTCCAAGTAAAGCTACTCAAGCTGGCTGACATCCATCCAATCACCAACAATCCATCTCAATAAAATCAGTGAAAGAGAACTAAAAACAATTACACATTTCTCTATGATAATAACAGAACAATATATCCATTTACATTTTCTTCCATTCATACAAAAAAACTATTTACAGAAATAGGAGAGACTAAAGAGACAAAAGATCTGCAGCTTGTGTTTAGGCTTTGCTTCTTGTAATCTCAATACAAGTAGCTTTAAAAAGGCCTTGTGCATTTGATTATCTTTTAAATGGGTTTTGTATATTGCATTAGTCTTGAAACAATTTTCAGAGATTGTGTCTAAACAAAACCTATTCTCATTGTAATAAACAATAGTTTGCACAGGACTGTGTTCATTTTGATGATGAGTTTCTGACTGACGTCTTCTTAAACAGTTATGCATGTATGCTTAGATAACAAAAATTTTTTTGTTAAATAAATCTTTATTTCTTTATTTCTTTATTTATTTCTTTATACAAAAAGAGAATTTCTTGTGTGCTGTACATTTTGAAGTATGCTTTCAAAAATGCATTGAAAGGTTGATTGTGTGATTTCTATAGCAGGCTTTCAGGAATATGTTCTGCTCAATATCACACACTAGTAGGTTAATTCTTACTTGATGGCTTACATTACATTAAAAAAAGGAACTGGATGAATGAGTGTATGGAAATAAACATCACAAAACTCATCAAATCCATTGTTAATGCTAAAACGCTGCGCTGCTGTTTTTCCAATTAGAATGATGTCAGGTACTGGAGGATGATGTCATTAAGGACCTTTTTTGTTAATTAAAGGGATTTTGCAAACATCTACCAGAATGGAAAGTGGAACAGCATTGGATCATACTATAAACTGATTCCTAATTAAAACCATATTCATGAGAAAACAGGTTTAGTTTTAAACCTTCAATGTTAATTAAATTCAGTTTATTCAATTATAATAATATTTTGAGTTAGAAGACTCAGTGGTTAGCACTGTCACCTCACAGCAAGAAGGTTGCTGGTTCGAGTCCCGGCTGGGCCAGTTGGCATTTCTGTGTGGAGTTTGCATGTTCTCCCCTTGTTGGCGTGGTTTTCCTTTGGGTGCTCCGGTTTCCCCCACAGTCCAAAGATATGCACTATAAGTGAGTTAAATACTAAATTGACCGTAGTGTATGGGTGTTTCCCAGTACTGGGTTGCAGCTGGAAGGGCATCCGCTGCCTAAAACATATGCTGGATAAGTTGGTGGTTCATTCTGCTGTGGTTACCCCTGATGGTTAAAGGGACTAAGACAAAGGAAAATGAATGATTGATTGAATTTTTTGAGTTATTGCAATTTCTAGCAACCTAGGATATGACTTTTCATACATTATTATTTATATCATGAGTTTTCTAAATGAGGGTACCAAATATCTACATCTATAGTTTCAGGTTTCAATGCTCAAAACATCAAACAGTGTTTTTGTTCCGTTTAAATATTTGGCAGATGCTGTTATCTGAAGTAAATTCATACACCTCAATGGTTTTCGTTTTAATCAGTTAATGTCTATTTTATTTTTGCAAAAAATACAGTGTTTATGTATGGAATTATACTGAATGTTAGCTTGCTTATTTGTTCACTTTCATGATCTGTTTATGTCCTATGCCATATTAAAAAATTTGATGGACTGTTCTTGTAATGATGGAAATTCTGACCATAATTGGCTAACAATGTTTTTGTGAAATGCCCCATTGATTTGTTTGTTCAGCAAAACTTTCTCTGCAAATTGGATTTACACATGGTTTCCTTTATTGACCTTTATAATCCAACACAGGCTCATTGGAAATATGTTTGACTACAGTTTCTTGGTAAAATTAATTCTATGGGACAGTAATACAAATAATACCAACTACTTTTATTTATTTTCACACTAATGATATTTACAGGGACATTTTATTGATGAATAAAATATAAAAAAATTTTGCACAGCTCCAAATAAATGCAGCAAAACAACTTAAGGTTGCCTATGATTTGTAAACAAATATATAGAAAACATTTCTGGTTGAGTTTACGGAAGAGTTTAGTGGTTCAATCTATGTTCTGGATGACAAGCCCCACCTTCTTATGGATGTGTGAAAAAATTGTGGATCTGAATGTATAACAAAATGTATCCTTATGCCTGGTGATTGCTGATTTTGGAGTGTCTATTTAGGCTAAGTGCAAATAGTGCACCTCGTTGAAATAACTAGTTGAGTGCTTCCCGCCAGAGCCGTTTGATCGACATAGTCAACATAACTAAAGAGAGCAGTAGAAAGCAAGTGGGAGTGGTGTAGCTCGTAAAGCGCATGGCAACATGTTTTGAGGCGATCGAGGCGATCATGAATCCGGTTCGAATCCAGCGACTGATAAACACGTTCTTCTGATTCCCCATTACATATCAGATTGGAAATACATTTATTTTCAATAGAAAGGTAATGTTTTAGTTTAAAAATGAAAAATAAAGTATATAACATATATCAAATGAGTTACAATGTATTTAATAAGGATAATAAGAATAATAAATATTTTATAAACAGTTATTTTCCACCTGGTGTTAAATGTTAGCGACATCTTAATATAATTAATCTGTATTTACAATGTTAGTCGCCCTGCTTCACCCAAATTCTCCAACTTCATAGAGAGAGAGACAGAGAGAGAGACCCCTACAAGACATTGTGCCCAGGGGCCTCTGAATTCCTAATCCGGGCCTGTCTATAGTCTTTGGATATTGGCTGTAGTACATATTCTACATGATGTAATTCTACATTTTTAATCCTACGTGAAGTTTATGTATAAACACCTTTCAAAAGGATCACATGCTTATGATTGTTTTCAGCTGTCCTGCATTAACCCATGATCGATTATCCAATCAGACAACTCCTAACTTACTATAAATAACCAGAGTTTTCTTATCTCAATATCTTCGTCTTGAAGAACCCCCCCGCCCCCACCTCTACTTTCCCTCCTTTTTAGATGGGCGACACGGTGGTCCAGTGATTAGCACTGTTGCCTCACAGCAAGAATGCCGCTGGTTTAAGTCCCTACTAAACCAGTCGGCATTTCTGTGCGGAGTTTTTGCTTGTTCTCCCCATGCTCGCGTGGGTTTTCCCCGGGTTCCCCGGTTTCCTCCCACAGTCCAAATAACACGCACCCTAAGTAAATTGAACACTCAAAATTAATACCATAGTCAAGCTCTAAGCAAGCACTCCTCTCCTCAGTCATTCATTTCCACCATTCAGCTAGAATAAGCCGGGGGAGTTTATCGAGATCTACCTGAGCTTAAACTCCCCTCTCGCCCTGCAAACGGGAGGGAGCCCAGGGCTCGAGGATCTTACAAGCTCAGGGCTCTCTCCCGGGACAGCATGCCAAACAAGCTTTATTATCAATCATCAGCTAAGTGTGAACTCTTAAAATATTGTTTAAACCTGACTAGTACCTTAATAACTATAATAAGCAGAAATGAATAAGCTAAAAGAGTTTGAGTCAAAAGTTATAGTTATTTATAATAGTATATATAATAGTATATTATAATAGAATTTCACCTTAAAATAAAGTGTGACAGTACATTTTTTATGTTTTTAAAATGTTTTACAAACTATTAGTTATTTTATTTATTTTTTAGTAAAATTTTTCATGAGCTAAATGCGATAGTCTTATGATATAAAAATCCCCCAACAACATTAGTCTATACAGTATTAAAACAGCCTTCTGCTCTGACATCATAATAGAAAATCTGATAGAAATAAACCAGTAACTGTAAAGAGCAAAACACAGCACATCAGCATTTCTGATCTGTTTTTCTCATCTGTGTGAAGATATTACCAAACTTCAGAAATCCATACGCTGCCGTTCTGCTTTCTGACCTCATCGTCATATAAATGATGCAAAGAGCTTAACGTGATAATTATTTTGTTCTACGTTTTTTTTCATGCTGATCCACCCATAATGCTTCTGCTCTACAGAGAGAGAGAGAGAGTGTGTATGTTAATACTCAGATAGTATTTCTCAAAATGATGGCGTTAGTACAAAAGCCCAGGGCATGTGATGCTCGACCCTCATACTCTCACTTAAAGCTCCATTAGTGGCTGCTCACTGAGCCAACACAACAGGAGCTGGAGTGTTTGACCCATTTAGCGTGCGAGTTGGAGATGTTAGAGGCTTTACTGCGTGAATCATAAGAAGGGAGTGCGAATCTTCCATCTGATGAAGGGTATCCATTAGCTCAGTGGAACAAAAACTAGGAGGATTGGACAATATGTGTACATTATGTGTGAGATTGGGCATTCTGTCATACAGCAGCATCTGAAGTGGATTATCTCCACAGTGAGTTCATTGGGGACGCCCGTAAGCTCACAGCTCTCCCAGCAACACTCCATTCACACTGTGTGTCGTACACTGTAAACTCACAGAGTACATTTACATAGACTCCAGTAACTAATTGTTTACCTTTTCCTAAATGAAACAATATTATGATTAAGAGATTTGTGTGAGTTGCTTTTAGAATATTTTGTTCTTGTTCTGGTTTTTAGCGATGCACCAAACTCATTTTTGGTTAGAAAATTAGAAGGGCGAGAGGGGAGTTCGAGCTCAGGAAGGTCTCGATAACTCCCCTGCTTGTCACCGTGTGAGAAGTGTAAACTAAGGTTGTGTAAGGTAATAATTTGTTTTCGTCGATTAGCTATGGTGTATGTTTTTGAACGGTGGCCCAATAGGATGTTGAACTGGGCCGCCGTGTCACCCTTTAGGAAAAAGGGTGGAAGTAGGGGTGGAAGGGGGGAACTTCGAGACGAAGATAACTGGATTGAAAGCTCTGGTTATTTACAGTGTGTCTGTAATCATCTAATAGGGCAGATTACGGAGCTGATAAGGTGCCAGCCGTGTTGATCATAAGCACGTAATCCTCTCGAAATTAGTTTATAAATAATTTTGTAAATGAGCATTTTCTATCAGGCTCTTCTGATTAGGTTCAGAAGTTTCATTGGTTCCACTTTATAATAAATACACACTATGAACCATTTACTAAGCATTAGCAAATAGTGAATTCATTATCTGTTAAGCATTAACTCTACATTAATAAGCAATAGTAAGCAGTTTATAAGTGCGGCTACAATTGCTGTATTCTTGAAAATAACCACATTTAAAATGTGCTTAATAACTGTACTTTCATACTTTGTAAAGATTTATTTTCATTACTAAATTAAGTTTTGTCTATTTCATTTTTATCTTTAGGAAATCACCGAAGGCATATATTATGTTATCATAACAATATAATGTGGCAATAAGATCGTAACTGTACTGTGTATTTACACAGGGGCCATATTCATCTATGTAAACACACAAAAACAACATTAACATTATCGCAGACACTGTAAAAAGCTCATTTTCAACCACTTGACTGCTCTGACAGGGTGTTCAAGTGTCAAAATGTTGTGGGACTGCTGTACAGGAGTTGTGATTAGGGATTATAGATCGCAAAATTATTAGATTTTTTTTTGTGTTTTTTTTTTAAATATAAATAATAATATATATTATATAATATATTAAAACATGTGTTTGTTTGTCGTAAAAATTAGTAATAATGACAAAATATACTAATTTTTGGATTTCCTTACCTCCGGGTTTAGCACTACTGCTGTTGTGGCAGGTGTATTCTGGGAAATTTTCTCACCCCTCCATTTTGAGTGTGGTCCTGAAAAATCTTCGTTCGAAGGGGTGTATACCCCTTGCCTTTAGCCCTACGCCTTCAAGCTAAAGAGAATTGGGACACCACTACCCTTTGACGTGAACTCGCAAAACGAAGGGTAGGGGTAAGGGGAAGGGCTAAGGGGTACAATTGTGATTGGGCCTAAACTTCCCTAGAGATACAGGACTGGAGCAAAGGATATAGATGAAGTTGGGTGTTTTCAGAATGTACTTGAACCCATAAAGTTGACATCCCAGTACAGTAGGTGGTGGTATGCACCTTAACAAGTTGGTTGTGATCCGCCATTAAATCAAGAAAGAAGAAGAAAAAGAATGGCACTGCAAACGTTCCCCAATGGCAAGGGCATTCTGAAAGCATGTTCACCTTTTCTCCCACATTCAGCACCAATGTAGCAAGGATAAAACTCATAGTTCAAGGGAAACTGTAAACATTTTAAACAACTTTAATAAGAAGTAAACATAAAATAAACATACAGATGACTGCTGCCTAAAAAGAAATCAAAACCAAACATGCCTCCTCCTTTTATCCTTTCAGAGCTCCTCTCTGTGGGAATCGAGTCGATGCCCCACCAGCACCACCAGCCTCGGTCCATTCCCACAGCTCTCAGCCACGTGCATTCAAAAAAATGTAAGTGTTATTTTTCATTACTGATATATGTAACATAATTAACCACTTTTCATAATGAGTAATGCAATGCTGCATTTTGTTATTATTAAAACGACCAATACTAAGCATCAACAGCACAAATTATATGAATTTGTTGTATTTGCTAACTGATTAGCAAAGAGACATCTGAATGGTTTTTATCTTGTTATCATGTTAGCTGGATAACCCAATCATTCTGGCACATGACGAGGTACTGTACAGTTGGTTCTTCTGCTGGTACGACTTGTGTATAGCCTAGCAAATTTGATTAAAGATATTAGATAACATCTTATCTAGCGGGTCATACCTCCTGTATTTCCAGAAAGGGTTCACAACAGTCTCCGGCTACCCAAAAGGTCAGAGATTTGGCTCTTGTTTGTTGGAGGAAGATTTTGAAATGAATAGCATTATTTGTGGCTTGCTTGTGCGGGCACAGAGCTGTTGATGCAGAGAGAAAACAATGATTGGAGACTGTGTGGTTATGTAACTGAACACAGGTTAGTAAGTGAGATGGTCTTATTATGCATGAGCTTTTTTAACAGGGGTGTGATTTTTATAGACAACATGGTAGGCAGCATTAGAAACTGCAAAAAACAGGAAACAAAATGGTTTATGGTAAAATTTATGAATTCTCATTACAGCAATATATTGATTAAAATCAATTAGCCCCATTTAAACAACTTTTTTGTTTGTTTTTTTTCTCTTAAGGCTGCAATTAATTGATTAAAATACTGAAACATAGTAAGAATGATTTTTAAACAACTATTTTCTTTAGTAAATGTTTAATTATCTGTATTTTTTTAAAAGCCATTTACTATATTTAGTCTTCACACAATCATTCTCAAATCACTATGCTCAATAACAATATGCTCAATTGGTGCGTAACATTTCTAATTATTTAGCTATGTTTAACAGGATTTGGCTGCTAATATCTTATTTATTTTTAATTTATTATATTAACATATATTAATTCATTAATAAATTGCATTTATCATTTTTAAATGTATAATGTAATAACTTGTGACGTGGCTTAGATGAGTATCAGTACCTCCAAGTCCGAGGCCATGGTGCTCCACCGGAAAAAGGTGGTTTGCCATCTTCAGGTTGGAGGAAAGTCCTTAGTCCAGGTGTAGGAGTTCAAGTATCTTAGGGTTTTGTTCACGAGTGAGGTAAGAATGTAACGTGAGATTGACAGGTGGATTGGTGTAGCAGCAGCAGTAATGCGGTCGATGTAACGGTACGTTGTGGTAAAGAAGGAGCTGAACTGAAAGGCAAAGCTCTCAATTTACCGGTCAATCTACGTTCCTACTCTTACCTATGGTCATAAGCTTTGGGTCATGACTGAAAGTACAAGATCTCAGATACAAGCGGCCGAACTAGATACTGCTCCTTCACATCGAGAGAAGTTAGTTGAGGTGGCTCGGGCATCTGTTTCGGATGCCTCCTAGACACTTACCTAGGTAGGTGTTCCAGGCATGTCTCACTGGGAGGAGGCCTGGGAGAAGACCCAGGACACACTGGAGGGACTATGTCTCCCGGCTGACCTGGGAACACCTCGGGATACCCCTAGAGGAGCTGGACAAAGTGTCCGGGGAGAGGGAAGTCTGGGGTTCTCTCCTAGGACTGCTACCACCACGACCTGGCCCTGGAAAAGCGGTTGAAAATGAATGACATAAATGAATGAATGACAAAAAAATAAACAATTCTCTCTGGTAAATGTTATGTGATGAATCATAATGATGTTAGTGCACGTTTATGCATTCAGGAGGTGTGCCTTTGGATGGCATTTTGCGGGTTGTAGACTTTCAGTGCTAATATCAGCATTTTCCAAATGCAACTTTAAAGCATTTCCTTAAAACGAAATGAAACTAATCTATTTTAAATGCTTTTCAAGATTTTTTTATTTATACAAATTTGTATTTATAAAATATGTATTTGCTTAAATGTATTTTCAAAAATAAATTGTGTGCTACAAAAATGCTCTGCTCCAATAATCCATCAGAAACATCCTGTACAATGCAGGATAGATCCACCACTTTCAACCCTTACCACCATCTCACGCTCGCAGTAAAAATCAAGACTCATCAGATTAGATCTTTGATTTAGGTTTTGAGCTGCGAAGAATTTTAGCTTCAGTTTCCTGTCCTTAGCTGAGTAGAGTGCTCTTCTGCTGCTGTAGCTCATCTGATTCAAGGTTTGCCATGTTGTGTGCTCAGAGATGATCTTATATATAGTAAAAAATGCTCTCATATTTGAAAGTGGGTAGATTTGTAGATGTTTTTGATTGGTATACCACACTCTAAAAAATGTTGGGTTATTTATTAAACTCAATATTTGAGTTAAAAAATATTTGGTGCATTGTTGGGTTATTTTGAACCTTTATTGGGTTATTTATTAATAACTCAACCAGCAGGGTTACATGTTTAGTGCTTTGTTGGGTTATTTTTAGCCTTTGTTGGGTTATTTATTTATTAACTCAACGAGTTGGGTAAAAAACATTAAATTTTAACAGTCAACTGATTTAACTAACACAGAACAGCTGTATTAATATGCGTACGTAATGTTGCTTTTGCATTATAAAGGTTATTTTAGCTCTAACGCAATAACATTTTTATTTTGTTTATCAAATTACCTTAATTACTTTTAATTTGATTATACATTATTCGCTTCATAGCCGATCTTTATAAGGATAAAAGCACTTTCTCTACCTCCCGTGTTCATTTCTACAGTTTTTTTTGGAGGAAATGATACACATATTTGAGATATTAGTGGTTAGGCCACTTTTTGGCAAAATAACCCAACAAATTAGTTATTTTTGTAACCCAAAGTGTTGGGTTAACCTCAAATAACCTAAAATAACTTAACAGCAGGTCGCTGCCAAAACCAGCCATCATTGGGTTACCTTTTAGGATTTTTATTAACTCAACTGTTTCAAATGAGTATTTGTTTAGTTCCTTCTAACATTGTTATTTTATTAAAATTACAAAACACCAAAGAATTATAAGTATTTCTACCTAGAATAACCATAGTGGCCCATGTACCAAATTACCCCATGCATTTCAGTGTATGCTACTTTTCCCTGTGACTTTAAACAGGCATGCCTCTATTGCCTAGCAACTTCCTGCTAACAAGAAAACTTTTCTGTTGACATATTTACTGATATGTCTATTAAAACACCATATTCAGTGCCGCAAAAAATCCTTCTCTGCTTGAGAAAGTGAAAATGAAAGTGAAGCGTGGACATTCATTGGTCTAGTAGACTAAAGGTGCTTTCACATCTGTGGTTCGGTTCATTTGGTCCGGACTGAGGGCTCAAATAATACTATGTAGCATTTTTCTGCTTTTTGTGTTTTGGATAATAAACGGAATTGCTCCATTTCTTCTTCTTCTTCTTCCGCGGATTGAATCGCGATTTTGAGGGGCTAAACATGCCCGAAAACTCAGAAAACTTTGCACACACCTCAGAAGTGGCAAAAATTTACGTTTGTTATAAGTTTCAGAAATGGGCGCAGCAAAATGACTCGACAGCGCCACCTATGCGATTGTGACGGACTAGCCCCGAGCTACGAATCACGCACACGCTCAAAAATTGATATTTTTAACTTCCTGCGGCGAAAAAAAGTGGCGTTTTTGCCATTTCCAGGCGTTGTATTTGAACAAACTCCTCCTAGGAATTTCATCCGATCAACACCAAAATTGGGTTTTGTCATCTAAAGGCCTTGGTGATGATAAATTGCGAAGATCTAGAGTTTTCGTAGATGGGTGTGTCTGTGGCGGCCTTGCAAACTTTGACGATTCGCCATGAAACAGGAAGATGGGCATGCATTATCCGATCTGCCTCAAAAATGTCCTTTTCACACCATACTGATTGCTTTGGTCCGAACCAGTTGAAAAGAACCAAAATGCAGTCATGTGATAAAATCCGCATTACTCATTGGCCAGATGTTATTGAACTTATTTCCTAAACTGCTTTTTGATTGGTCAGAATTACCAATGGAAATGCCAATGAAAATGCCAATGGAACTTGCAAGTAAACAAACCAGCAGACACAAAATGTCGCTTTATATTATGGAGGGACAACTGTGCTGGCTGATTGTATCCCTGGTCATAGCATACTCTATAGTTTGTATAAATCACTTTAGACAAACTATACATTCCGAGAATGAAGCACGACTGCGGCTGGAAAACAATGTTTTAATGCATTGTAATTGGCGAAGGCGCGTCGCAAGTCACTTTAGGACGAGGCGTGGATTCATTTAGCTAAACTGCGAGATGGTCATCTTCCGGAAATATTACCAACGATACATCAGGTAATGTTTTTCCCTCTCTCTCTCTGTTTAAAATTGTAGGTAACAATTTTCAACATATATTTTTCCTCCAGACCCCATAAGATGGGACAGCGCATCAGACTACAGCAGCTGGATTAGTCCAAAAAGGTACAGTACTTTTTGCGGTTGGGTCTGTTTTAGTTCGGATCATGTTCCCACCACAAACGAACCGCTCCAGGGTTCATCTGAAAGCGTACCCAGACCACCTCTTCAAGGAGGTCTGGGTATGCTTTTTTAGTCTGCTTTTGGTGCACACTTGAGTGGGATTCACACCTGCCCAAACGAACCACACCAAGAGGAAAAACAAACTCTAGTGCAGTTCAACCGAACTAAATAAGGCAGGTTTGAAAACACCCTACTGTAACTATATATTTATAGGCTGTATTACCAAAAAGATTGTATTTTAAGGGTGATGACATTTAAATATGACAGACATTCAAAGCTTAATTTTAATATCTCAATAGAAGCTTTGAATGTAAATATGGCATGACAATATGACATCTTACATGAGGTCAGAATAACTGCTATGGTATATCTAGAAGTTATAGACTTTTAATAGTTCTAGTGTTAAATTTCCATTTAGAATGTTCATGTTGATGCCCCTGACTACCCTCCTTCATCAAGACCACAAAACAAAGCGCATGTTACAACATTAAGACAATCAGATCATTAATTAGTTCATTACTGTGTGTCAGTATCTATAGCTTTTGTTCCTTTGCTTCTGCTTTCTGTGGCCTCTGTGGAAATGTCTGTCTGAGAGCTTTATTGATCGACTGAAACTGAGATACTCCAACTTCACTCAGATTAAAACCAGACTATTTACTAGACAGACACAAACACACATACATACACACACTCAATTACAATGAGACACAGAGGCCACCGTGACAGCTCTATCCTCTCTTAACCTATCAGAGAGAAAAGAGGCGCTCACAACATATGCACTGCCTGTTGGTTGTGCTCTTTTTTACGGGAGATAATGTCATGTGGCGCCTCTATAGATTGAAACCAAACCAAATCACACTCAGACAATGTGCCTTTGACTGGGAGACAATGAAATCAGAGGCACATCTGCCATCACAAGACTGTTTGTATCATCTAGTGTGAAGGGCAGAGCTCTAGCCCACACGTTACCCCAAACAGGAAGTCTGAGACAAACAATTTGCGAACAAATGTATTTTGGATGGAAAAGAGAAAGGAACATCAGAAATAATTAAGAGGATAAAGACAGAAAAGACATGAATATACAAACAGACATTTGGGGATTGGACAGAAGAGAAATGAAACAAACAGTGGTCCTAAATCTTAGTCACCTCAGAGACAATGAGGTAAGACAGTGTGATGTGTCGAGATAAGAGGAGGCGCCTTGCTGGTTGGGCTCTGGCTGATGAGTAATCACAGTCATACTGATAAGTGACAGAAGGCAGCAGAGCATGCACACACACACACGCACGCACACACACACGCACGCACGCACGCACGCACGCACACACACACACACACACACACACACACACACACACACACACACA
>CAIGQZ010032318.1:14123272-14150488 GCA_903798205.1 Danio tinwini
CACACACACACACACACACACACACACACACACACACACACACACAGTCGAATGCATGCAGTCATTAATAAATTAATCATTCATTAACATGACATCATTCATTTAGCCATGTTTACTAAAAAAATCCTATTTCTAACTGTCAGTTTTGACAGGTCTTGTATATACCTTGTTTTATACACTCACCGGCCACTTTATTAGGTACACCTTACCAGCACCAGGTTGGACCCCCTTTCGAACATAGCATAGATTCAACAAGGTACTGGACATATTCCTTAAAGATTTTGGTCCATATTGACATGATAGCATCCCGCAGTTGCTGCAGATTTGTTGGCTGAACATCTATGATGCCAATCTCTCGTTCCAAAACATCCCAAAGGTGCTCTATTGGATTGCATTATCCTGCTGGAAGTAGCCATCAAGAGATGGGTTCACGGTGGGTCACTGTGAATGGACATGGTCAACAACAATACTCAGGTAGGCTGTGGCGTTGACATGATGCTCAGTTTATACTAATGGTCCCAAAGTGTGCCAAGAAAATATCCCCCACATCATTACACTACCACCACCAACCTGAACCATTGATATAAGGCAGAATAGATCCATGCTTGATGTTGTTGATGCCAAATTCTGACCCTACTATCCAAATGTCACAGCAGAAATTAAGACTCATCAGACAGTGTTTCCAATCTTCTATTGTCCAATTTTGGTGAGCCTGTGCAAATTGTAGCCTCAATTTCCTGTTTTTAGCTGAGAGGTGTGGCACCCGGTGTGGTCTTCTGCTGCTGTAGCCCATCCGCTTTCAGAGATGCTCTTCTGCATACCTTGGTTGTAACAAGTGGTTATTTGAGTTACTGTTGCCTTTCTATCATATCGAACCAGTCTGGCCATTCTCCTCTGGTATCAATAAGGCATGTGCGCCCACAGAACTGCCGCTCACTGGATATTTTCCCTTTTTCTGACCATTCTCTGTAAACCCTAGAGATGGTTGTACGTGGAAATGCCAGTAGATCAGCAGTTTATGAAATATTCAGACCAGCCCATCTGACACCAACAACCATGTCACGTTCAAAGTCACTTTAATCACCTTTGTTCCCCATTCTGACTGTTTGGACTGCAGAAGATCGTCTTGACTATGTCTACATGTCTAAATGCATTGAGTTGCTGCCATACAATTGACTGATTGGAAATTTGCATCAACGTGCAGTTGGACAGGTGTACCTAATAAAGTTGCCGGTGAGTGTTGAAAGCTGAAAGTAGTGTTCAACAAAAGAAAGTCAAACGATTTGGAATCTTGAAAAAGTAAAAGTTGAGTCCAGTAAATGACAAAGATTTCATTTTTGGGTCAATTATCCCTTTGAGAGGTTTGAAGAACCGTTTTATAGTTCCTAGAACGATTGGTGGAAATACTCACTTTTTGGTATGTTCACGCCACAGGAACTGGAAATAATTGTAGTAACTAAATAAGCCTCTGTTTCAAAACATGGTCTAACCCAGCACTGTAGAAACTACAGTGTACACTGACTGGGTACATACATGTCGTATGAAACACAGGCACAGAGTTTTACATTCAGAAAACATAATGTTTACCTGCTGCCTTTGTCTGTAACATTGTGTTCTTTTCTTGCTGATATGTAGCTCTACAGATTGTCTTAGGAGATTCAGTCTTCTTTTTTGCTGTTTTAGATGTGTAACTTAAACATCTTTGTTAAAACTCCCTTATCACCAAAGACACAAAACATAATGAAAACACAGCTTTGGTCATAGTGTTATTCATCCCCCAGTTGTTGATTTTCTTTATGGTGTTGTGTTTGGAGATCGTATGCCTTTCTTGTCTGTGGATCCTCTCAATTTCTATCGAATAAGGACTGACTGATTTCAAGGCAAGGTCACTAAAGTCTTTCAGATTTCCTCCAGGAATAATGCTTAGAATTGAAATTCATCAAACCAGAGAATCTTGTTTATTACAATCTGAGAGATCTTTATTTATTTTTTAAAATTCTAAGCATGTTTCCATGTGTCTTCATTAAAGTCCATCTGTCTTTGGATTAAATCCCAGATTGTTGCAGTGTTACAGTGATGTTTGTTCTTTCGTAAGTTTCTTCCATCTGCATATGTGATCATAGAGTTAAACCAGAGTTACCATCAGCTTCTTGATCACCATTCCAAACAAAGCTTTCCTCTTTGAATTGCTCAGTATGGTCAGGGGACCAGAATTAGGAAGGGTCTTTGTTCCAAACTTATTTCATTTGATTAGGCCAAAACCAGTGTATGTATGCCAGCTTGTTAGTAAACAGTACCTGTAGGGAAGTGACAGCATGCTGTCTGTGTCTTAGTGCTCATGTCTATGTATAATTTGCATGTGTGTAGATGCGTCTACACTTCTGGTTTTAATGTGAAGTCAATTCACACTTCACGTTTACAAATACAACAACATTACCACCAGGACTTGACATTAACTTTTTTGATCACCAGCCACTGTGGCTAGTAGTTTTCCAACATCACTAGCCACTCGCCATTTTCACTAGCCACAATTTTGTTGTTGGGAAAATATATTTTATATGCATAAATTTGACTTTGGCATGCTAAAATTACTTGATTTCGATTTTGTGTTATTTCCACATGCCTCCTCATTCATTTAACTTTTTTTGTGTTGTGAGCTTGCTTAATGAGCATGAGCAAATGGGTTGTGAATTCATAGTCTCGCATTGTAATAATTTTTTTTTTCACGACTTTTCAAGGCTTAACTTAATTTTTTTCTCTAGCCACACCAAAAAAATAAATATAATAAAATAAATAATTAAATAAAAATCCGTAAAAAATAAATAAATAATTCTAAGCCCACAATGACTGTAAGCAAAAGAAAGCAGGTGAAAAACATACCTTGTGCGATAATGAAAGGATGATCACGTGAAAGGTTAAAGGAAATTACCTGCTGCTTACAAAAAAAAAATAAATAAATATGTAGCTCTTGAAAGCAGCAGGACTGTGGGTGCACGAGTGTCATTTTTTGTCCAGTCTATTTAGTGAGAACAGATCGCACCAGTGACGTTTCCTTCGTGCAATAAGGAACAGTTTCTTTTTGAAACTTTTAAACACTCGCACGCATTACATCACCTGAAATCAGCCTTGACATTGAAGCCCTCGTCAGTGCATCAAGATCTGGCCCCTCATTGTCATCTGGCCCCTCATTGAGCAATCCTTATTTTTGAACTCTGCGTTTGAATAAAACTACAATTTAAAAATGATCTTCAACCAGCCAAAATGGCTAGTGGGAGTGACTGTCTAACTTGCCACAGCTGAAATGTACCTGCATTTGGTGAGTTGGCGGGTGTTAAAGGTGCTAAATAGCTTCGAAATTTTACATTCCTCCTCTGCTGTCCAAAGCCATGCCGCCTTAAGTCATGAATGAGCAAACGTGAAAATTTTTTTTAGTTTCATGCCTTACCAAGAATATAAAAATACATAATAATTAGTGGTGGGCCGTTATCGGTGTTAATGCGAGACTCTTATCGGGCGATAAAAAAATATGGCCGTTGATCTATTCTCAAAGTTGGGTTGGGAGCTGGGTCTATTCTACGCTAGCTTTGATGACTTTCACTTTGATATTTTAGCGCGGATGTATTCCTGGCTGAACTGCACTCTAGGTGGTTAGAATGAGTCTGTTAAGAACCTGTGTGTATTCCTACTGTGAAAGTACCACATCAAACGTGACGTGCTAACATGGATGCAGTTCACTAGAGTGAATATGATTAAGGTTAGCTCCATATTTAACTATCAGGCACAACTATCAGGGTGCTTTTTAAAATGAATGACGGTGAATAAAAGTCAAACCGGTGAGCCGTCTGAATCAAATTAGCAGGATGCCCTTCTGGATCTTTCACTTACTTCGAAGACACTACTGACTACGCTGACATGGACATCAGTAATCTAGTTATTTGCCTTAAAAGACACTATATAATTAAGGTGTTTACGTGAAGTGCTTTCATGTAAGAGTTTCCTGTAATTTCGGGTGACTTTAACTGCAGTTTGGCAGTTTCACTTTCACTCATGAACATTGCATTCATACCCCCGTGACAAACTGGGGTATTGGACACAAATAGGAATAAAGGACTGGTAAGCGTGTTCTGGGATTTAATAACGCATGCCAAATGGTTATTAAATCCCAGAACACTCTCACCAGTCCTTTATTCTTATTTGTGTCCAATATGTGAGTGTCCAGTTTGTGTCCAATTTGTGAGTGTGTGTGTGTGTAAAAGTCCCACATGACGGTAATAGTTTGATTGCGGCGTTAACTTCAATAATGCCACTAATATATGCATACTCCACGTCTTAATTCCATCTCTGTTTAGTTCAGTTATGCCTTTAGTCAGATTAAGGTAATCAAAAATCACTGTTTGGAGCTTATGTAGGCCTACAGTTTAATATTCATGGTTAACTGAATAAACAGTTAGTAAACACAAGTACATCTTATTGAACATCATTTATTTTCATCACCAATTATCATATTAAAACAGTTTGGAAACAGGAGATGAGCCCCTGGTCTAATGCGCCACCGGGCTTGAGAAACCTGTTCTTAAAGACTTACTTTTATTTATTATTTGGGTAGCACACATATCCTGAATGCTTTTGGCAGAATTCAAATGAGTCACACTGTAAAAAATGCAGGGTTCCACACAATTCATTCATGTTGTCCCAACACAAATCAATTAAGTTAACACTTTTAACATATTAATGTGGATTGAGCATAAAAAATAGGTTGTCCCAATGAAATCTCAAGAATTGTGTTGTTTCAGCTCATTTTAAATAAGTAGTTTGAACAAGTAAAAAAAAAAGAGTGCATCTTAATCTAGATTAATCAAGATAAATTCCAAGATTACAGTGAGATTAATCTCGTAATATATATATATATGCCCACCTATAATAATAATACATTTAAATAATTTACTTTAATCCTTACTATCGGAATGTGAGGAGACTTTTAACAAGCACATCAGAAATGTTTTTGAAGACAATCACCTACTGCACCTTTAATGTCAAGCCCTGATTACCACATACTCTGCCATTGTTTTGTATGTTTGCTTGTTATTGCCTTTAATCTATACTCAACCTATACATTTACTATGCATGTGCAGGATGTCATCATTTGCAGGTGTTTATATGGACATAAAAATTGTGCCATTATCAAAAATGTTGAAGTTGAAATTCAAATTTTTTAACGTATGCATAATCAGCACCAAAACTGTCATTGTTGCGTAAACAGACTGGCTGGAAAGGTTGACGTGCAATCTGCCCCTAAATCCTGGCACAATCCTGTGTCAATCAAGAAGTAATTGCTGATTAAGGAATGTGAAGGTGGCTTTATACAGGTACAAAGACCCCTGTCTCTAAGAGGTGAAGAGGTGTCCCTCCATCTGCCTTTCTTGTGTGTGATAGCAGCGCCTGGAGGCTTCCGCTTCCTCTGGGGGTTGAGGGTGACCACTCTGGTAATAGATATGGTTCGAGGAGACTGAACCCAGGCCTGTTATTAGCTTCATTAAAATGGCTTTTTGTTTGATACTGTGCTCATATTCAATCCCTACAGAGGCCCTTTCACAAGGAAGCTTTTATTTATCAGCCCAGATAGGAGACTAATCTTGTGACCTTTGCACCGGAGCGAAACCCTGTCACCCATTTTCCCCGTATTAGCTCCTTCTCTGTAATTTAAGCTCTTTGTTTGTTAGCTCCTTCTTCTCTGCTTGAATCAAATCAGTTGTTCCCACATCCGCCTGGTCAGCATCCACACTTCTCCATAGATCCAGAGGTGTAATGCAGGTTCTTCCAGGCCTTGCGTGTTGACTTCAGCTCCTCACGTGTTTCAGGAGAAGCTTGAAAACCTCACGGAGGAAAAGCAAGGCCTGTTTCCTCATGGCTTTGGCTCTTCGAATGACCGTCAGGGCATTCGGCTTGTCCTGGGCAGACGGCGAGATTTATAATCCCGCTCAGCTCTTTCTGCTTTCAAAGGGCTTCTGGGAGCAGAACGGCAAATTGCTTCAACACATGGAATGATTCATGGATTCACAGCACGCATGGAATGGTCTCAAAATGGTGGCAGATGATGAAACAGGATGCAAAGGGTTTTAAGGCCACGCACTTTTAGGAAACTCTAGTGTCTTCTTATAGTTGCAGGTCTAGTGTCATGGTCATATAACAGTTCTATAGAGGTTACAAGGACCTCTGTATCAGTTTACACACATTTGTGGTGTGTATATGCACTAATTTCTAAAGCTATGGAAGATATAGGTGTGAACAAATCTGTAACCATTAGCAATTTTGGCACATAAATATGTGAATTGTAAGAATCTGTGTATGTTGTAAATAAGCAAAGCTTACATATTTGTTTGATGTGTGCATATATAAGTGTACTTCTTCAAAGCAAGACAGATGATTATTAAAACAATTGAAAAATTTAACTTAGAAAAGCATTCTTAAGTTGGCATTTTGCAACTTTACAGCATGTTTACAATTTATTTTTACATGTGATTACTTGACTTTAAAAGTGAGCAAACCCACTGCTTTTGGAGCAAGAGAAAGACCTTAGTGTATCCAATTATGTGATTTGGTTAAGACATGCTGTGTTTTTCCGTGGCTCGATTTCTGACAGACTGCCGTTTATTGTGAGTAGTTGCTGAAAGCAAATGTAAATCCAATTATGTCAGATCCACAAAAAAATCTGAGACATCACCTCCAGTAAGTTATAATGACATATTCACAACTCCAAAAAGTTTTTTATCAAATGAGTTTTTGTAAATCGATCAAATGTGTGTTGCCAAATTGCAACACTGTGCAATAGTAGAACGTGCAATATTGCAATGGTTAGCTAGCTAGCAAGGTCAGCTGTGAAGTTTTAAGTTGTAACAATAACAACAGTAGTAGCTAGTAATATAATGTTGATTAGTCATATGTTAATGGCATTGAAATTATGGATAAAATCTTGTTTTAATGGCAATAATAGATGTAAATACAGGAGACTATTAGCGAGCACCACCATGTTCTATGGTAAGTGAAACAAGAAAAGGACAGAACTAACTCTTTCTACAGATGAAAGTGAGGATCAGATGGGTTTTAGTGACCATGAGAATGATGTAGATTGGACATTTGATAAGTGTAGTGATCGCAACAGTTCAGGTAAGTTAGCTCTGAGGCAGATAAGACAGGCGTAGTATAGTATATAGTATAATATATAATATATAAACATTGTTACCTAGTAGCTACATTATTCTGATGCATCTTGCTATACTAGACTTGTTATTTATTTGTTATATTTACTGGAAAAAATATATTTACTTTATGTTGTATACATTATAATACAATATTATTTTTGTTTTCAATACTATTCAGCAAAAAAAGAATGGAATAAATGAAAGCTGTTGGAATATCAGTTGTTGGAAAGTATGTATAAGGTGTCATTTAAAGACTTATCATAATGCGTGCAGTAGAGGGTTAAGGAGTTGGACTTGTGAACGAAAGTTTGCATGTTCAATTACTGGTGGCAACATTTAGTCCAGGGAAAATGTCTATGTTACCATTCTTGGTAACACTTTATAATAACTGCACACTATGAATCATTTATTAAGCTTTAGAAAAGAGTTCATTCATCATTAATGTAGCATTAACTTCATTAACATCATAAGACATTGATAAGCAGTTTATAAATACAGACTTATAAGCACATGTATAATGTGCTTGATTGAATTTTCATATTTTTTTGGTGATTCAGTATTGCATTGTTTACAATCCATTATTGTTTAAGAGTAGTTGGTTTTCATGGTCATACAGAATGAGTAAGCAAATGATTAATCAAGTATTCAAGTTGACATTTATTAATATCTTATTATTTAGATATTAAGTAATAGTTACTTTGTATGCTTTATTAACACAACTTCATGCAGTTTTGTGACTTAATCTAAAGTGAGCACTATTTATGCTTTATAAACCCCTTATAAATGACAATTAAAGGCATAGTATCAAATAAAAAATAAATCTGCAATCTTATCCTAAAATAAAATTACTGTACAGTTGTGAGATTTCTGAATAACAAACAATGTCAAAATACAACAGAAAGGTTGATAAAACAACAACATAATAATTTAACAATATAGAAATATGTGTTATTTAACAATGCTTAAACTGTACAGTTATTTTATATTTAGGTTTAACAATTGCAATTTGTTTTTCATTTGACACATTTTCATTGTTATGAATCACTTTGTAGTTCATTTGCTTTTTCCTGTTTAGAAACTGAGTCTTTAAGTGTCGTTTATGAGGGATTTATAAAGCATAAACAGTCCTCACTAGATTATGTCACAGAACTGCATGAAATTGTGTTAATAAAGCATTTATTAACATTCAAAATAACTATTTCTTAATGCCTGAAAAATAAAATATTTAAATGTTGATTTGAATACTTAATTAATCTTACTTGTCCTGAATGACCTTAAAAACCATCATCTAGGGGAGAGTGGGCACAAAGTAACACTTTTTGGTGTTGGTCAAATAATGAACAAAGTATTAGGGTTAGACAAACCATATTTTTTTTCCAACAACACACAAGCCTCTCCTACAAATGAGCACTGTAATTATGACTGCCAGATCTATGGTTTCTGTGCTGTATTGCCAAAAGTGCCAGGAGTAAAAATGTTACTATTTACCCCACCTGCAGGGCAAGTTGTAACAGACAGAGGGTTAGTTGCAACATATGCTTATAAAGGCAGATTTCAGACAATTATTTAAATTCTGTGTACTTTAAATATTAGCTATATTTCCTCAGTAATTTGCTCATTTCTTTTTTATTCTACATAGCACAGTATGTTTATTTATTTTTTTGTTTATTGGATAAACACATTTGAATCTATTTGCATTATCCATTTATTCATTATTATGCAATGCATTTATTTGCATTATTAGCAATATTTTTTTCTATTAAAACAATATTTTCTATTAAAAACATTTTTATTTAAAAAGTTCTCAACATTACACAAAAAAAAAACAAAAAAAAACAGTTTGGTGTCCAACAGTGTGTGGCTTAATTGTAACACCCTGTTACAACTAACCCCGCTGTGTCATGTTTTCCTCAAAACTGGCTAGCAGTCACTGTGTTTTATACATCTTTCAAAATGGTTTCATCTTTTAGCCTACAAGACGGTGATGACAATAATATAAGATTTAACGTTTATACTTTCACAGATTTTTTTCAAATAAAAAAAATTGACTGTAATGAAAAAATCCTTTTATGCTGCAAAAATGGTTTCTCCTGTGTTTCTCATTCAAATTTCACCGAAAATGTTCAATTATTGTCAGGAAGACGTCTGCCGACATTGTGGTGAAAATCTCTGAAGCATGACATGGTTAACCTGAGCAAATACCTTAAAACTCTGTGTTACATTTAACCCCAAGTTACTTTGTGCCCCGCGCTCCCTAAATAACTGGTTTGTAAATGATGCAATATTTAGTTTAGTAATGAAAAATTTGTCATTAAGAAAGTATAGAAATACAATCATTAAACACATTATAAATGTGCTTATATGTCAAGAACACAGTAAAACTGCGTACTAATATAGAGTTAATGATTAACAAATGATGAATTAACTATTTTCTAGTATTGCTTAATAATTTATTTATAGTGTGCCATTATTATAATGTTATTCAATTATTTTGCAATACTCTTAGTAACCTAAACAGTATCTTACACCAATCTGAATTTGGCAGATCACTCAACAGCAAGCTAGAATCAGCTTTGCAAATATCCAGTTTAACATGGCAGAAACAGATTAGCATTATGCTAAAACACAGTAGCATTGTGCTAACAGCATGGTAAACATGCTAGGGACATATTATCAACATCCTAAAACAAACAAAAAAAATACTGCAGAATGGTAGGAATAGGCAAAAATCTTCCTGAATTTCATGAACAATATATGAACAACATGTTAACAACATAAAATAAACTTATTTCAACTTCCATCTATGGTTAAAACACATTTTAGACATTGTAACACTGTAGTAATCTCATTGTTTTTATTTTCTGTAGTATTTTCTGTTTTAAAATGATCGTGAGACATTCTGTGAAGGTCTTTTGAAGTAATTGTCATTGCATTATCATATGATACCATTATACTGTCGTTACACCATGATACTGTTTGAATGCAGTTATGAGCTGTAAGAGTGTATAAAGAGCAGTTGTTTGTGACAGAATGTGACAGAACGTATGATGAGCTGTTTTTGTCATAACACTGCCATTTGGAATCTGTTTAATGGAGCATCTGTCCTTCTCTCTCTCTCTCTCTCTCTCTCTCTCTCTCTCTCTCTCTCTTTCTCTCTCTCCCTCTCTCTCTCTCCCTCTCTCTCTCTCTCTCAACCCTAATTGAGCTATTTTATGGGCCAGCAATAATGACCATGTAACAAGATTGTTATGGCTATGTACACTGTTTAAAAAGGTATATGAATGCATTGAGGGCGGCATAGTGGCTCAGTGGGTAGCACTGTCGCCTCACAGCAAGAAGGTCACTGGTTCGAGCCCCAGCTGGGTCAGTTGGTTTTTCTGTGTTAAGTATGCATGTTCTCCCAGTGTTTGCGTGGGTCTTCTCAAAGACTATAGAATACACAAGACATGTCACTCATATGTTTTTGAATAAGGAAAAGTGTAACTTTCAATATTGTGAATAAAGGCCCGCCTACTGGTACAGGAGCCAATCATCAATCACTATATAGTGAATAAAGCCCACCTTCTAGTACAGGAGCCAATCATTGATACTATAGACTGACGATACTCTGCGCGTGGACCAGACATGAGTTTCTGCAGATTTTGTGTAATTTGGACGTTTAGAAATTAAACTAAAGAGACATTTGTTGTTTAATTTCATTGGTGATTCCTAATATGTAATGTAAACGTAAGCTTGGCAAGCAGTTTTGGAGAATTTGATGTTTTCCAATTCAAACAGAATGCCCAAGCATACTGCCCGAGAGGATGGCCGCCGAGTGAAATGACTTGCCTTAAAGGGACTTTGGTTTCCTCCGGGTGCTCCGGTTTCCCTCACAAGTCCAAAGACATGTGATATAGGTGAAATAAGCAAAATTAGCTGTAGTGTATGTGAATGCAAGAGTGTATGGGTGTTTCCCAGTGCTGGGTTGCGGCTGGAAAGGCATCCGCTACGTAAAGCATATGCTGGATAAGTTGGCGGTTCATTCTGCTGTGGTGACCCCTGATGAATAAAGGGACTAAGCCCAAAGAAAATGAATGAATGCATTGAATCCTACATTCTTGAATTTATTGCTGATTGCTCTAATTATATTACACATGCAGAATATTATAAACCAATAATAAGATGTTTCACACAAAATGTAACAAACATAATACTGACATTGATGATTTCACAAAGAACCTTTAACCTCCAAATAATCTTTACATTAACTAAAATGTGAAAAAGAAAAAGCAAAAAAGATTCTATGGCATCATATTGAAAAACCCTTTTTAGTTCTTCCTGGCATGAGTATATGCATTTAATATAGAAATTCCAATGAAACGTTGCATAAAATACAGAATTTATTAATGTTAATGATTGATTGTAGTCAGGCCGAGTTTTGTTTATTCAGAAGACACTTTGCGTTTTTTTTTAGCTTGTCCGGCAAGCGCATAAAGGATCCTTTCAGAAAACAAACTTTTATTTACAGTCAGATATGATAACTAGCAATAGACTCATAAACTATTTCACAGAAAGAAATGATGACCTGTCAGGTTACTTCTGCTGAATTAGGAGTCCAATCTTTGTGAAATACTGTTATAACTTTAAACTTCTTTGGAGCTAGAAGTAAAATAATAATTATTATCTTATTTAACTTTTTTTTTTAAATGGACCACATACAATTTTGAAGGTTTTTGTTTCCAAATGTTTTCAATTCTTGCAATATATCAAAGTTTCATCTGTGGTCCCATTGCAGGTATATAAAACATAAAGAACATTCATTCATTCATTTTCCTTCGGCTTAATCCCTGTTTTAGAGGTCGCCACAGCATAATGAACCACCAACTATTGCAGCATATGTTTTATGCAGCAAATTCCCTCCCAGCCGCATCCCAGTACTGGAAAACACCCATACACACTAATTCACACATACACACTCATAAACTATGGCCAATTTAGTTTATTCAATTCACCTATAGCGCATGTGTTTAGACTGTGGGGGAAACCATAGCACCTAGAGGAAACCCATGCAAACACAGCGAGAACATGCAAACTCCACACAGAAATGCCAACTGACCCAGCAACCTTCTTGCTGTGAAGCGACCACATAAAGAACAATGAAAAGAACATGAAATAAAATCTATATATAGCTCTACATACACATCCTATCAGAGCCAAATAAAACAATAAATAGAACATCCAGTTAAGCCAGAGTTGATTTTTAAGAGCCCCTATTATGGGTTTTTGAAATTGACCTTCCATGTAGTGTGTAACACAGCTCTAAGTGAAGTGAAATATCCAGCTAAAGCTTACATCTAAAAGTGGACAGTTTTTAAAACTATTGATTCATCTAAAAAAGAGTCTACTCATAGTGGTTTAAATGAATTGTCTTGATAACGAGTCTTTAGCCATTTTGGCGTGACGTGGATACGAAACATAAGCCCAGCTCACTTACACAGCAAATACAAACAGATCCTGAAGTCTTGACTTTGCAATGTTGTTTGCATTTAATTTTTTTTTTTGTGTAAAATACAAGGGATTTTATAGATACTAGTGTTCCTAGTAACAGTTCCTTCCAGCGCATTCACGTGAGAGTATGTACTTTGTTTGCATGTCCAATCTGCCTGTGGGAGCCAGTTCAAGCCAAACAGTGAGAAAAGCGCCTACTAGGGTCACTGGAATTTGGTGTAACGCGTGCAAAATAAGGCCAGTTTATTAGGTACGCTGGGCTTTGGGCTGGTGCACAGCACTGGAAAGAAGGCTCAGGGTAAGTGCGATGGGAGCCCACAAAGATAGCTTGTCAGAGGACAGAGGAGGAGCGCTGGTAAGGCTACAACCCCCCGGCTGGGGATGTGATCTCTGGGCAAAGCAGAGTACAGGTAAACCCTGAGAACATATACACTTCACACAAGAGGTACCACAGCAATGATTGCAAATAGAATTGATCTACAGCTGAGAAGGGAGAAAAGCTCCAAAATGAAAGATAAATAATAAAATCAGACTTGGCCCATGACACATTTCACAAGTGTAAGTAAATAGCTGCCTCCTTGTTTTCTCTAGCTTGTAAAGTATGTATTTAATTGTGTTGTTACTTGTAAACGCTTGCACTGTATCAGGTTAACTCTATATTCCTATATCGCGTCTAATGCCAAGTTGAAAACCTGACGCGTGCTGCTTTGTTTGCGGATTTAAATGAGTTTGTGGTGTTTAACTGCACTGCTTTCGGGGGTGAGGTGTCTGAATAACACTATTGAGAACCGGGTACTGTGTAATGTGGTATAAGTAAGTTTCACTATGAAGCGTGTTTCGGGCAGGTGTCTGCTGCGATCGGATCCTATACCAATGTTGGAGACCGAGGGGCTTGCTAAAAGCTGGACATTTTACTGTCTAGATCTGAACACTGTCGACCAATGGCAACAGGCTGTCATCGGTCCAATTAGTGCAGATTAGCTTCACTAAGGAGGGGTTTGGGAACAAATGAATCACTGAACAATTCATATGGGAGTTGCTGGAATAATTAGATAAAAATAAATGCATATTATAAGACCATGAACGTGTTTTTTGACCTTGCATGCATCTCAGTATGTTGTTGAAGACCCATAAAACCAAATTTTGACCCTTTTTAATGTATGATAGGGTCTCTTTAAGTAAAATGTTTGTTTTGGTTTTAAAAGATCACTAGATGTACTAATGTTACTGTAATGTAATGTGTAATCAATGTGTAATTGATACACATTAGCACAATCATTCATAGAAGATAATCTAGTACTGTATAATTACATACATTTTAGAATGAAAATAAACCAGATCAAGCTAAATTTTGTCACATTTGTCTAATTTTATGTCCTCATTTTGTCATACATTTATTTCAACTGAACTTTGTCTACGTTAAGGTGCTTTGTCACAATTTACATTGTAAAAAAGCACTGCAGAAATAAAGATGAATTGAAGTAGTCTGTTTCTCATTCCACAAAGGAAAAGTGGAAGATGCACAGAAAATGTGTAAAAAAAACAAACATTTAGTACCATTATCACAGAAATGGTCACTTACCATGGAGGGATTCCCTGATGCAGCATATGTCTGATAATCTAATAATCCATATATTAAAATGTAGTGTAATTACAGCTGGTTTAAATTATTCTCACATTTTAAATTTACAATCCATGAATGGCAAATCATTTAACTTAGACTTTGACACCCTTAAAAGAAATGACACTGATGTTACATTTTCAATTTGCAAGATATAATATGGATTAATTTTCCTTATACTCACTACTCTTGAGTACTTTAAGAAGGTCTTTTTAATCATACTTTATAGTCACAGGTACTCTTACGAACCCAGGCTCATTCTGATTACTTACCCCTATATACATTTCCGGAGAGTGCCAAATACATCCCATGAGTTAAATTTTTTTGCAGTTTTTGTTTTAGCAAATCCAACAGAGTGTGCACACTTTTTAAGATCTCAAAACGCCACCAGAAGCCGCTGTCGACTGACTGACTGACTGACTGATCAACTCACCCATTCTCCTCCTTCCCTAAACCCAACCGATAGTGTTTTCAAAAGCAATCCAGAACAAAAAGCCCTCACAGCAGCCTGTTTATTTTTATCACGTTTTCAGATTTTACCACATTTACACCGTGTTATTTACTGGTTATTTATTTTTTCTTCTTACCTGCTTTCTGGACCTGTTCTTCACCAGACTCAATCAACTCTGTCTCAAATCCTCCGACATATGTGGTGAGCCACTAGACAAACTGGTAACAGCGGAAAAGCTGTCCACACACCACGGAGGTAAGCAGTCAGCTTAAAAAGAAACGAAAGCACAAAAAGGAATGGCGTCACACCTCTCTGTAGCGTTCATTTTAAATTTCTATGACTACATAATGCGATAATGCGATCTCCAGAAATATATATATACTGTATATGGATACATTTTCAGAATGAGCCTATGTTGACTTTTGTGCTACATTTTTTGGCAAATAGTCATCGTTACTAGAGTAGGTTTTTGTTGAATTCATGTCACCACTGGCGCTTATATTTGTTTGTGCAGTATTTTAATGAAATACCGTTAATAGTTTGTGTCCGAGTAGGAGTCAACCTTAACTCCTACCAGATACAAGCTATTCACAGTCCCCTTTCCCTCCAGGCCAGTATCATTTTTGCATGTTTTTGGGGCGACAGGTCGTTTCCTGTGAGCGTTTATTTGTGCAGATGGGTCGGCGGTAAGGGAAGACGATATCTAATCACCTGTTCCTGTTAGGCACAGAGCAAGTCTTTGTGTATTCATTCCTAGTAGCCGCTCCATACTTATAAGGCAGGTGACAGGGGGAAAGGGGTCTGCTATTGTTTTGGAGACAGAATACACAAGTGGTCATTCACATGATATTACACACCACTCTCCTGCAGGCAGGATTTATATTCTAAAAATAAAGCTGGCAGAGTCTTTTATAATGGTCTCTGGACTTTACAATAAAGTTTCATTTGTTTAACATTAACATTAGATAATGTATTAGCAAATATGACAGTAAGCTTCTGGGTTGCAGCTGGAGGGGCATCTGCTGTGTAAAACATATGCTGCATAAGTTGGCGGTTCATTCCGCTGTGGTGACCCCTGATGAATAAAAGGACTAAGCCAAAGGAAAACTAATAAATGAATGACAATAAGCACTGCATTTCTACAGCATTTATTAATGTTTGTTACCTTTATTGAAATGATATTGTTAGCTCACAGTGCATTAACTGACGTAAACAAATACAACTGGATTTTAAACATTAATAATCATGTATGTTAGCAATATAATCATTGTACAATTTGATTTTGCTTCAGGTAATGGGTAGAATTATGCATAATGCATAATATGTGCTTTAAAATACTAATGAGCATTTTAATAACAGGCATGTTAATTATATATACTGATATACTGATCATATACTGAAGTGTTACCCCAGTACTGATTATATAAATGTTATAATTAGTAACACATTATGGTTAAAATCCAAGCAAAAACTTGCTTTAGAAAGTTAGTCATTGCATAAAAACAACTCTTTAAATAATAAGGAACAAATTTTAAAATATAAAACACACACACACACTTTCCCAGTCAGGGGCACACCCAAGCCCCCTCAAAGCCACACCCAAGCCAAATTTTGCTGTTGATATTAATAATTTTAATGTAAATATGTAAATTTACAATATAAAAAAATAATAATAAATAAATAAATAAATAAAAAAAAATAAAAAAAAATAAAATAAATAAACAAAAAGCACCCACTATTGTGGATTGATTTGTGCCACTGGCGTAGCTGATTCACTGCCCCTCCCCTTCTCTGATCATCGTTGGCAGCCCGCACACACCTTCAAAGGACAGAAATGGCAAATTAATATTTACCTTAAGGTCCATCAATAGAAGAAGCTCCATTGATAATATTGTGGCTCAAAAAGTAATATGGATAAATTATATTATTAGGGTCTGTATAGTGAGTTTATAGTAATGTCTTTTGTTCAGTTTGTTTGTTTGTTTGCTGTATTAATTCATTCATTAATCTCCATTCATTTTAGACATGGCATATACTGTATGCTGTACAATTAAAGTTGTGAAAAATAACAGAAAAGTTATTTATATGTATACACACTTAAATAATGACTTTTATTTGGTTTGCACATGTACTTGCTGAATTATTTAAAAGAATAAATTGCAGTATTTAAAGAATAAATAATTAAAATGAATTTAAATCACATTATTTCATTTACAAAAAACTAAACAAAAAAAAAACATTACACTGAATTTATAATTTTTTTGTGTGCTACCTCTTCTGGCCACCCCTAAGAAAATTTTCTGGGGGTGCCACTGTTCCCAGTGCTGGGTTGCGGCTGGAAGGGCATCCAGACTTTTTGGACAGTTTATTGTGTATTTTTGATTCTTTATCGCCTGCCCTGAACTTTTAGTAGCACACTATGGTTAAAATCCAAGCAAAAACTTTACATATGCTTTAGAATGATAGTCAATGCATAAAAATAACTGTTTAAATAATGATGAACTATTATAAAAATATAAAATCTAGGGATTATTTATTAATGTTTTAGAAATTGAAATAAGTGCCCTTAAAGAGACAAAAATGAAAATTTACTCACTATTTAGTCACTTCAAAGTGGTTATTAACTTTTATGAGTTTTTTTATTCTATAACTAAATAAGATATTTTGAAGAAAGCTGAAAACCTGTAACCATTGATTTCCATAGTAGGAACAGTAAAACGCTATGGTAGTCAACCGATACAGGATTCCAACATTTTTCAAATTATCTTTGTTTGTGTTTACAGGTTTTTCCAACTGCTTACACACGTTTTCAAAACAGGGTTACATTTTTTCAAAACTCTACTCACAATTCCCAAAAACTGCACAGATGAAAACATTGCATTGAAATGTAGACATAAGCCTAAAGAGCTTTAGATTTGGAACAACAGTGTTTACATATCCAAACATTTACTAATCTGAAAGACGTGTTTGCCATTTGATGCAAATGCTTCATTCTAACATGTGTTTATGGCATTTTAAATGCGGTGTACCAGTTTGAAGGAGATATGAGGCATTTTGCATTTTGTGTGTGCAGTTTTGGGAATTGTGTGTAGAGTTTTGAAAAAAAGGTGACCCTGTTTCGAAAACGTGTGTAAGCAGTTGGAAAAAAAGGCAATTGTTTGTGGGGGGTCTCGGGAGAAAAGCATCTATTGCCTGAAGAAGTGTCATGCTATAGGGTTGGCCATCATACACTTTACAGCAGGGGTGCTCGACCTTGTTCCTGGAGATCTACCTTCCTGCAGAGTTTAGCTCCAACCCTGATCAAATGCAACTAAACCAACTTAATAGGATCTGAAGGAGCACTTGGTAATTAACGACAGGTGTGTTTGATCAAGGTTGCAGGTGAACTCTGCAGGAAGGTAGATCTCCAGGAACAGGGTTGAGCACCCATGCTTTACAGCACCAGGCTGAGAAGAATTCCTTTATTCTTTTCTAGAGAAATGTAGAATTTAGGATTTAGAAAAAGTGAATATACGTTAGGCACAACACTAGATGTTTTTTTTTTTGGACCAGAACAGCCTGGTGTCCAATCACCTTTGACCTATTTATTGGCCTATACTATAGTAAAGCAATGATTGGTTAGTGATCAGTCAAGAAATTAGTGTTTCCACATTTGAGGAGTGTGTGTGTGTGTGTGTGTGTGTGTGTGTGTGTATGTGTGTTTGTGTGTGTGTGTGTGTGAGCGTGTGCGTGTGTGTGTGTGTGACCTGGTGAATAAGTGTAGCATTTTGATTAGTTGTGTTTGGAAAAGAAAAGCAAGTAACTTCCTGATAAATGTTTGTGTTTTAGGAAAATAATTGTGTGTAGTGTTTTGAAAAAGGCTGAGAAATAGCTTCTGGTTTTGGAGATTTGCTGTGTAGTTTTGTATTTTGAGTGAGATGTTTCAGAAATTGTGTGACATGAAAAGATTTTGTGTGTAAGCAGCTGGAAAAAAACTGTAACAGAAGAAAGTCAAAAAGGCTTAGAACAAGTGAAGGGTGAGTAAATAATGACATAATTTTCAGTATTTTTAACCACACTTCAATGTTATTGTTCATTTATTTATATATTTGCTGGAAATTAGAACTGAATTTAGAAATAGTTTTGTAATAATTTTTTGTGCTTAACATACAAAATTACTAAATTAACTATGTAATGGATGTTATGAGTTGAGTGCGTCTATCAATGTTTCTCGAATCCACGGCTAAAAAGGAAGAGACTGAATGGAAGAGGCTTGTTTCATAGATGGTCCTTTTTCTTACTAGTGAAGTGTTCAGTTTTTCCGCTAACAAAGATGAGACACTGATTGGTTCAATGCATGTCATGCCCAAAACACACCCAAAACTCATTAAGAGAATAAGGACAACACTTTTAGACCATGCACCTGGTGCACAGACTATTTTTCCCATCCTTAAAATTGCTCAATTTAATTTGGAGACATTCTTAATGCCTTTATGCCATATGCTTTAGACTTTGTATTATCCTTTAATTCGGTCACGTCCAGCCAGTGGCTGTCATCCTTGAACGAATCTCCATCATTGTAAGTTGCATGCTGCTTTTCTGTGTGTTCCATTGCTCCACTTGTTAGACGTTTGCTCCCACTTTCTTTTGCAGTCTGAAGCACGTCAAACGCACAAAACGCCCAATTTGCACCACAGGATGTCTAATCCCATCTTTGCATTGACTTCAAATGTAAATCACTTGCGCTTTATCTGTGTCTGCTTACTGCACAGGCTGCAAAGCAACCCCTCTCCCACTTCGATTTAATGTTAGGATTGTGAGGGCGCAGGTGAGACATCATTTTTCGAGAGACACTCAAATACAATGTGTGTGCAACATATGCAGTGTTTCCTCTTGAATTTTTTCCAGCTGTGGCGGCAAACTCTGTTGGACCTTTTACACAGATCAACCTGTGGCATTATTTCAACAACAAATGTCGTGAGCGCAGTGTTACAAGTCGAGATCACATTTATGTAATTCGAGCATGCAAATCTCTTTGCTTTGCGCGCCGATTTCCTCTGTTTGTGCACAAAAATTCTCGCTAATACAGTGTGATTTAGTGCGTTTATGTAAAAAGTATGTCTCCAACATTTATTAGGTTTGCTAGGAATATTTATGAATGTCTCCAATAAACCTACAGAGCGGCATTGATGCATCCTAAAGTAAAGTGAAACGGCTATAAACATATCCTTAATCTGTATAATTATGAGTTATGTATAAGTATAATTATGAAAATTCATCATAACCGAAAGCTACGCCGTGTTTGCTAGTCTCACGCATCACGCACATGTCTGTCAGTCAGTCAGTCAGTCAGCATGTCACCTTAAAGGGTTAAACAAATGACGCACAGCACTACTACGAATACAGAAAAGTTAACGCTGTTATAATTCCCTTAACTTTTAATATGTTTTGCTGCGATTGTAACCCGCTATTAAAAAAAACAACAACGACTGAATGTTTTGAATGAGAAGCTGTAACGTAGCCGTGGCGGGATGAATTTTGGTGTGGCGTCCTGCCATGGAAGAATGAATGTAAAGTAAACCATGATATGTCATGTAAAACAATTAATTGTAAACTGAAGTAAATATAATTTGATTATATGGTCTGGAATTGGATGTTTTATAAGATAATTTTTTTTTTGCAATTATTTTGCATCTATATTAAAATTAAATTAGGGGGTCTGAAATTTGACCCAAAATAGGGTTACGACAAACCAGCCATATTTACACTATAGTCAACAATAAAATCCATGATATAATAATAACAGCAATGCAAAACTCATTGTGTAGCACCAGGGACTATTAAAGATTTAAAGAGCCCATATTTTGCATTAAAAAAGGTCATATTTTGGTTTTAGGGGTCTCCAACAACATGCTGATATGCATACAAGGTAAAAAAAAAATTATTGTCTTATAATATGCGTATAAGACAAATATATTCTAAATATTAAAATAGTTTTACCTAATTATCCCAGCAACTCCCATATGAATTGTTTAGCGATTCATTTGTTCCCAAACCCCTCCTTAGCACGAAGCTAATCTGCTCTGATTGGTCCGATGACCTAGTCTGTTGCGATTGGTCGATTGCGTTCAGCATGAGACCGAGAAAAAAACCCACCACGGCTATGAAATAGCAGCCAGAGAGTATATGAGAGCCCAATGCAGGAATGCAATACATTAATGTAGTTAAAGACCAGCATATTGGTCTACTTTAAAACCTAACCCCAATTAATAACAACGACACACATTCAGTATTGATCCACACAGTGGCAAAAGTTGAACTATTTTGAAAATTAACCATGCCGCGTGTGTGTAGGAACCACTGAAGGTGGTCATAACAAAGGCAAACAGCAGAGGATCGCCAGTTCAGAAACACACTTAAAATCGGTAAAGGAAGAACAACGCATCACATTTTTAAACCCTGTTTAATAATAAAGTAGATTATAGTAGAATAATATCTCAGGAACACATTACAATAACAGTACAGGAATAATAATGTGTTAATATGTAAACTAAACAACTTTATTATGAACTAAGGATGAATTAACGCATGCGCTAATCATGAATGAACTTTAAACTTGAATTAACTTGAGTCACTTGAGTTCATGTGTAAATTACGGCTACCTTAATTACTTGTTAGTACATAATTGTTTGTTAATTAATGTATTAATTACCATATTAGTTTAACATGTTAATGTATAATTATATCGTGACTTTATTTAGAGGGGCGCATCATCATTAACCCCTTCTTAACGACTCATGAACTCCTTATGCACGTCCGTCTAGTGCATTTACACTGAATAACAATAGACGTGTTTTGTCAACATCAACATGAACAGTTTAAATACAGGTGTTCATGAGTAGTTAAGGATGAGTTAATGGTGGTGTGCCCCTCCAAGTAAAGTCATGACATAATTATGCAGCTTATGAGTTCATGTTGGTTACATTTAGCTTAAACTTAAATGTTAATTAATACATTAGTTAACAACATGTATTAACAAGTAATTAAGGTAGCCGTTGTTCACACATGAACTGTGACTCACGTTGTAGTTAAAGTTAGCTCATGATTAGCGCATACATTAACTCAAATCATTAATTCATAATGAAGTAACGTTTAGTTTACATAATAATACATCATTATTTAAGAGTTACAAATATATCTTGTTCCAATACATTATTCAATTCACCTTTATTTCTATAGCGCTTTTACAATGTAGATTGTGTCAAAGCAGCTTCACATAGAAGATTATAGTACATTGAAACAGTGTCAGTTCAGTTTTCAGTGCTTAACAGCAGCTACACTATTATGAACAGCACTATTATGAACAGCAGCTACACTAATTATTTTCTTTATTCTCTATTTCCACCTGGGGATGCCTGAGAAGAGAGGATGCCAACCAACTAGGATTTCAAAGACAACACATACACTTAATAGACTTCATTAAACATGTACACATAGACATCACCTATATGCTATAAAATTAAGGCGAATGATGTCTGTATATAATAACTTATATTTGATTGTAACTTTAACTTAATTTGACTGTAATGCAATAATTTGCACCTTTTGAAAAGCTGCTTTAAATCAATAACTATTGTAAAAGTGCTATACAGATAAACTTAAATTGAATATTATGAATAAACACACTAACTACACTATAAAACACACTGTAGCAGGGACTTCGCAAATTAGAAAAAGAAAGAATAAAGGGTCCCTTTAGGCCTGAATCACCCTAAATTAACAAAGTAGTGAGAGAAAATGAAGAACGGATCAAAGAAAACTTTAATGAAGACGGAGAAGAAAAGCTTTAATGATTTATCCGCCCTCATCTTTGTGATCTCCAGTATTTACACAAGGCAGTGGCATTTTGAGTGAGCTGCGCTTGTGTCAAATTGCCAAGACAAAATAAAATGTCAGCCTTGCATGTGTTTCTGATAAAGCATGTACAGTACACGTCAAGGTAGAGGCCAGCTATTTTACATGCCTCAGCTATGTAACGTGTAGTCATGTTTCTGTTTTGTAGCTCTGTAGACAGGGAGGGAGAGGGATGGCGTCGAAAATGACTCTGTCAGTTCAGTCGGGCTTTTCCGATAGTGAAAATATGGTTTCGTTTTCCACAACTATCAGACAGTCACGTCCTCCATATGTCCACATTAGATTCAGTCGATCAAACTCTTCGGACTGAAGACACAGAGGGAGATTTGTAGGGCTGTGTTACTCTCGATTCAGCCGAGAGGAGATTTGTGAGGTCGAACTGTCTTAGTGTGTTTACGTTTTGGCACTGAATGCAGATATGGTACGTCTTACATGTCTTGTAGCCCATGTCCGCTCCACCCATATCTTAATTGGACACAAAACAACACTTAAACTGGACCGTCTCGCATGGGACATTCTAGCAGCCAAACACTCTATGTGAATCTGCTCAGACATTAAAATCAGCCGGATAAAATCTGCTAAATAAGCGAAGGATGTGTACGTGCCAGAGCCCAAACAAACACTTCTCACTGTCAATGAATGGTCCAAAATCATCGGTGGATATAGATGGGGCTATCAAAAAAAGCTACAGTATGACTTCCAGAATAGAGTCGTATAGATTTATACAACTTTTGACATACACCGTTTATTTCTCTAATGATTGTCGCACAATGATCAAAATAAAATTTTTGCATAAAAGTTCAGTAATTTTTTTTGGTTACTGTGAGGGACCAAGCCAGCATGTAGTAAGGGGCATACAAAAAGAAAATTTTCTAAATAATTATTTTTAATAAAGTCAAAAAAGTTTTCACAAAATTATATAACCACAATCACTTGACCAATAAATAATCTTAAATGAGTGCGTGTGTGTGTAAGTAAATGTATGCATGTGTGCGTGCATGCCTCACTCTTCATGTGTGGCCACCACACTGGCCATCACAGTTACACTTTATTTATATATTCTGTCCACTATAAGGGACTACATGTTATCTAATTAGAGTATTAGTAGATTGTTAGGATTGGGTTAGAAGAATTTAGAAGTTGGTAGAAGCCGACAAGTTACTTATAGCAATGACTATAGAATACACAAGACATGTCACTCGTATAGTTTTGAATAGGGAAAAGTGTAATGGACAATATGGCAAGTGAAGCCCTGCCTAGTACAGGAGCCAATCATCGATCGCTATAGACCAGTGGTGGGCAAACTTTTTAGACCCGAGGGCCACATCAAGTTTTGCAAACCAAGTAAAGGGCAACATGTCAAATCCTTCAAAAAATTACTTTTATTTATAGTGGCAGCATGCATGGAATAATATGTAATATCGGACAGAATCATGTCACATTAACACAAAACAGATTTTTTAATAGTCATTATTGAGTCAAATTTACAAGTCAAATTAATTTGCACTGCTATTTATATTTACTTATTAATCATCATAAAACAATAAAACAACCCCTTATAAAATATAATAATACTATCAATAGTAATAATAATAATTTTTACAGTGGAGAATAGTAAAGGTATTGTCTGATAGATAAAAATCTAAAAATAAATATTAAAATAAACAAAAAAATTAATTAAATAAAAATAATTCTTAAAGTTTACTATTCAGTCAAATGTACAATAATGTAATTTGCACTGCTTTTAGAATATACAGATCAATTATCCAAAAACTTGTCGAAACTACAAATCTTTGATAAAATAACTTTTTAAAGTGGATGTATGCATGGAAAATATATTCTATGACAAAAATTAACACATTTAACCAGCAATTATTATATAATTTGAGTCAAATTTACAACTATCTCATTTAAGCTTTTATTAATATGATATGAGATAAAAAGGAAGAAGAATCTGAGGCCGTACTCACACCATGTACAGCTGTCTTGTACTGGGCCGAAGCACACTTGTCTCCCCTCCAGTCTCCTCTGATGGCCCGCACTCCCATTATATTCGGGCCTGAGCATGCTTACATCATCGAGGATGAGCTGTTCAGTTTAAGAAGCGCTCTCGAAAAAAAAAAAAAAAAAAAAGGAAGCGCTTATTGCGCGAAAGTGCATTTTAATATCCGAGAGTATGTTCTAATTCTACTAGTTGCACTAACTGTACCACGTGCAATATTGCCATCAAATGGCGTTCACTTGTATTGCATCATTAATTGACTAATTCTGAAACCAAACAGTTACTCAGAAGCAGCATTTTAAAAACTTCCTTGCGGGCTGGATGAAAGTGTTCAGCGGGTCGCATATGGCCCGCGGGCCGTAGTTTACCCACCTCTGCTATAGACTGACGATTCTCCAGGGAGAAGCTCAGACCAGACATGTTCTTTTACGACAGTTTGCTGTTCAACAAACAAACTGGAATCTCAGCAAATACTTGCTTCACAGATATAAGACACATATTCAAATAAAGCTTGAAATATCTACTTTAAATGAACCAAATATACTTGAAAACAAAAGTTTTTTTTTGTTTTGTAATCTGTATGAAAGGAACACAAGGTACAGTCTGTTCTGTCATACACACATCACATGACAGCATTTTGCCATCAAGACCAAGTTGTGGATTACGTCTGATGACCATTGCAATCTGACGATCATTATCCAGAGGATGATACATGTATGTACATAGACCATAAATGAGGTTGGTGTCGTGATCTTGTTCCTTTAAACTGTGGATGCGCATTTCCTTGGGCAACCTGAAAATATATCGATTTTGTTTGATTCGGACGTCTAGAAAGAAAACTTATAAGACATGTTGTTTAATTTTTTTGGTGATTCCAAATATAATGTAATCGTAAGCTTTGCAAACAGTTATGAAGAATTTGATGTTTCCTCATGCAGACATACTGCCCGAGAGGCATTTCAAAGATGGCTGCTGAGTGAAATGACTTCCTTAAAGAGACTCCAAATACGACACTGACATGTACTGTAGTCGTAGTTATAGTAACAGGATCTCTAAAGCAGACCTTAAAAAAATGGGATTTTATTAATTAATATAAATTTATTCAATTAATGTTGTAAAAATAGTTGCAGCTAAATATCACAAGATCCAACTGTTGGCCATATAAAAACAAGTTAAACTGCAAAACCAGTTAAACGTTTAATACAAATTATTTAGGGACTCGGGGGACTCTCTGCTTCTTGACCTTACTTCAGTTTTTGACACTATAAACCATGAGATCCTTATTTCCCGCCTTGAGATATTGGTCAGCATTCAGAACTGTTCTCTTAAATGGTTTAGATCTTATTTGTCAAACTGAAGCTTTTGTGTTAATGTTGGTCAGACCTTTTCATCCTCCAGACCCCTGACATGTGGAGTCCCACAAGGGTCTATCCTTGGACCTATTTTATTTTCTTTATATATTTTACCTTGAGGATCCATTTTTTAGTAAATATGGGGTGGCTTTTCATTTTTATGCTGACGACACCCAGATTTATGTCCCTCATCATTTTAATAATGATAAAAATGGCCTTGACTCCCTTATGAGATGTCTAATTAAGGTTAAAACCTGGCTGTCGTAAATTTTTTAAACTTCAATGAGGAAAAAACTGAACTGGTCTGGTTTGAGGAACCTGCCCCTCTAGATTTATTTTGGTGAGCTATCAACTTATCAAAAACCTGTTGTTAGAAACCTAGGGTTTCAGTTCGATAGTGATCTGAAATCTAACAAACAAGTAAATTCAGCTGTTAAATCCAGTTTTTTTCATTTACGACTTGTGGCAAAAGTGAAGTCATTTCTTTTTTTTAATGACCTTGGGAAGGTGATCCATGCTTTTATTTTGGAAAGACTTGACTATTGCAACTCTTTGTGTGTGGGTTTTAGTCAAAATGCTCTGAATAGATTGCAATTAGTCCAAAATGCGGCTGCAAAACTTCTGACAGGGACTCACAAGTATAAGCACATATCCTCAGTTGTTTCCTCTCTGGGCTGGCTGTCTGATTTTAAATGATTAATTTTAGTTTTTAAATCCTTAAATGATCTTGCAACATCTTATTTATCAGATCTCCTACTTGTATATAATCCTGGTAGGTCACTAAGGTTTTCTGATCAGTTTATTCTTTCTGTACCAAGGTCCCAGTGTAAGTGAAATGGGGATTGTGCTTTTGCTGTTATCGCCCCAAAACAAAGCTTCCATCCCACGTAGACACGCTCCAACTCTATGTGTTTTTTAAAAAGCTTCTGAAAATGCATCTTTGTTCTTTAGCAGTTGAGTCCTTTTAATGTTGAGGGGTTTGTCTTATGTTTTAATTGTTATGTATTTGCTGTAGGACTTGTTATTTTAATTGGTATTGATTGTGGAAGTAGCCACCAGAAGATGGGTTATTTTAATTGGTATTGACACTTTGGGCAATGTTGTGTTGTAAAAGATGTGCTACATAAACTAACTAACTAACTAACTAACTAACTAACTAACTAACTAACTAACTAACTAACTAACTAACTAACTAACTAACTAACTAACTA
>CAIGQZ010032318.1:14168547-14189837 GCA_903798205.1 Danio tinwini
AGATAGATAGATAGATAGATAGATAGATAGATAGACAGATAGATTAATAGATACAGTAGGTAGGTAGATAGATAGATATATTGTATAACCATATAAACGTTCTTATTGAAAGCTGTCAGGCCATGAAATGTGTTAACACATCACCAACTAATGTGAAGCATGCGGATGAGTTGATTTTGAATTGCGCTTAGCATTTGGCTGAGCTAGCTGTCACCTGATTTTAAAGCCCTGGTTGGGGATGCGCATGGGTCACCAGATGTCCCATGTCTTTTTTAGATGTCATTCTGAGCCTGATGTGTAGTTTTCTCTCCACATTACAGTCAGGCACGCATGCACGGCAGAAGGCCCTGTCTAAATATTTATCTCGCTCCAAAGGTGATGTGAAATCAACACTTAATATGCGAGCATCGGAATAACAAACCAAGCAGACCCAGTTTAAACTAAAACTGAACGTTTCAAGTAGAGGATTCTATTAACAAATGAACAACTCACTTTAAATGAACAGCAGAAAATAGTCTAGAGCTGAAGCACAATCTACACTGTAAAACAAAGCTGGGTTCCACAAAATTGATTTGTGTTGGGACAATGTGAAGGAATAAAAGTAAACGTATTAGTTTTTACAAATTTAAGTGAGGGCGGCGAAGGTGGTGCAGTGGGTAGCTGGTTCAAGCCACGGCTGGGTCAGTTGGCATTTCTGTGTGGATGTGCATGTTCGCGTGGGTTTTCTCCGGGTGCTTCGGTTTCCCCCACAAGTCCAAAGACATGTGCTATAGGTGAATTGGGTAAGTCAAATTGTCTGTAGTGTATGTGTATGAATGGGAGTGTATGAGTGTTTCCCAGTGATGGGTTGCAGCTAGAAGGGCCTTTGCTGCGTTAAACATATGCTGGATAAGTTGCCGGTTCATTCTGCTGTGGCGACCCCAGATTAATAAAGGGACTAAGCCAAAAACAAAATTAAGTGAATAAATGAAATGTAAGTGGATTGGACATAAAATATTCAAGTTGTCCCCCAAAAAACTCAAGAATTGTGTAGTTTTAGCTTATATTAAACAAGTAGTTTGATGCAACAGCAAACATTTTTTTTGAGTGTATGCAAGTGAAGACTAAAATTTGATTTAAAGTTGTTTTTTTAACCCAGGCTCATTGTGAAAATGTACTTCTTGATACATTTCTGGAGACTGTCAAATACCTCCCAAGAGGTAAGTTGTTTTGCAATTTTTGTTTTAGCGAATCCACCAGGGGCTGCTGTGTATGCTTTTTGAGATCTCAAATTTCACTATTGCCATTCGTGCCTGCTGTTCTCTCATAAATCCACCAGAGGCTGCTGTCGACTAACTGACTGACTGACCGATCAACTGACCCACTCTCTCCCTTCCCTAAACTCAATTTATAGTATTTTAAAAAGCACGCCACCCTCTTCCCTAAACCCAACCAACAAATCTAAAAAGCAATTCAGAAAAAATAAAAGCCCTCGTCTGATTTTTACCATGTTTTACCAGATTTTCACCTAGTTATTTCCTTTTTTTGGCTTCTGTTTTTGTCTTACCTGCTTTCTGGAACTGTTTTTCACCGGACTCGAACCCCGTCATCCTGGTCATCTTCTCTCTGTTTCTCGAGTCTACTGACGTACATGGTGAGCTAACTGGACAAACTGGTAACAGCTAAAAAGCTGTCCATATGAAGGTAAGTGGTCAGCTGGTAAGTGCAAAAAGGAACGGCGTCATACTGCCCCGTAACGTTCATTTAAAAAATGAAATGCAGCCATACATACTTCTGACTACATAATTGTACATAAATCTCCAACAATGTATATACACTAGGGCTACATTTTCAGAATGAACCTATGTTGTGTTGCTCATGCACTCAGAACACTTCTTTATGGGACATTTCTGTATAGGTTCAATTTCAATATGGTACACTTTTGTATTTGTGCAGTCAAAGAAATAGGATCAATGACTAGGTAACTGTAGATAAATGTAAGTCAGTAATCTTTTTGGGATCTAATTGTGAGCCAGAATCAGAATCGGATCGTGACATCCCCAAATTCCCCACCTTAATGCATGATATCTTGTTGCACTCATACTACATGCTCATAATTGGCTTCAATACTCTGTCTCCTCTCCACCAATCAGCTGGTGTGTGTTGTGTGGTCTGGCACAATATGCAGAGCTGGTGTTCTGTCGATTTGTCCTGCCTTGTCAGATTGTCTTACCTCCCATTCAAAAAGTAGGTAGCACATTTTGATGATTCAAAGCTCATCAGATTTTGCTAGCAGTGTAAATTTTAATGTGGAGTAGTGTGATATAAAGTGTAATATTGCCCTAACCTACCTAATCCCTAACCACTAGAGGGCCTCCCACAACCTGGTAGTGGTGTGAGCTGTTGGCTTGATGAAATCATTTTTATTAGCATTTTACAAATTATCTTCATTAACAGTGCTTAAACATAAATATTTAGGCTCACAGCATCTCATTGCTTAGATGCATTCTATGTTCTCGCGGTTTGAGTTCGTTCTTTCCAATAAGGTAACCTGCGAGACTGCCTGGTCACCACAAGAACACGAATCTGTGCACAGACACAGCCATGGCCTTTGCTTCATTGCCAGCCCTGCCCTGACCCATGCCTGATTTTTTTTTTTTTTAAATTAGACTGCGACAATTTAATGAATCTATTCTTCAGGTGCAGAAAAAGAGGAGGGAAAAATGACAATCAGAAGAGACAAGCACAAGATAATTTTTAGCATTGCATACTCATGATGTTAAAGACAATCTAGTGGCACTTTAATTAAAAATAAGCAATTACAGATTAATAAACTTCATCTGAGATATTTGATCTTGGCCTAGTTTTACAGGCGAAAGTTAAACAATCTAAAACACATTTTTCTGAAATGCAATATTACTGAACACAGCAGGCACACATCATAGGACATCAATATTAGGTTAGATTTAAGTTGTCAGGTGACCAAAATTCAATGTCTAACCAGCATTTAAGGACAACGTGATTTTGACATCCAATAACGACATCAAATTACATTGATATTTGGTTGTTTTTAGGTTGTGTTGGAAAGTGACCAAAATCCAACGTCCTATAGATGTCATAGTGGTAACGTCCACACAACATTATGGTGTAACATGATTAGACGATGATATTTGGTTGATTTTAGGTTGGACATTGACGTCAGCCTGACATTGGGTTCTGACGTCAACGCGATTTTCATTTTTTAAACAAAATCCAATGTCCCCATTTTATATTATTTATATATTATTTGCTTATCAATTTTATTATTTATGGATAAATCTCTGTATTGAATAATGTTAATTGTCTTGTTGTCGTTGTTGTTTTTATTGATTTATTATTGCATTTTCACTTTTGGCTAAATATTGTTCAGCATCATTTCATTGCAGGTTTTAATTTTTTTATTTATACATTTAAAAAAACTCAACTTAGAATCTTTTATAGAATCTTCAATCTGTTTGCTAGATTATTAGAATATGTTTTAAAGAGCCCCTATTATGGGTTTTTGAAAATAACCTTCAGTGCAGTATGTAACAGCACTGAGTGAAGTGAAATATCCAGCTGAGGCTTAAATCTGAAAGTGTGCCGTGTTTAAAACTACTGATTCATCTATAAAAGAGTCCACTCATAGTGCTTCAAATGAATCGTCTTGATAACGAGTCTTTAGCCGTGCTGGTATGACGTTGATACAGAACTTAAGCCACCCATTTGTTGCACAAACCTGGAAAAATTGAAACCCCCCACCCCACCCATAAACACAGTAGCAAGAAAAAGAAGAACACAGTAGCAGACCCTGGTTAAATCATGTTGTGAAGACGCTGTGCTCAGCTGGATATTATTGGAAGTGTGGGTATTATTGGCAGTACTCCACTAATCAGAGCAAGGTAGGGCCCCAAAATTATTCTGCTTAGGGGCCCCGAATATACAGGGCGGGCCCTGACAATATGGCTGCCGTCACGTCATCCAGGTGGATGCTGAACCTGGTGGTGGATTCCCCTCAAAAATGTGTAAAACGCTTTGAGTGTCCAGAAAAGTGCAATATAAATGTAAGGAATTATTATTGTATGCTAAAAACAGCTAAAAGCTAACATGTTAGCTTTTATACATAGATGTAGAGTACACAAAAACATATCCTGCTTGAATGCCCCTATTGCTTTTTATTTTACTATAAATCCTTTATTAAACGCATGATGAAGACATCCTGTAAGCCTGGTATCGTGGTTGTGAGGTTACAGATGGTGAAGTTACCGTTGGTCTTAAGTAGTTGATGAGAAGATGTTGTGACCACATGAGAAACTCATTTAAATGGCACTGCGGGAGTGAAGTGGGTCGAGGATGGATTGTAAACACTAAATTCGGTGCTGTATGATTTGAGATGAAAGGCCCAATCACTACCAATACGCAGTTACAGATATATGTTTAGATAAATCTAGGGTGAAAGGGTGGGCTGTTTATGAGCTATGGGAGCAAAGGAAGTTGTAGTCTGAGAGTGTGCTCTGGTCCTTTGGGTACAGTACAACAGTGGCCAAAGGAAACATACTCCCTGCCCGAGCAAGAGAATTCTCATGCCATTGGAAGGATGGGCTAGCCCTCATTAGGGACGTCCAATCTCTGAGTCACTAATACATCTCACGTAGAGATATGCATCAAGGCAGCCCACGCTGTCTCTGCTTTGACCTCAGCACACATGAATCTTCGCAGTCGCACATATTTGTTAGTGTTACTGTACACAAACACATCATAAATACCCACTTCCACACCCACACATCCGATCGTACCGCAAACATCTTGTACTATCACATCCTGGCCTGTCTGACATTTTGATGTTGTTAACCCTTACTCATAAACGACTTCTTCCTGTGTCAGTGCTCACTGAGAGCCATTCAATGCTATAAAGTGTGTACAGCGCAGTTAACATCATTTCACAAGCTTCGCTGTGACTAATTCCTAGCACACGTCACTTACAACTTTTCTCACAGTGAACATCCTGCTTCTCTCATACTTGGGTCTAAAAATAGAGAATGTCAATTGGGCATTGACAAATAAAACTCTCATTCTTTTTTTTTTCTCAGCGAGAAAGTAATTGTTAGAAACATTGTACAACAGGCAGAGGCATTCACCAATCAGTGAAGTCACCATTGCCATGGTAATAGTGACTTCTCAACGCAACATAGCTCTTAAAGAAAACTTATCACACAGTTTTGGCCAGTCCCATGTCAAACTTAGATACCTACTGCATAGAACTAAAAATATTTGCCTGAACCTAATGGGTTCAGGTGGGTTCGGGCTAATTTCTATAATTTTAGACGGGGTTGGGCCAGTAAATAAACAGTCAAGTGATTAGCGCGAGAAAGAAATCAAATTGTTTGTTACAACAGTAAAATCCCTCCCTGCAAAGGTGAAACAAATAATGACGGAGAAGTCATAAAGAGCGAATTTTGATTGTGGTCTGGCTAGCCGCCAGTGGTCATTCTAATGGCCAAGGTATTTCAGCAGTCGCTCATACACTGCGTGTTACGGTAGAGCGCTAAACAGCAATGTACAGCATGTACAGCAAGCTGACAGGGAAATGATGAGGTCACTTGTTACATTGAAACCGCTGTCATGGAAAATGAAATGGATGTTCTTGTCTGGTGGAAGATGAACAAACAATCCTACCCAAAACTTGCAACATTAGCCAGATCAGTACTATGCATCCCGGCCTGTAGCAGCAGCGCAGCAGTGAAAGGGTGTTCAGTGCTGCTAAATGCACCATCAGTGAGTGCAGGACTGCGCTGGATTCAATAATGTTCCTTCACAAAAACACGTAGCCTAATCTTGGAGGGTAAAGTATTTTCAAATTATAACTAAATATTAATTAAATCATAAAAGTATAATATAGTCAGAGTATATAGGCTAATGTTGGCATTATTATTTTATTATTCAGCTTCACTGTCGCCTCAAGGCCAGATTGTTAAGAGAAGTGTCAAAACAAACCTCGCAGAGTCTTTATCTTAATTTCATTATTGCCAAATACCCTTCATAATTTAGTTTAATGTAATTTGTTAGGAAAGACAAATTTTTAGTTTCAGTGTATTTTTTAGTACTTTTTAGTCTTTAGTTTTAGTGTGTTGGCCAATTTTAAGGCTAAGTGTATGTACCTAGGCCTATTTAGAGTGCTGAGATGTTATGATGTTACAGAGGACTTATTTTATTTCTTTGTTCCAACTTCTAAGTGGCCTATAGCCTGTGTGTGTTATGAAAAAATTATGTTAAAAAACGGATAAACGACTCTGTGTGCGAGAGCTGTGTGCATGTGCACATTTGAATAATGTGGGGCTATAAACGGGTTCGGGCTTTTAAAAAGCTATTAATCAAATTCTGTTAGGGCCGATTTCTGTTATGGGTGTTCATACAGTGCAAGGTGTTCCATCCTACATGATGTCATGTGTGAAGAATTATTGTCGAAAAAAAAACAAAAAACTTTCCACAATTAAGGAGGAATATAAATAACTCAGAAGGACGATTTTTGACAAAGAAATGTTTTTTGAATACTCAAATAAACAGGCTATGGTTAGCATAGGAATCAAACTCTTTAACAAGTAAAGTACTTTAAATGCATGATATACCATAAGTTTTAAAATTTCCAACAGATTAGAACAAGCAATAGACAGCAATAAAGAGCCAGTAGAAGCATGCCTTAAAGAAGCATGACTGAGAGTGAGAAGGAGAGACTCAGGCAGAAGAAACACCTGTGAGAATGAATGTCTTACAATGGTTATCTGATATATTTATATACTTGAGTTTTCACAGCCCGTTTGCAATGACAGATGAGAAACACACATCCACACAAATTCTTCGATGTTTACTATGCTCTTCAGTAAAAAGACAAATGCACACAAATAAAGTTAGTGTAGACTCTGACAAAAAGTCATGACAGCAAATGTTTATATGTTGCTTCATCTTATTTTATAAAGTTAATCAGGTTTCATTTTTTGTCAGTTATGAAAAACTTAATATTTTAGTCAGTTTGAGTGATATAAATTGGGATGACTAGAAAAGTGACTATTTGATTCAACTTGATAGAAATTGCAAAAAATAGAAATAGGAATCTTATGGCAGTTTGTAGCAATTTGATTTGCTAATTTATAAAAAGTTGTATGATTCCATTTGACCCACTTTTTTAGGATTTCAAAACTCTTCAGGCTTCTACAGTAGCTGTACCTAGAATAGCAAAGTCCACTAAAGGAGGTTGAGCGTTTTCATAGCTGGCTCCAAAACTCTTACATAATCTTTCTTATAATGTCAAAGGCTAGAATAAGAAAAATGGCTAATTTTTTAAAACTAAAATAAAGCCCAATTTTTTAAAATAAAGCATGTCTTTAAATGCATTATTTCACTCTAACATTAACATATCTTGTTTAAAATATTATGAATAGCAGCTAATTCTCTTTCTTTTGCTTTCTATTTTCATCTCTATTGCCCATCCCAAGACCTCTAGGGATTGTGCAGCACCACTCTATTTGATCCAAGACCTGTGAATGATGCCAACCCTACAAGGACTCGCTGAGATGATGTTCACCCTTGAGGACTTCACGAGATGATGCCAACCCTATGAGGACTTGATGAGATGATGCCAACCCTCCAAGGACTTTATGGAGAACACCAAAATCTTAAGCAATACAGAAATACACTTCATTAAAAGTGTATTATATACACCCACGCTGCTATAAACACTAACACCTGCGAGTGCATCGTGACATCTCTGAGTGTGCAGCAGTAATTCATGAGAAAGACTTGGTTCAAACCAATCAGCGCGCTCTATTGTGTTTGCGGTGTAACTTCATTATTATGCATGATAGCTTTAAAGAATGTTTTTACCTGTTACAGTGTTCAGACGACAGAGAGACGCCAAGTTGTGTTGCCAAAACAAGTGGAAGAAGAATAATTTGGAGACATGGGTCGTCAGTGTTGCATTTATTAACGTTGCTGCATTTATTAACGTGCTGCAACAAAGGTTTTGTTTTCATTTTCCTGCTATGAGAGCGCAGCTGGACTCGTGTAGATTACAGTGCATGCATCATGCGACAGAAATGCATTTGTAAGGAACATTTTTTTACCCAAAAGCTTTTCACATCTGGAAATGATGAAATACGGATTTGCAACTCGTCTCCTTTTAAAAAGACACGGTTCTAGTTTGTGTTGATTGTCCTGTTGCTACAGATTTGGTAAGTGTATATGATCGGTGTTCTTTGTTTGTTCATTCAGATAGCAAAGTTAGTTTGTTTCGTTCATAAGTTTACAGTATGTTAATATCACTGCAATATTATACTACAATATTATAGACTGAAAGATCCGCTGTAAATGCTGCTCTCCGAATGTAAACATGTAAACACCACAATCAAACTATTACGGTCGTGTAGGATTTTCGCAGCATTTTGTGACAGGATAGTCTATACACACATGGCTTTCTGACGCTACCTACCGAGTGCATCTAAGTTACCTAGAAATGCAGAGGATTTTTTTCTCCCATTCGCCGTGCGGTATCAAACATTCCATTAAAACTCCACTCTCCAGCAGTTCCTTGCATACAATATGTCATTTGTCATGGGGGGCATGCATGAAATGTTCCTGAATGAAAGTGAAAGTGCCAAACTGCAGATAAAGTCGACAAAGTAAGAATTTGGCAAATAATTTGATTACTGATGTCCATGTAAACACATTCACTGTTTTTTTTCCCTGCGTCTGTGTGTTTGTTTTGCCTCTGTGAATATCAGTGCATGCCCAAATGGAACCTCCCATTTTCATGCAAAATCATAATCATTTAGAGGTTTTTGCATCTATCATATTCTTATTCTCTCCACCCTATACACAAAATATTGTGACTTTCTTATTTTGATTGAAATGGAATAACAGGCACCTACAGAAATTAAAGGGGTGGCCCACAGTGTATTTTTAAGGTTTGGTTGTGTTTAAAAGGTGCAAAGCAATGTGTGCTCATGCTTCATTTGTAGAAAATCACATAATTTTTTCATATATCTTAGTTTGATTATATACAGCTACCCAGCTAATATGAAAATGATTGTAGGTGCATCCCAAATCGCATACTTATGCACTATTCTATGCCATTTTGTAGTATAAATAGTGTAATTAGTGCTTTTACACTGAAAACTTGAAAAATAATAAGTGCACTTTATTACCCAGATGATGCACTCATTCAACCGGTAAAATGAAGTGTGTTATGATGGACACTTCACGCACTTAACAGCCACAGCTGTTAGTTAGCATGTAGTAGAAGGGGCGGAGCTATCGGGCGCACATGTTGGATAACTTTATGTTTGATTGTGAACGCAAAATTCTCCTACAAGAGTGATTAGTGCCTCCCGATAGTGAATGCGGTTATACTCATGGCAGGTATTATTTGGTACTTTGGTCATTTACTTCACTAATTTGGCAACCGTCAAACGTCATCAGGGAAATAGTTTGAATTTCCGCTTAGTACAAAAAAAAATTGTGTTCCATTTGGGACGACACTACATACATATACTATGCTGTTGAGTGTGTAAGTGCATAGTGTATAATGTGCCATTTGGGACGCAGTGTGTCATATTTCCTAGTTCCTCTGAAAGGCCTGCCCTCAAGAGTCTCTGATTGGTCAGCTAACATAATGTACTGTGATTCGTGGATTCGCTCAGCGTTACCATGTCACGCCTCTACAAGCACGCATTTTGCGATGTATAAACCGTCAGTCAGAGCAACTTTTAGCAACGTTAGTTGCTTGAATCAGACAGAAAAGAAGAGCACACAGCTGAACCTCAAGCCTGCTCCCTAATATAATATCTGACAAGTGTCTTTCATATATATCTGGAATAAGCATGTGTAAGTAATATGAAACGTTCTTATATCTTTTGCAAGTTTGTTATTTGAGATGTAGAACGCAGGGAAAGCATCCTCATAGAGAGACACTGCAGCACGGCTGAGGATTTTGGCTGTTTACAGCGTTTTGACATGTAAATATGAATTTGTAGCTAAATTGTTAGCGGTGCCAAACAGCATTTCCCGTTGTTTACATCCTTGTTTACGTCCTCACTACAACATACCGTTTACGCTAGAAGCAGGTAATAGATAAATTTTAACAAATACAAATACTTACAGGTTGTGTCTCACAATTTTACGAAAGCTTTATTGTTTTTAGCCAAATTTAGCACTGAACTGGGAGATATTCTGGAAGCTGTCCTTTGTCAAATGCTAACTATATATATTTTTTTATAATTCTGTTGAACATAACTAAAATTAAATTGTAAGCACTTTGGAAGCACTTGTTATGTCCTTTAGAAGCCCAAATACAGAAACACAAGAAGCTCTGTGGAAATAGCAGCTTTTGGACGGCATTTTAGCTTTCTCTGCTATAACTGAATATGAACGGAATGTATGTAACCAGAAGCCATTGTTATTTCACTAGCCCAGATGGATTTTTTTGCAGTCCTCGAACTTCGTTCACGGTAGGCTTTGCTAAGCTAACTCTGTAAAAGCCAATGTCTCCCTTTACATTGAACTTTGAGTGTATTACATTCAGAGATGTTGTTTATGTTCACAGAGCTACAGTTGAAGTCAGAATTATTAGCCCCCCTGTTTATTTTTTCCCCCAATTTCTGTTTAACGGAGAGAAGATTTTTTTCAACACATTTCTAAACATAACAGTTTTAATAACTCATCTCTAATAACTGATTTATTTTATCTTTGCCATAATGACTAAATAATATTTTACTAGATATTTTTCAAGACACTTCTATACAGCTTAAAGTGACATTTATAGGCTTAACTAGGTTAATTAGGTTAACTAGGCAGGTTAGGGTGATTAGGTAAGTTCGTGAATATCGATGGTTTGTTCTGTAGACAATCGCACAAAAAAATTAGCTTAAAGGTGCTAATAATTTTGACCTTAAAATGTTTTTAAAAAAATTGAAACTAGCTGAAATAAACAAATAAGACTTTCTCTAGAAGAAAAAAATATTATCAGAAATACTGTGAAAATGTCCTTGCGCTGTTAAACATCATTTGGACAATATTTAAGAAAAGAAAAAACTTTAAAGGGGGCTAATAATTCTGACTTCAACTGTACATTACACATCAACAAAAGTTTAAAATATAATATTGTAGTGGACCACCTCTTTAAACTAAAACAAAATTTTGGTGACATTTGGGGGCATGCCACCTTTTAAAAATCACCTTTTAAGCTATACCTGCCAACAGTACAGTTTTTCCCGGGAGTCTCCCGTATTTCAGACCCATCTTCCGTATTGTTTAGTCTCCCGGAAAACACCCGGAATTCCACCCCTCCCCAGCTTTTTGGTACAGTCCGGCCTGAAACCAGGTGCATGTTCGGCACCAAACCTATTGCGCAACCATCCCCATGCGCACCAAACCCAACGTGCACCCCCCTCCACCCCCACCGCTCTATACTTCACGCACGCACATATTCCCCTGCCCCTACCTGGTCTTCCAGATTTTATGAACCAAATGTTGACAGGTATGTTTTAAGCCATCTAAATGAAGTGTTTAGCTATGCTCATTTCTAATAAAAAAATTACATTTTGATATACAGTATCCACAATGGGAAATCTACAAAATATGATCATGGAACATGATCTTTGGTTAATATTCTACTGATTTTTGGCATAAAAGTAAAATCTATTATTTTGACCCATACAGTACATTTTGGGATATTCCCTACACCCACACAACATAAGAGAACTTAAGGTATTGTGGTCCAGGGTCACATTAGTAAAATTACATTAGTAAAGTTACATTTCTTGGGTGCTCTTTACTAGAACATCTATTAATGGCTCTTTGTTTTGTCTTACACAATGTTTCGGAGACAAACTTGATTACTTCATGAGCCTTAATTGAGAGCTTCTGAGCTGTAAAAGAGCAATCTCTCAGCAGTTTTTTTTCACTGGTTTGTGTTAGCTCTGTTGTGCGTGTGTGTGTGTGTGTGTGTGTGTGTGTGTGTGTGTGTGTGTGTGTGTGTGTGTGTGTGTGTGTGTGTGTGTGTGAACAGAGCAGAAATAGTGTCACAGGCTACAGCAGTCAGTCTGCATCACACTCAGTTGTGCTGAGAGGAGCTCTTGTGCTTCAGAGCCACATTAGGTAAATGTCACTTCACCAGTGCAACCCTGCCATAGGGAGACAGTGTGCACTTGAGTGTGTATGTACAAGTGCACTTGTGTGTGTGCGCTCTGTGACTCTAGCTTGGCACTTGTACTTTTGTGAGCAGCTCCAGCAGTTCTGCATGAGATGACTTACTGCATCAATCTTAAAACACTTACAAAGCCTGTGGCTAATTACTCGACTTCAAAAGACTGCGCAGACTAATTCATTGTTAAACTACCAGAACATAGTTTATGATACAGTTAATGATGATTAAACCGAGGGAGTATGGATCGGAATGTATTTCTGTCATGTGATTTCTGTGAATGCATATTATATTAATGGATCTTTACATGCCCCAGTGCTTGCCAGTGGCTTTCTGGTGAATGTGTCAGGTTAAATGACACTCAGTAATGTGCTATATCAGCTGATGCTTGAGAACAGGCTAGTTTCACATAAACAAATACAATAACGCTCTATATTCTTTTCTGTGTGTTTGAAATATGACATTTACCCCCTGTTTCTGCATGTTGAGTGCACTGTGAACACAGTAGCCTTTGACATTTGCTTATAATGAAACCTAAAGCATAACATCTGGGTGCATTTCTGTGTACATCAATGATTTAATAATAATTGAATTAATAATTATTCAATAATACAAGGCGACGCAGTGGCGCAGTAGGTAGTGATGTCGCCTCACAGCAGAAAGGTCGCTGGTTCGAGCCTCGGCTGGGTCAGTTGGCGTTTCTGTGTGGAGTTTGCATCTTCTCCCCACGTTCACATGGGTTTCCTCCAGGTGCTCCGGTTTCCCCCACAGTCCAAAGACATGCCGTACAGGAGAATTAGGTAGTCTAAATTGTAAGTAGTGTATGAGTGTGTATGAGTGTGTATGGATGTTTCCCAGAGTTGGGTCGCAGTTGGAAGGGTATCCGCTGCGTAAAACATATGCTGGATAAGTTGGCGGTTCATTCCGCTGTGGCGACCCCAGATTAATAAAGGGACTAAGCCGAAAAGAAAATGAATGAATGACTAATACATTCAAATATGAAACTTTAACTGTAGTACTCCTATGAAAAACATAGTTTTAATTTCAGTATTATATTAAGAAGTAAGCCAGGAAAAAAGCAAATGCTACAGTATAACAGAGAGCACCACTGTAGAACAGTGAATGTGTCAAGGTCAATAAGTCTTAAAATATCAGATAAGTTGACCTTTTTATGACAGGTTGTTAATTCAGGTTGTGAAATGTCAGATGGTCTGACTGTCCCAAAATAAAGATGATGCAAACTATACAAGACATTTTAAAAGTCATAACATGTTAAACTGTAACGCTTTATTTTGATGGTCCCTATTGCACATTTTGTTGACTAAAAGTTGCATTGCAACTTTATGCCAATTAATTTTCATTTGAGTATTAGTAGACTGTCTGCTTAATATCTGTTGATTTTGCCCCTTCAACAGACATTTAACTGACTATAAGAAACTTTGCAAGTACATGTCAACTTACACTAACCCAAACCCCAACCTAACAGTCTACTTATACTCTATTAAGAGTTAGTTGGCATGTAAATGCAACTTAATTTAAATTCAACAAAATGCGTTAAAGGGACCATCAAAATTAAGTGAAATCATGTAACTACTTGGACATCAATTTGATAGTCCCCTTTGAACAATCACTAATAAGTGATTTCAAATCTATGTGTAAACTAATTCTCATTAATTCATTAGTATAGTAGAGTTTGTAAAGTGTCAGGGCATTTACATAACATGATTTTTTAGCTAATATTTAACTTTTTTATGCATTAATTTTCACAACAATGGTGTTTTGTGGGCCAAAACATAAGTAGGTGAAAAAAATGTGAAAAAGTGTAGACTTTAAAATGACAAATTACACTCTCAGTCTCAGTGATGATGTCATGCATATGTATTGCCTTTAAAATAATGTTACCTAAGCATCTAAAAAATGTTGGGTTTTAAGCTATGTTAGATCAAATATGGACAAATGGAGCCCTGCATGCAACATCCCAGCATGCAATATACTTTGTTTTAAGCAAATCAAGCATATTATTTTGGAATCACTTTACTTTGATGGTCCCTTTAACACATTTTGTTGAATTCAGGTTACATTGCATCTACATGCCAAATAACTTTTTGATTATCAGTAGATTGTTAGGTTGGGTTTAGGGTTAGTGTAGGTTGAAATGTACTTTTCTTATAGTTATAGTTCCTATAGCAGGGTTTCTTATAGTCAGTTGAGGGAGCAGTATCAGCAGATATTAAGCAGACAGTCTACCAATACTCAAATGTAAAAGTATTTGGCATGTAGTTGCAATGAAACGTTTACAAAATATGCAATAGGAGCCATCTAAATAAAATCTTACCACAATTTTTAAAATTTGCTATCCTTCAATTATTACCTCTCAATAGGTTCTGGGTTTTTATTCGCTTTCAGTAGGCTACATATTGTATCATACACAGAGAGAAAGTACAACTATGTTTATTATTTTGTGTCCACAATTTACCTAAAGGACAGGAACTGCTTAAAACATGGAACAAATAAGTAAATTGTGCAGACAGTTTAGTAAATCAAGGGAAATAATTAAGAAATTGTGCACACTATTTACTTAAAATAACTGAACAAATGAATAAATCATGCAAACCCTCTAGAAAATTGAGGGAACAGTATACTATTATTATTTGTATGCCACGTGTCACAAACCCAACATTCAATCATTCATTTTCCTTTGGCTTGGTCCCTTTATTAAACAGGGGTCGCCACAGCGGAATGAACCGCCAACTTATCCGGCATATGCTTTACACAGTGGATGCACTTCCAGCTGCAACTCAGTACTAGGAAACACCCATACACACTCATTCACACACATACACTACGGCCAATTTAGTTTATTAATTTTAGCTACAGTGTAGCGCATGTCTTTGGACTGTGGGGGAAACCGGAGCACCTGGAGGAAACCCAGGGAAACATGGGGAGAACATGCAAACTTCACACAGTCCCAGCCGGTACTTGAACCAGCGACCTTTTTGCTGTGAGGTGATAGTGCTAAACTCTGAGCCACCCTGTCACCCCCACAAACCAACAATTGTTTAAAAAAAAAACTATAATTGCTAAAAAAAAAAAAAATAACCCATCATCTGGGTTTGTCTATATACAGTATCACCTAATTTTGCCACCAACCACCACCAGCAATTTTTAGAGTATCTTGTTTTAAAAAAAATATTGTTTGATATTTCTTCACAAACTATTGCAAAACGTTAACTGTTTACAGTATATACTGTGCGCAAAAAAGTATGTTCTTAAATTTCTTCCAGCATCACAATAAGTGATGTTTCACAAACAAATTTCGAGAGGAGCACGTGATATGATTGACCGCAGGTGGTCTCTCATCTTTAATCATTAGTTAAGGCAAGGCAAGGCAAGGCAAGTTTATTTATATAGCACATTTCATACACAGTGGCAATTCAAAGTGCTTTACATAAACAAGAATAAAAAGACAAGTGTAAGAAAATAAAAAAGCAAATAATAAGAATGATTAAAAACAGATAAAAATGTGTTAAATGGGTTATAAAAGAATAAAAAGAAAAGAACAATAGTGGGATCTGTCGGACGTAGCACAGTGCTCATTCAGTAAAGGCACAGCTAAACAGATGTGTTTTCAGTCTGGATTTGAATGTGTCTAATGTTGGAGCACATCTGTTCATTTCTGGAAGCTGATTCCAGCAGCGAGGGGCATAGTAGCTGAAAGCCGATTTACCCTGCTTTGACTGAACTCTTGGAATTTCTAGTTTATATAATCCTAGAGATCTAAGTGTTCTATTAGGTTTGTATTCAGTCAGCATATCTGTAATGTATTGAGTTCCTAGGCCATTTAGTGATTTATAGACAAGTAATAATACTTTAAAATCTATTCTGAATGTAACTGGGAGCCAGTATAGGGACCTGAGGACAGGTGTGATGTGCTTTGATATCCTGGTTCTAGTCAGAATCCTGGCCGCAGCATTCTGGATGAGCTGCAACTGTCTGACTGTCTTTTTGGGAAGGCCCTTGAGGAGGCCGTTACCAATCAGATTAATCCAAACTCACTATAAGTAGCCTAGTAAATAACTACTCCCTTATCTTCGTATTCCGAAGAAAGCCCCCATCCACCCCTTCTCCCCCCTTTTCTTGCTTTACCACGGGGAGCTCTCGAGAACTACCTGATCTTGTACTCCCCTTACATGCTCAATCGACCAGGTGAGAGCCCTGGGCTCAACTATCTCCGAGATCAGGGTTTTCTCCTGGGACAGCATGCCAAACCTGCTAATAGCATCAAGCAATATCTAAGTGTGAACTTTTGAAATGTGTGTGTTTCAGTTTGTTTGGTTGTACCAGGAGTGTCTTTAATCCACCGACTGCATGTACAGTAAAACTGAGAACATAATCTTTGTCAGAATACCAGCCTAACCAAATAACGCACGTAAAAGATGAAAAGAAAACATCAAGCTGAGCGAACCACTTTAATCAAGCACAGGTCTCAGACGCAGAAGCCATGCATGAGAGGTCATGTCACTTTCACAACAGACCAAAATAAGGTTCTATCCTCATGTCTGATCTCTGATTATCTTCTCATCTTATTTAATGAAGCATCTCAACTCTTGCACCGTGCGTTAACCTAAATTTGACATCTCTCCTAGACCCACAGCTTCTTCCGCAGTGTTCTCGTTACCGCGGATCTCTGGTAGGATGTAGTGTGTAATTGGATACAGATGTTGCCATAGCGGCTCTCACTAGACTGTTGTTTTAGCCTAGGCAAAGCACTTTCCTACATACCAGCCTGACCTCCCTTTGAAACGCTTCCAAAATTACATGCCTTTGTAGCGTTTTATGGGATCTTCTGATGTGCAGTGACCAAGACAGAAAGGTGAAGTCAGTTTTGGGTGGTTATTACATCAGGTGTAGTCATAGGTACTGTGCTCATTCTTTTTTTTTTTTTATTAATTAAACAGTTAATACAAACAATGCAGATATTATTACTGCTTATATGTTGCTTGTGGCAAATATCATATATTGTGTATACTGTATGTGAACATGTTTGTAATGCTTACATTCAGGATTTAAAAACAATAAGCATCAGTTTAGTAGGTGTATGCTATACCAAAGTAAGTTATTTGTTTAAATTATTTTTATTTATTTTTTCACAGTCAACTTGGAAGTTACAAATTCTTTGCCAGCTTACTTAATTGTGTTGAAGATCTTGTGCAGTTTCAGCATTGGCTTCCCAACAGTCATCACAAAACACTAATTGATTTAATGGCAAAAAAGTTGATGTCAGTTTGACATCCACACACATTGTTGCCTCTTTGACCGCCAAAATACAGATACAAACAGTATTATTATATAAGAAACGTTCTATTGATCTGAACGCTTCAATTCCATATTTCAAATGAAGGGTTCAGATACAGTTGCAATCAGAATTATTGAACCCCCTTTGAATTTATAATAATAATGTTTAACAGAACAAGGAAATATTCACAGTATGTCTGATAATATTTTTTTTTTCTTCTGGAGAAAGTCTTATTTGTTTTATTTTGGCTAAAATTAAAGCAGTTTTTAATTTTAAAACCCATTTTAAGGTCAAAATTATTAACCCCTTTAAGCTATTTATTTTTTCCATAGTCTACAGAACAAACCATCGTTATACAATAATTTGCCTAATTACCCTAACCTGCCTAGTTAACCTAATTAACCTAGTTAAGCCTTTGAATGTCACTTTAAGCTGTATAGAAGAGTCTTGAAAAATATCTAGTCAAATATTATTTACTGTCATCATGTCAAAGATAAAATAAATTAGTTATTAGTGATAAGTTATTAAAACTATTATGTTTAGAAATGTGTTGAAAAAATCTTCTCACCGTTAAACATAAATGGGAAAAAAAATAAACAGGGGGGCTAATAAATCAGGGGGTTGAATCATTCTGATGCCATCTGAAATTTTCTTTTAAAATGAGCTTGTGTAAGTTTCCAGCAGGCATAGGACATCAACATGACGTCAGATTGACGTTATACCCCAATAACATAAAGATGTGGATTTTTGTTTGGAAATGAAAATCAGGTTGACGTCAGAACCCAATGTCAGGTCGACGTCCAACATCCAACCTACAATCAACCAAATATTAACATCTAATCATGTTACCACTTGGTGTTGTGTGGATGTTACCCCTATGACATCTATCAAATGTTGGATTTTGGTTGCCATACCTGACAAAAAAATGTTAGTATTTGACATTAATATGACGTTGGTTTAAGATGTTGGCTCAATGTTGGTCATTTTTTTTAAACACAACCCAAAATCAACCAAATATCAACGTCATTTGAGGTCTTTATTGGGCTTCAAAATAACATTGTCCTGACGCTGGCTAGACATTAAATTTTGGTCACCTGACATCCTGACTAAAAAGCTAACCTAATATTAACGTCTTATAATGTTGTGTGCGTGCTGGGTTCAGCATTTTCACTTCTATGGCAAATAATAAGTGCTTTTCATTCCCTTTAAATTGAAATAATTCAACATAGAAGGTTCAGAAAAAGGCTAATTTTAGAAGAAAATTTCAGACAGCATTTAGAGGTTTTTGCATCTGATCTCTTCACATTTACACCGGATTTTGTGTTCCTAATGCATGTAAACTAAAATCACATCAAAATGACATCTAACATTGGTAAACCTCCATTAAAAACAAGGAACTTGTGCAAACTCTAGAAAAGACGCAATATGCGAACGGCCCCTAAAACAGATCTCATCAGTTGATCTTCTAGCACAGACATGGTGGATTCACCTGATTTGTTGACAAATGGGTTGCCATTCCTTGGCAGTTCGTGGGTCCTTTACTGGGCCTTTTCCCCTTAGCAATGAAACTTTCCAAAGATGTCTGTTTCTTTCTCATGTTGCTGCTTGTGGGTTAAATTTGGGCTCTCAAGTGACTGAGATGTAGCCGAAAGAATGCAGTCACTTTTCAAAATAAAAAACTTTTCAAAATAAAAGATCATTCAGACTCAGATAATAAATAAAACAGAAATAATTAATGATTTCTTGTGCGGCCTGGTACCAATTAATCCATGGACTAGTACCAGTCTGCAGCCCGGTGGTTGAGGACCAGTGAATTACAGGACTGTCCTGTTTGTTTCTGACAGTCTTACTGTATTGTTCCAAAACACATCTACCACCCTGAGTTGGATTTTCTTGAACAGTGGATCACAAGTCAATGCCCTGAAAGACCCACAACTATGAATATGTTATATGTCTCCAAATTAAAATACATCAGATTCATCATGCTCATAGAAAGGCCAGTTTAAAGACATGATTTGGTTGTGTCTGATGATAGAGACATCCAAAATGTACACCTGGGGTTCCTCCAATGTTAGGTTTGAAAAACAACTCTTTCAGGAGAAAGAAAAATGGCTGGTGAATGGAAAAACTGTTTCCATTCCACTGCACAGAACGTATAACATCTTCGTAGGCACCAAACTTAAAGGTAGAACTTAAAGGGTAGTTGTCTGTACTGTAGTTTAACTACTTAAAATTAGGAGTAACATATTTTGCCAAGTGAACATTTTTAAGTAGCTTTCCCAATACTGCTACCTGCCTGACATGCTGAACACATTCCAAAATGATGAAAGGTTCTTCTGTGATTTTTATTATTTGACTGTTCGTCCTTGTAAGCAGCTTTGACACAGTCTACAGTGTATAAAGAGTTGACTCATGGGGGTGACACGCTTGTATAATTACAGCAATAACATCAACCCCTGCCAAGTCATTTTAGTACATTCACTGAGTGTGCGTAAATGCATGTGCTCATTCCCACTGATGTTCAAACTAATGTCATCTTCAGAGCAGACAGCCTAACAGTCGCTAAAGTCGTGTCACCTCAAACTTTTCTCACCTTCTCTTAATGTGTCTGGGGAAGGTGACTGTAAGAAAATGAATACACTTTTTATATGGTAGCACTGACTGATCAAATACTGTATATTTTATCTAATAAAAAATAAATAAAATACATTCATATGTACAATATACATCTATATTATATAGAGATAATAATGAGTTTATTGAGGCAAAAGTCATAATTTTACATTAAAATAAAATGTGACATTAAACAGTTAAACAGTTATACAGTTAAATTATTCAACTGAATAATGATAAAACAGCTTAATTATCATAGCTAATAATTCAGGAGGGCTAATAATTCTGACTTCAAATATATATATCAGCAAAGTTGTGTGTTGGTACAGAGTATAGGCTTAAGATCTTAACACTTTCCAGATAACTCTTTATACTGTTTAGTTATATATTTCGAATGGAAAAAAATCCACATTTCCCAGCATAAAAGCCTTCTTACGTCCTGTGATACTGTGATAATACCCGTGATGTTGACATGGTTGCCAGACATAAGCAACTTAGTCTTTTAATTTCATGCAATTTAACCAAATCAGTTTTCCTCCCTCTGTGATGTAGACTGAAGGAATGTCTCATTTACACATAGACAGTGACAACTGGAAGATGAAAGCAGAAAGAGGGGTTTTGCTGTGAATGAAAGAGAGAGAGAGAGAGAGAGAGAGAGAGAGAGAGAGAGAGAGAGAGAGTTACAGATGAGAATGCAGGGGATTGTGGCTGATCGGTCTATGTTCACGGTCATGGACTGTTTCCCATCCCAGAGTTCAGGGGGTCAGCATTTGTAACAGAGGCTTGTTGTGAGTGCACGAGGAGCAGCGTGAAAGCAGGAACAATGGCCGTTTATCACCGCAACAGCCAGACACTGTCAAAGGAGCCACTACTGAAATACTGTTTTTAGACTAAAGATCTATGGAGTGCACAGGATGTGTTGCAGATTCAACTCCAACGTCTAAGATTCTGTTTTGTCTGATACTTGCATATGCTGTGGCTGCATCTTGAACTCGTTCTTCTAATGAATTGGGGAACAACGAGGTTGGTTGAGGATCCAAATGCAATTTATTAAGATAATCGTCAAGCAGGCAAAGGTCAAAACAGGGACAAACAGGAGGATACAGACAGTGGCGGATTTAGGCAGGAAAATATAGGCGATCGCCAGGGCGGCATCTTGCTAGGAGTGGCATGGAGCCCCCCCCCCACCCC
>CAIGQZ010032318.1:14189937-14213739 GCA_903798205.1 Danio tinwini
CCCCCCCCCCCCCCCCCCCCCCCAGTGCCACTCACTCCACCCCCCTTTTTCACTTTCGTCTGTGACAACCCAAACCCCCAGCTCCCCACCTTTTCATCTTTGTCCGAAAAAGGGTGGCATGAACATCGTGAAGGCAGCATGATCGTCTTTTGCCTAGAGCGTCAGTTAAGCTTGTGATGGTACTACATGCAGATAATCCAAAAGCTTGGTCAGAGTACAGCTGAATAGACTGGACAGACAGCAAAACAACGTAAACAGTAAAACAAAGCAAAGGTCAAAACACAAGGCAAGACAAGAAAAATGCTTCATTATGCTCACTTACAGTTTACAAGACTCATCAAAGAGTGTATGTGAATGAGGTGTCTATATACTTCTAGTAATCAGTCCTTCATGAGCTTCCAGCTGTGTAATCAGGGGCAATGAGGAACTGGTGTGTGACTGCAATGACTTCTGGTGGTTGTATTTCATATAGTGGCAGTTGTGTAGTTCTCCAGTGTTCTACACAGGCTAGATCGCTGGTAATTGTAACAGTACTGTACTTAAGGGGATAGTTCCCCCCTCAAAATTATTCAGCCTTTATTGACCCTCAAGTGGATCCAATGGGTTTATGTAGCCTGATTGTAGCCACCTAGCCAGACCACCTGAACTAAACCTAACTAATAGTGTTTTCAGAAGCTAATGTAGGAGAAAATGCACTACAGATTTAGATTAGATTAGATTCAACTTTATTGTCATTACACACGACAAGTACAAGGAAACGAAATGCAGTTTAGGTCTAACCAGGAGTGCAATAGCAGCAAGTGCAGGATACAGGTATAAGTTATAAAGTGCAGTTATAGAAAAGCCGCATAGATTTATGTTAATCTTACATTGCTTTTGTTTCTTTTGGGAAACTCTAGTTCACTGGACTTGAACCTGACACTTTGTGCCAATAGTACAATAGCATACAAATTTAGCTATTAAGCAACTGATCATGTCAGTAAAGTTGTTTAGATGGAGATAGATAGGTGTGGCAAACATATTCAATTACAAATCATAGACATCATCAAATGGCTTTGTGGGATTTATTTAGTGTTGTGCAAAGAATTAAAGTAAAATAATCATTTATTTTAACACAGACTCATAAACTATATATATTTCTGGAGGTTGCAAATTATGTAGCCACAGCTATGTCTTTGAAACAAAGGCTATGGGGCGATATGACGCCGTTCCTTTTCACTCTACTAGCTGACCGTTTGCCTGCATGTGGACGGCTTTCCAGGGATAACCAGTATGTCCGGTTAGTTTGCCATGTATGTCGGTGGACTTGATATGCAGAGAGGAGTTGACCATGATGACGAGGTTTGAGTCTGACGAAAAACGGTTACAGAAAGTGGGTAAAACAAAAACAATACCCAAAAAATAAAATAAATAATTAAATAACAGGGTGAGAATGTGGTAAAATCTGAAAATGTGGTAAAAATCAGGGGAGGGCTTTTCTTTTTCTGAATTGCTTTTAAAATTGTTGGTTGGGTTTAGGGAAGTGGTTGGGTGGGTCAGTCGGGGCTTATGAAAACACTATTGTTTGGGTTTAACGAAGGAGTCACTCGATCGATCAGTCAGTCAGTCAGTCAGTCAGTCAGTCAGTCAACAGCGGCCTCTGGTGGATTTACGTGACAACAGCAGGTGCGAATGGCACTCGTGAGGGAAATTAGATCTTAAAAAGCGTACACAGCGGACTCTGGTTGATTTGCAAAAACAAAAACTGTGAAAAACATAGCTCCTGGGATAAATGTCGGTGCTCTCCAGAAATGTATATAGCGGTACGTTTTCAGAATGAGCCTGGGTTGCTTTATTAATTGGTAATGCATACCTGTAAATATCATTAGTGTGAAAAGGAATAAAATTTGTTGGCATTATACTACCCTGTTTTAGTCAAACATATTTTAAAGTATGTTTCTGTGGTTTAACAAAAATGTAGGCTGAAGCATGCTGTGCTGGACTTTTGGCTGAGGCCATGGAAATTGCGGGCTCTGTTTTTGAACGCACTTCACTCCATTCGCTTTCATTTAATTCTCTTGTTTATTAAAGGTTATATAATTATATAAATCAAATTTGTGGCGGCGTGGTGGCTCAGTGGTTAGCACTGTCGTCTCACAGCAAGAAGGTCACTTGTTCGAAATTGAATAAGCTAAATTGGCTGTAGTGTATGTGTGTGATTGCGAGAGTGTACGGGTGCTTCTCAGTGCTGGGTTGCTGCTGGATGGGCATAAAACATATGCTGGATAAGTTGGCAGGTTGTTCTGCTGTGGCGACCCCTGATAAATGGACTAAGCCGAAGGAAAATAAATGAATGAATGAATGAATGAATGAATGAATGAATGAATTTGTTATGTCAATAATTTATCACCAATCAATACATGAAGTGATCATAAATAGTTTGTCCGACCCATCCTTCTGTTCTTCTGGCTTACTCTTGCTCCATTTTCCACACCATAATGACGTTCACAGTTAAGTTGAAGATAGGAAAAAAAAACCAACACCAAAAATAAATGTTTAAATGAAATAAAATGCACTTTCAAAAATGGCTACAACACATATATTTCCAATGAGCCTGTGTTGCTTTTATTGCACAAAAAATAATGTTTCTTGTCCCCCCCCTCAATCCCTTAGAAGGATGCTAGGTTTAGCTCAAGGGCAGCTGCGGTATGAGACTACTGAGTCAAATTGTGACCTGCTGGTCCATTGTTCCTCACAAAGGCTCTCTGTGTGGACCCGTGGTTCCACATCACACCTGCACAGCCAGGTGAAAGACGTGGCAGGACAGGTGACTGAATAGTAACAGCGAATAAAAGCTTCACTGTTCTCAAAAGCATTATGTCTGATGCCCATTGTTAGCATCCTGCACTATACTGTGGCATACATCTGTGAATTTACATCTCCAGTAAATACAATTCAGTTTTAATCCATGTGCAATCAAATAATTTAACTAATTTCTTAATATATGTAATCATATAAATTGTAATGCAATGGTATAAATAATATTACAGTTGAAGTCATTCTGAAGTCATGAATTTTTTTTCTTTTTTAAATATTTCCCAAATGATGTTTAACAGAGCAAGAGAATTTTCATAGTATGTCCGATAATATTTTATTCTTCTGGAGAGACTCTTATTTGTTTTATTTCGGCTAGAATAAAAGCAGTTTTTAATTTTTTTTAAAAAATTTTAAGGTCAAAATTATTAGCCCCTTTAAGCTATATTTTTTTGATAGTCTACAGACCATCATTATAGAATAACTTGCCTAATTACCCTAACCTGCCTAGTTAACCTAATTAACCTAGTTACACTGCAAAAAAATGATTTTCTTACTTAGATTTTTTATCTTGTTTCTAGTCCAAATATCTGAAACTTCTTAAATCAAGAAGCATATTCTAGACAAGCAAAACCTATTGTCTTGTTTTAAGAAAGAATATGCCAAAATAAGTGAGTTTTTTCTTAAACCAAGCAAAATAATCTGCCAATGGGGTAAGCTAAATAATCTTATGTCGAAAGAAAAAACAAGATTATTTTGCTTACCCTAATAATTCAACATAATTCAGGGGGGATAATAATTCTGACTTCAACTGTACATGTACAAATTATTTTTAATCTCAATATATAGCACATCTCATTCTAAATGTATTCATTGTATATTACTGCCTTACTCTAATTTACCCTATTTGAACATGTGTTGCTTGTTTTGCTTTTTTTTTATGTTTCTATATGTCCTCTTTTGTACTGGGAGACAAAAATGCATTCTACTAAACATACAAATACAGTGCCCAACAAAAATGAGTACGACCTATAATGATTTCCCTTTAAATTATTACATTATTTAATAATGTGAAAATACATTAGTCAGTATTAAAACCAAAAGTATAGAGCTAATTTAATAACTTAAGATCACAGTGCAAAAATTAGAAAATTAATAAATTAAACGGTAACACTTTACTTGAAGGGGTGTTCAATTCAATTCAATTCAATTCAATTCAGTGGTACAAGCTACGTTTGTCATTAAAATGTCATTTCATATTAATGACACGGTTAAAAAAAATGACAGAGTAATGACACTAATGAGACATTTTAATGGCAAATACAGTTAGTTCCACTGAAAACAAATCAGAATAAATATTCATGACTCAATTATAATGCCTTATGACAATCATGTTTATGACAGATTTATGACAAGTTATGTTGTCTTTGTAAAGTCAAGTTGTCACAACAGATAATGTCTTCTTTGCGTTTAAAATGACATTATAAAGGTTTCATGACTTATTGTCTTGTCTTATTTTACTCCAAGTAAAGTGTTTCCAATATTATTTTAATAAAGTGGAAAAATCCCTTTAAACATCTCTTTAAAAATATATAATTTGTTTGGTTTTGATGAAATATCTTTCTATTCCGTCTGCTGTGTAAAGCATGTGCTGGATAAGTTGGTGGTTCATTCCGCTGTGGCAACCCTTGAAAGAAAAATGAATGATTGAATGTAACTTTCAAAAGATGTTCATTGACCACACTTTTTTAATAAATATAACTGTACTGTTTGATAAACCATTTACATCCACTAAAGTACTGTATATAGTCTATATATATCGAGAAATAGATATAACTATTCATTTTCAATAATATTTTATTACTTTTTCGCTTGATTTAACCACCTACAGAGTCATTTAGCTTCTCTCCCCCTCTCTCTTCTACTGTTTGCACTCACTTCTGCCGGGCGTCACAGACTATGTGAAGTGACAGCTCTCATCCTCGGGCAGGGTGAGGGAACAGACCTCCTAAACCATTAGAACATATGCTTTCAACCTTCTTTTTCTCTCTTTCTAGCGTGATCTTTTACCCTCCCTCCTGCTCTCCGCTCTCCATGCACCTTAAACCAAAAAGCATTTGCTCTATTTGCTGTTAATCGCTGGAGGCCCAAACTACACAGTACTTTATAACCTGAATTCTCAACAGTGCACTGTTTGCTGAATTAGACAAACCAGTAGACCTGCCTGATCTATGCAGGTTAGGTTGAGTTAGAAATTAATAATATAACAGTTGTAAATACAGCTAGACATTTTTTTATATCAAAATATAATAAAAGTTACAACTTATAAGTAAAAAATACATATAGCCAAATATTACTTCTTGAAAAAAGAAGTACTTGATTTCATTTTACTTTAGTCACAAAAGCTGTTGTTTTTTTAAGCAAACATTAAATTAAGACAAGTAAAATGAACAGTACTGATGTATAAATAAATAATAATTACCATTAGTGATAATTAATGATAATCCAAGATAAATTAACAAAATATACATTGTAGCCTGTATAACACACCAGCCTGATCTCATAGGAAAACGTAAGTATTTTAAGTTTTGTCAGTTTAGTGGCTAATTCGTACAAATTCATACGAGTTCAGTCATATGAAAATATACGATTTTAAAAAGGAGGCACCCACTCAGCCCCTAAACCCAACTGTCATTGAGTGATGAGCAAATCGTACTAAACTGTACGAATTAGAGCGTTGAACACACATTAATAAAAAATGTGTATAAATGTCTGCTGACAAAAATAAACAATAATATAATAAAGACAGTAAACATAAAGACCACATAAGGCAAAATTTTATTTCAATAAGTATACTTGTTTTATATTGATTTTGTGCAACTGCAATGGGGAAAATGCATGAGCACTAACACCAAGGGCAAAGAATTGGCATGGACAGAGGGGACGTGTCCCAATATCTACACTGTACCAATTATTGAAATGTCCCTACCAATAATTTAGTTGACTTCAAAATAAAATATTGCTCTTTTAGCCCTTAGTAATCTACTTGTGCACAAAGGGTTAAAGTCAAGTTCACTGTAATACTATTAAGCAAGGCTGTAGAATTAATCAAAATTAAGTTTGGATTTTGGCCTCCATGATTATGAAAAACAATAATCAGGAAAAACAGTTGCAAAAAACAGTGCAACACACACCTCTCTAAATTTCTATACATTCATACCTCCTCAAAGCCAGACTGTAAATCATGTAAATTGATTTTGCAGCATGGAGCATGATTTATTAATTGTTTTTTTATCATTAAGTGTTCATTTTATATTATTAAGCACTTTATTAATGTTTTTAAAAGTGCAAAAACAGTTTGCACAATGCATGTGCTCTAGGGATGCATGTCCCCACCAATGTCAAGAGCAAATCTATGCCCTTGACTAACACATTCTAACACTTCGATTTATATAGTGCGCTTAGACAGATCAACCTTTTACAGTAGATGTACTTTACAAACTGCCAGTTGTGGCGTAAATATAATAAATACAAAAACAATTTTTTTTTTTATCTTGAAATCATTAGAAACATTTTTCTCTTGGTATCTCACGTGTTTGCCTCATTTTGAATCAGTTTGTAAATTTTGTGAATCCCTTACTAGAGACACCTTTGACTGGATCATTTGAGTTCTTAACTCAAGAACAGATTTATAAATTAGTTGTTCAGAGTGATTTGTGAACTGATTCAACTGGTTAATTGAAAAATAATGAGCTTCATTTAAAGGGAGATTTTTTTTTGTTCAAAATTATTTTTAATCCACTACATACATGAAATGTAGTAAAGTAAAAAGTACATTTATTTGTAGATGTGTTTTACAGTAGCAGGGCCCTACCACAATTTCATTTTACCGTAAAATAGCTTTAGTGCTAATTCTTTTTTAAGGTAAAATGCCCTTTACCACAATTTTATTTTACAGTATGACAATTTTTGCAATTCTTTTTTCTGTAATTTATCTACATTTTACACTAGCAGTATAAAGCCTTTTTTTTTAGAATTCACTATTGAATTTAATACAGTCCAAACAAGTGACTATTTTTTTCATAAACTTTCTCATTTTTATCTTTGATTACAGTAGAATACCGTAAATTCCAAATATGCAGTAAGTTACTGTAATTTTTTTTTTTTTTAAATCCACAATTCATTGCATATTACAGTAGTGAACTGTAAAGAATGTATGAGGTATTTTACGGCACATTTCTGTAGTAAATAACAGTAAAATTGCGGCAAAGTCTAACACTGCACATTCTCTACTTCACATTCTGAAATGATTCCTCACAGCAACAATAACCAATCTGTAGCTGCAATTGTCCATACAGCATGCCTCAATAATAAAACCAGGAAGAAAAAGCTCTTTTGAAATTTTCCCTGGGTGGACTGAAGTTGTCATGCGGATTGCATCATCAGATTTGATGCTCCTATTGGTTTTTGGTTTGACATTCATTGCAGCTGTTGTTACAGTGTAAAGTAAAAAGTACAGCATTTTGTTTTGGAAAATCAGTGCCCTTAAATCAGTGCCCTTATCTTCCTGATCAGTGCCCACTAATGAGCAAAGGAATTGATTGAGATGCACTCAAAATGTGTGAAAAACACACAGCAATAACCACACTGCAACATGTTACAAACACTCATAACACCATATTAACCACACAGGAATGCACTAACAGCCATTAAGAACAGTTATGCAATATAAAAATGTCTGCAACTACTACAAAATTCTAGCCAATCACACAAAAGCACAATAAATAAAATCACCAGAACACCCTACCAACTGCATACTGTAGCAATAATGCTAAAAACACAAATAATGAGGAACTTTATTAAGAAAGAGGAATCTTTCTTTTTTGAAATAGACTTCATTCATTCATTCATTCATTCATTCATTCATTCATTTTCCTTTGACTTAGTCTTTATTTACAATTTAGTTTATTCAATTTACCTACAGCCCAGGTCTTTGGACTGTGGAAGTAACCGGAGCACCTGAAGGAAACCCATTCCAACACAAGGAAAACATGCAAACTCCACACATAAATGCCAACTGGCTTCAGTTCCTGAAGGGCCGCAGCTCTGCACAGTTTAGTTCCAGCCCTAATTAATCACACCTGATCAAACTAATTGAGTCCTTTAGGCTTGTTTGATACCTACACTTTGTGAATGTTAATAATCCTAAATGATTGTGGCATGTCAGACTGCACCTACATGGCTCCCTTGTCACATAAGATCTAAGATCTAAGCAGTCATAACATCAGACTGAACGACAATAAAAATGCCAAACACGGAAGAAAACTCACCAGGAGTTTGACATCATCCACATGTTACATAGTGTAAGGCATTTTATTGTTTTTTTTTAAGGTAACTTACTGGCAGCACAGTTACCAGCAAGTTACCCCAACTGCCTCTTTACAGTAACTTACGTGTAATTGTGTTTTACAGTAGCAGGTCCCTACCACAATTTTTGATTTTACTGTAAAATAGCTTTACCGCAGCTTCTTTTTATGATAAAATTCCCTTTACCACGTTTTAATTTTACAGTATGACCATTTTTACTGTACTTTTACTGTAAATTATTTGCATTTTACACTAGCAGTATAAAACGTATTTTTAGAATTTACTATTGAATTTAATAAACTCCAAATAAGTGACTGATGTCTTTCATTAATTGTCTTATTTTGGTCTTTAACTACAGAAGCAGTACCTGATTACTTTGATTACAGTAGAATACCGCAAATTCCTAAAAAGCAGTAAGTTGCTGTAAAAGTTTTAAAATGAGCCACATTGCAGTGCATATTACAGTAGTGAACCATAAAGAATGTATGTCGTATATTACCGGGCATTTTGCAGTAAATAACTGTAAACTGCGGCAAAGTTTAACAGTGCTTATTCACTATCCCAAGTTCTGATTCCTCACAGCAACAATAACCAATCTGTAGATGCAATTGTTTTTACAGTTTGCCTTAATAATAAAACCAGGAAGAAAAAAATAATATATTTTGACTTTTCCCGTGGTCGATTGAAGTTGCCGCATGGATTGCATCATCCAATTTGGCACTCCTATTGGTTCTTGGTTTGACATTCATTGCAGCTGTTGTTACACTCAAGGAAAGTGTCTAAAATCTTCTGACACTTCCAGAACTTTATTGGATGCTAAATCTAACCACAATGGCTATTTAGCAGCTGTCTATGAACATGTCAAACCAATGATCAAAGATCACAGATTTTAGGTTTTAGGATTTTAGGATATCAGGAATCTTTTAGGATTTCCCAAATTTATCTCAGATGACCTAAGCGTGGCTGACATCCTGCAGTGTAAGCAGGGCTTTAGGTTGTTGAAGCATGATTGGAACTATTTAGCCGTGACCCTCCAGGAACTGAGTTTGACAACATTGACCTAATTAGTACTTTAATTAGTATCTTTAACATGTTAAAAAAAATAGGCTCTGTCAACTGAAGACCAGAAAACCAGAACTTTGGCCAAAAAATTAAGACTGAATAAATAATGAAGTTTTAGAGATTTGGATTAATGAAGAGTATATAGATATTTCAAAGTATACAATTTTAGAATAGCATAGAACAGGGGTTCTCAAACTCTGTCCTGGAGGTCCGGTGTCCTGCAGATTTTAGCTCCAACTTGCCTCAACACACTAGCCTAACAGTAAAATTTACTAAATGCAATAAGTTAGATTAACTTTTGTAAAAAAAAAAAAAATTAAAAGGTTACTTTAAATCAATGAAAAAGAGTTATCGTAACTCATAAAGAAACTGTATGAAACAGAACTCAAAACAAATGAGTTGTGAATGAATTAATTGCCTTTTTGTGTTAACTCTAATACTAGAAGCAATACCAAACCATTTTAGTAGCTAAATAGTTGTTCGGACTCAATTTGTTGAACTCATAGCGATTTGATAACTGAACTTAAAGGTGCAGTTTGTAAGTTTGACACCCAGTGGTTGAACTAGGTATTGCAGTCCTGGATCAAAATAAACGCAAGCGCGGGTTGCCAGCTTGAGTACAGGAGCGAGTGATTTAAAACTGTGTTTTAAATAAAAGCAACGACACACGATAGAGGGAATATTCTCCATATTAAAAGGAGTTTTTGTCCTAACCAACACCTCGAGTTGATATGTTAGAAACGGCTTCTTTTTCTCACAGCTGAACTGAACAACAGAAACCTGTGACAGTGATCACCTCAGGTAAAACTCATGTGCTTTATTCAGTGCTTAATGCTAACAATGTGAGTTTGAATACCATTTTACATGACATTTATTGACATTTACTGAAAGCAGCAGCAGATAGTTCACCTCAGATCTTGAAAATACAATAAACCGTTTGAAATTGAACTTTAGAACTGAACACATATCAGTGATTCAGCTTAATAACTCATGTGGAACTGAATCTGTTTCATTTCGACGTCTGATACTTTCCTTTTCGGTCACGGACGCATGCTTTCAGAGCCTTTCTGAATGAATGAATGAAATACGCTGTTTTCTAACAAGGCAACCAGGTGTGCTGAATTTTAATTGGCTAAACTGGCATTGTAAAGGTAAATTTACATAAACAAAGACAGCGTTCCGGCACAGAAAAAAAACATTTTCAAAGCAGAATATCTGACTTCAGCATTGTTTTTCAGTTAAACAAGTATGATCACTTGGGATGTTTCTTAAATATCTGCACACATATTATGGTATTTTTATGCTTTAGAAGAGTAAAAAAACGTACATACAGCACCTTTAAAATGTTACTAATACTCTAAAAGTTTTACAATACAAATAATCAGCACAATTAATATATGTGTACCTATATATAATCATATAGTTTACAGTACTCAAACCATTTTGTTTCAAAACTTTGCCAATTTGCCAGAATCCGTTTCCTCAAACTTAACTTTACTTATTGTGACTTCAACTGTATGTATATATATATATATGTGTATAGGTGCATAGATATAGGTATCTTCTCCCTTCTTCTTAAAAAATAACAGTTGTTGATGGGATGAAGAAATATCATAGGAAAAATAAACAGCATATAGTTTAGTTTAGTTTAGTTTTATTTTGATTATCCAGTTTTTTCAAGAGCCTGGATCATGTTTTTCTTTGTCATTTTCTCCTTCTTTTTCTTTTCTTTGTCAAGTTGCTGAGAGAAATAAGTAAAATGATTTTGAATTGTTTTGGCATTTTCTTCTTCTTTAAAACCTGAAGGGTTGTTAAAGGGATGAATTAAAACAAGAAGTTAGATTTGAGTTATTTTTCAGTACCCTGGTTATTATTTTTTTTATGTTATTTTTCCAAGTATGTTCACTTGGGATGTTTCTTAAATATCTGCACAAAAATTATGGTATTTTTATGCTTTAGAAGGGTAAAAAACTTACATACAGCACCTTTAAAATGTTACTAATACTCTAAAAGTTTTACAATACAAATAATCAGCACAATTAATATATGTGCACCTATATATAATCATATAGTTTACAGTACTCAAACCATTTTGTTTCAAAACTTTGCCGATTTGCCACAATTTGTTTCCTCAAACTTAACTTTACTTATTGTGTTTTAGTGTAGTAAGAGCTTGATTAGCTAGCCACGGTGTGTCTGATTGGGTTTGGAACTAAAATCTGCAGGACTGAGATCGAGAACCCCTGGTAAAGAATAAATTTTTTTACAAAGAGTCATACAATTTCTTTATCACCTTCAGACCAGTGATGTAGCATAACATCAGCAGGAGGCACTTATAATGGCGTTATAATAAAAAAAAACATGACAGTTTTATGAAATATTTAACATTTGGATCCACAGATACACACAGACACACATGAGGTACAGTTCTACTGATGTAATGAGGTTACAGGTATATGTTTGTAGAGTAACATTACAATTGGTTCAAACAGAGCTCACCAAGCACCAGAACGATTCATTTTATAATTGATTTTATTAGAACAATGCAATCCAAACAAATCAAGTAAGCGTTCAAGAGGAGAGACGTCTTTTCCTCTTCGTGTTTTCAAACATTTGTACAAGAGGCGGCTCAGTCACGCACAGCTGCAGTGTTTTGGTTCAGTGGCTCAGTTAAACAATCTTAAACTTTGGAATCCTGTTGAAGTGGAGGAGGATATATCACCATGTTGCAACACAAAGTGGCGAGCAGCCTCATAAATACTGTAAAGCTCACATGTTTGTCTCTTGAGAGATCTTTACAATCAGCATACAATGTATACTCTTGTATGTAACTGAATGACTTTTAATATACGTTGGGAAAATCAAAGAATAGCTGTTCACACCTTAAGGGGACAGTGTTCCGAGGCTTTTCTCTCCCTCTGTTCCCTGTGGGGGTGTTGTTTATAGAGCATTATAATTTATAACTGTATGGAGTGGATTTAATTTTGGTGCTGGGCCTCGCCAGCAGGGCGCCAGGCTGCAATCAGAGGAATCAGCTCACTGAGAGTACTGCTGAATGGAAAGTATTATCATAGGCCACAAACGGACAATGTTTCCCCTCAAACAGTTCCCCGGACACTTCCCCGACTGTTCTTTTCTTTCATTCGTCTTCTCTGTTCGTAACCCCCTTCGGCTTCAATGTTGCCACTCACTCTTGTTCATTTGTGTAATGCAACACTCCCGTTCAGCTCTGCTGTATGTACTGTATGTACAGTTGAAGACAGAAACATAGCCCCCCTGAATTATTCACTCCCTTGTTTTTTTTGGTATTTCTGTTTAGTGGAGAGAAGATTTTTTTAACACATTTGTAAACATAATAGTTTTAATAACTCATTTCTAATAACTGATTTATTTTATATTTGCCATAATGACAGTGAATAATATTTTACTATATATTTTTCAAGACACTTCAAAACAGCTTAAAGTGACATTTAAAGACTTAACTATATTAATTAGGTTAACTAGGTAGGTTAGGGTAATTAGGCAAGTTATTGTATAACGATGGTTTGTTCTGTAGACTATCGAAAAAAAAATATAGCTTAAAGGGGCTAATAATTTTGACAGTGAATTGGGTTAAAAAAAATTAAAACTGCTTTTATTCTAGCCAAAATAAAACAAAAAAGACTTTCTCCAGAATTATCAGACATACTGTGAAAATTTCCTTGCTCTGTTAAACATCCTTTGGGAAATATATAAAAAAACAAATAAATAAATAAAAAGGGGCTAATAATTCTGACTTCAACTGTATGTATATATATATATATATATATATATATATATATATCAAGGCATATATATATATATATATATATATATATATGTGTGTATAGGTGGATAGATATAGGTATCTTCTCCCATCTTCTTAAAAAATAACAGTTGTTGATGGGATGAAGAAATATCATAGGAAAATAAAATAAACAACATAGTTTAGTTTAGTTTTATTTTATTTTGATTATTTTGATTATTGATATTGATTTTTTTCAAGAGCCTGGATCATGTTTTTCTTTGTCATTTTCTCCTTCTTTTTCTTTTCTTTGTCAAGGTGCTGAGAGAAATAAGTAAAATGATTTTGAATTGTTTTGGCATTTTCTTCTTCTTTAAAACCTGAAGGGTTGTTGAAGGGATGCATTAAAACAAGAAGTTAGATTTGAGTTATTTTTCAGTACCCTGGTTATTATTTTTTTGAATGTTATTTTTTCATTGTTGTCTTTTTTAATGTCTTCTTTGCCATCTTCTTCTTTGTGAGACAGAGGTTCTTCATCTTATTTTTCTTCCAATAGTTTTTGTTCTTTTTCTAGTTGTTTGTCTTCATTCTTTATTGTAAAAAATGCTGAGTTCCACAGAATCGATTTGTGTTGGGTTACATAAAGGAATTAATTTACTGTAACAAATTTAAGTGGATTAAAAACTAAAAGTTTTCCACAACAAAACCCCTCAAGAATTGTGTTGTTTCAGCTCATTTTACACAAGTAGTTTGAACAAACAGCAAACATTATTTTTTAATGTTCTCTTCATCCTCTTCTTCACATTTAATTACATAAGAAATACCATTCTTAGATATTTTAACTTTTTTTTAATTCTGTCTAGTTAGCTGTGGGTCATGGTCCCAGGATGATAACCATTATTTATCACGTTGTCAAAACGTAGAGAGAAACAAGAAAAAAAAACTGCTATAGAAATAGAAAATAACTCCATTAGAAATACTTTTCTGGATGTTTTTCAATGTCATAGTTATGTAGTGAACAACAACAATGTAGCATTTCACTGAATCATTTAACATCATGCTATTGCATGTTACTTTACATGCAGTACTGTATTTACTTTTATTTCAATCATATATGTGTCTTAAACATAAGATATTTGAATGAAGAAGCCTCCTGAAAAAAAAACAGTTTGAATGTCAAGTAGAAATTTGACAAAAGTCAAATTTGAATGTTATAGAAATTTGACAAAATTACAGTTTTTATCAAGCAACCTTCTGAATTAACCCTAGGCACAGCTAATTTTGATGGAAACTGCACCATTCGAGTATAGATCAGATGGAGGTACCATAGATAGCATAACTTTGAATTTGAGCTTTCCTGAACAATTCTCCCATTTGCCTTCGGATAGACCAACAAATATCCCAATCAAAACAGTTTGCTAGTTGGCTGGTTGGTTGATGCCACTGATTGAGACAATATTGTTGCACTATTCTATATGGCAAACATTATAATGTTAACATTTTCCAAGAAAACACTTTGTATTTATTTATATTATACAGTATACAGTACATATTATCTGTAATTGTTTGAATATAATAATTGTTTTCTTGTGACATAAAATACATAGTTATTAAGCAGTGTTTATATTAGTCAATCTATGTTTTTCTCTTTTTCTAATAATTCATAATTCAGAAAGCTTATGCTCGTTTTATGCACAGCTCTATAGATTTGAATGTTGTGATATGCCGCACTTGCAGCAGTGAGACTTAAGAGCTTTGAATGATTAGATCACTGTCACCATCTGTGTAGACAGATGAGCGGAATGCAGTTTAACTGCACATGATGCACTGCCACTACAACAAGGATGATCAAAACATGACTGGATGGAGGTTAAAAGAAAATGTGTATCTGAAATTACAACCCTTACTAGCCGATTATAAACCAAATCATTTGATGTTCTTTAGGAATAGGTGTGATATTTTGTCATCTTTTGAGATATATCTGTTATTTATTTATTTATTTATTTATTTATTTATTTATTTATTTATTTATTTATTTATTTATTTATTTATTTGCTTGTTTGTTAAAGTTATTACATAACTTACAGGACTTTCAATCTTCTTTAGAGACTATACACTGAAAATCAATGAGGTACAAGGTTGTTTGTTTGCCAACAGTTTTTGTATAGGCAAACATAATTTAAAGTAAAATGGGTAAAACTTATTTTAAGATGTCCATGTTCCATGTACTTACTATAGTATTTATTTATTTATTTATTTATTTATTTATTTATTTATTTATTTATTTATTTATTTATTTATTTAACAAATACCATGATTCATAAATATTATTAGGAAGGCAGAACACATGACGTTTTAAAACTTGACCTAAGCTTGCCTGACCATAAAAAAGGTCAAATGAACTAATATTTTAAGAGACCCACTGACCTTGACACAGTCACAAGACTCCCCGGGGGTCCTCTATGATTCTTAAGGGCATGTATGCTTTTTACAATAGACCAAGTTGTCTCTTTTGAATCTTTAAATTAAGCATTTTGCCTTCATTAGTAGTATATCAAGACACTTTTGAAGTATAAACATAACATTGAACAGATTTTTTTAATAAATGAATAGAAATCTCAAAAACTGTCATGTCATTCCTTGTTGTATTTAAATAAAGAACAGTATGAAACATTGCTGCAAACATCTGTGTTTGTTATGCTGTCTTTTCAGTGACCTTTGATGCATGCAGTTTCCTAAAAGTTGTGAAGCAGAGAGTGTGGAGAGAGTATTTTGTCTTCATTTATTTTCTCTTTTAACTTCCCAACCACCCCCCCCCCCCCCCCCCACCCTATCATTTCTTTTTTCGCCCCCAGCACTGTTTTCACCCCACTCTTACGGGGGGAGTTTCTGTCCATAAATCTTGATTTGTTTTGAGCCTGGCTGATTGGCCAGACCTGTATTTTGTCACAGCTTAACAGGAGCCTTGCCATGGTTCAAGATGCCGCCCTTTGGCAGTGCAAGGACCCGTCTTTACAACCCCGAAGACAAAGTAATGATATTTAAACACTGAAGGCCATTAGCAAGACCTATGACTCAGGTCCCAGTCCTCCAGCCTTTGGGGGAGGGAGTTTGACAATCTCCATCATCTCTGTTTTTTTTTTGCCCTGTACTCCTTAACAAGAAAGATGAAAGGAGGAAGGTTAAAGCAGTTATGGAGACCTTTTTTTTGGCAAATTTGTAACTAAGACGATTATACGCAGTGAAATCTGTTGACTCACCAACATCTTACCTTAAAGTTGGCAAAACATTTCTGGTTTATAGGCATGTCCAGGTTTAATTGTTGCTTTTAGACTTTTTAAAGGTAAATTGTGTACAATGGATCTCAACAAGAGGTCCGGGGCCCTGTAGGGGGCCTCAGCAAACCTTTAACCATGAAAGGCCCTATCATACACCCGGTGCAATAAGGCGCTAAACATGTTTGGCACGATTTGTTGCTATTGTCAGACCAACGCAACCTTAATTTTCCAGTTCTTTGCCACATTGTTTCAATAGCAAATCAATTTGTGCCACTTTGGACCTCTGAGTGTGCTGGTCTATAAAGGAAGCGTGTTAAGGCGCATTGTTGGTGTATTACTTGTAATGAAGTTTACGGGAAGAAGGAGGCGGAGAACCGACGAACTTTTAAATAAATATTTATTAATAAAAAGGACGGCAGCTCCTCACGGAGACTGCCGTCTAAAACAAAACAAAAGGACGGCAGCTCCTCACGGAGACTGCCGTCAAACTGAAAGCAAAAGTAAAACATGTCCGGGCCCGGTCCTCTCTCTCTGTCCTCTGCCATCGTTCCTCCTCTTATAGTCCAGAGCTCCTTCCGTGGGATTGAAGGCAGGTGCGCGCCACAGGTGCATCTCATCTGTGGCGGGCCTCGTTTCGCTCCCACGGCTCTCGGCCACGCCCCCTCGCCACATACCCCCATCTCCCCTCACAGGCCGGGGGCACCCCGTGGCTGTGCATACTCCGGGGGGGGGGATTTGGCGCCACAGCACCCGCGAGACCTATATGAGACGGGCCGAGAGAAAAGGAGATGGAGAAAAAAGGAGGAAAGACAGAGTAGACAGAGAGGGGAGAGAGGAAAAAAAAAAATGGGGTTCGGTTCTCCAGACACGCTGCCACTCGGTCCTCAACCAACTGAGAGAAGTGACGACATGCTGGGAGCCCTGTGGAGGAATCTATCCACCCGTCCGTCTTCTGGTGTCCGGCGGTGGTTCTCCTGACTGGCTGGCGGCATTTCTGATCTCCTGCTCCGCTCCCGCTTCGGTGGAGGACGCAGGCTTCGGCATCATGGCGGATCGCGGCGACTCCCCCCGGGCTTTCTGGGATGGCTCCCTTCAGCTCTTTCCCATCCGGTGGGGAGCCCCGCGTCCCCTGCTCCTCCCCATGCTGGGAGACGGCAGCAGGCAGATCCTTCCTCGCCAGCCTCAGGCCGCCCCGGCACTCTGGCAGACGAACGGGTTTCTCCCCCACTCGGGTTAACTCCCGAACATTCGCCCTCCTCCTCAGCGGCGAGGGCAACTGGACGACGTGTCCCTCCTTCTCCCGGGTTTCGGCACCACTGTAATGAAGTTTACGGGAAGAAGGAGGCGGAGAACCGACGAACTTTTAAATAAATATTTATTAATAAAAAGGACGGCAGCTCCTCACGGAGACTGCCGTCTAAAACAAAACAAAAGGACGGCAGCTCCTCACGGAGACTGCCGTCAAACTGAAAGCAAAAGTAAAACATGTCCGGGCCCGGTCCTCTCTCTCTGTCCTCTGCCATCGTTCCTCCTCTCATAGTCCAGAGCTCCTTCCGTGGGATTGAAGGCAGGTGCGCGCCACAGGTGCATCTCATCTGTGGCGGGCCTCGTTTCGCTCCCACGGCTCTCGGCCACGCCCCCATGCCACATTACTATTTTGAGGAACTAAAATAGACTGCGCAATTGATCAGCTGAAATCTGGTCTAAAGTCCAGCACAAAACGCGTTAGTTGTGCGCCTTAAATGCATACACATTGCTTAATAAACACAGGATGCACAGCAATACACAAATATCTTTACATATGAAAATAATTAAAGGATTAAAATGTCACAAAAATGTATATTTTCTACATAAATATAAAAACCTCTACTGTACCTCCATGCCTTCATCTCGGGGGGCTTTTTCAGTTTAATCATGACAGTTCTCTTTTGTATAATATTGTTATTATTAGCAGTATTATTTATTATATGAATATTTATATTTGTTTTAATAAAAATAAGCTTAGATTTGTCCACCAGCATAGGACGTGTGTTTGGATATAACTTTTTGAGATTGGATATAACTTTTTGACCACACTTCGTTATTATTTGTTTGCTGGAAATTAGAACTGAATTCAGAAATAGTTCTGAAACAAATTTTTGCGCTTAACAAACAAAATTAAATATGTAGGCTAATGGATGTCTTCGGGGGAGTGTGTTTCCACCATTTCCTTATCCACAAAAGTAAAGAAGTAAAATAAAGAGTAAAAGTAAAGTAAAGAAAAAGTAAAGAGACCGAATGGAGGAGGCTGGTTCTTTATTGCAGATCTGTTTAACTGTTTTCTCGCTAGTGAAGCGTTCAGTTTTTCCACTTACAAAGTCCGCCATTTAAATAGTAAATGCACCATAGTGTGACGCAACTGACTCTTAAAAGGAATAGGAGATACTTTAGACTTTGCGCCAAGATCGTTAAAATAGAGCCCAAATTGTTGGACAGAAAATTTAAATAAAAAAAACTGTTTTGATAATTATTGTCACCTACTAGCATCAGTTGAATCACTTTGTTACTATTCACAAATCATGGGATATCAAAGTGTCTATTGGGTGCACTTTATCAAAGATGTTTCCTAAATACGTCTCCCATTTGCAATTAGTTTAGGGCAAACAAATATCCCACCAGAATTGTTGTGATAGCACCGTAATGTCTGCTGTGAAAGCAACCTTTTTTTTTTCTAGGAATGCACCAATATCATGTCTTTAGAACTGATCCAAAACTAAAAGATTTTAGTATCAGCCAATACAGATGCTGATCTGTTACCAATCTGATACAGCAGTTTTTTTTGTTTTACATCATATAATTATCTTACCTCTGAAAATCTCAGGTATAGAAACAAAACAATTAATACAGTATATATTGTATATTGTTCACACTTTATTTTGATGGTCCGTTGGTTGAATTTAAGTTATATGCCAACTAATTCTTATTAGATTATAAGTAAACTGTTAGGTTGGGGTTAGGGTTAATGTATGTTGACATGTTCTTGAAAAGTTTTTTTATAGTCAGTTAAATGTCTGTTAAAAGAGCAGTATCAACAGATATTAAGCAGACAGTCTACTAATACACGAATGGACCATCAAAATTGTGCTACCTTTTTTTATTTCAATTAAATTTAAATGACACTTTTTAACCCAACAGTCAAATTTGTTCTTATTTGACCCATTTTTTTTGTGTATCTCAAAAGATTTGTTAAAAATTGTTTAAAAAATATTTAAAAGTAAATTGTTTACATTCTTTTTGAATTATGAACTTGACATTTACTTTCTAGTTTTGCTACTCTCAAAAAAAATGCTGGGTTGGATTTAACCATAGCCAATTTAAAAAGTTGGGTTAAAAACTTAAATTTAACTAAAAAAATACAAATTCAAATAAATAAATACACCAATGTCGGTTTGTCCTTTTTTGACTCAACATTTTTGACACAACGTTTGACAACAAATTTTTAGAGAGTGTAATTTGTATTAATTAATTAATATTTTTTAATAATGAAATTGCAGCACACATCTTAATGTTTTTACGTAAAATTTCTTAAATTGTATCATAAAAGCTTTCAAAATTCAGAATTTCTCATTTTTAAAATAGGAAACCAGTTTGTGCAACGAAAAAGAAGACAATCATTTGAATGTGACCACCTGGATTGTGTTTTTCCATCTAAAGAAATGTTATAGACAAAATTGATCTTTTTACTGCAACAACCAATGCTCTACATATTGTAGAGTGCATCAAATGATCATAATACACAACATGAATGAAAGTTGAAAATGTTTAGTGTATGGTTACTATAACGTCGATCAGCGCAATGAAATCAGAGAATTCAGTTCATATATACTGTATAGTCTTAAATTTAGTAGATTTAACAGATTCAGTAGAAACCCATTTACATTCATATACAGCAACACTGCAATTGTAACATCATAAGACTGTCATTTAAAAGCAAGCAGACTGATCAGTTCATTATCAGCATGAACCTATAGCAGTGTAGGAGGAACATCTAGTCCTGCGATTGATCTTCAGAGAGGGATATGCTTCATTTGTATAATCAATCGTTATAAAAGCGACCCCATGTTTTCCTAATGTCTATGTGCCTGAAAGTCTTTGATGAAGACCTTATACAGACATTAAGATGGCCTCTGCTTAGATGAACAGCCAGCTTTGTGTTGAGGGTCATTTGAAAGTGATTGTGACCCTCTTGTGGACCCCAGAATGCCACACCGCCTCCGTCGCCATAATTAATGCCTTGCGTTTCCACAGACTTTGATGAACAACTTTCCTCTCTCTGTTCTAGCGCTGGCAAAACCCATAATGGATGTGGGTTGGACTGAGAATACTTTATGGACTGTGAAAAATAACGCTCGCACACCCACAACAAAGGAGCACTCGGAAAAAGCCACAAAAACATAATTGATTTTCCTAAACTTTTCTTTAACACACTCATGTGTTCTTTTGCCATATACATATCTTCATATGGTCACTTTTTTTGTACAATTGCTATTGAAAACCAGCTAAAAATATTGTCTGACCACACTTAAAAAGAAATATTCACTGGATTTACACTTTTTTTAAGGTGAGTGGTTGCAAACAATTTATATGGGCTTAATTTAAATTAACAAATTCTATTTAGTAAGGTTCAAATTAATTTGTTTGCTTAAATTCAACCCATATATATTGTCTGCAACCACTCACCTTAAAAAATATAATAAATCCAATGAATCATTTCAGTTTTTTCAGTGCAGTGTGTCATGTTACAGGCTAAAATAAAATACAGTAAGGTCAAACATATCTTTGTTAGTGAGATTTGCGAAGGCAGAAAGTAAAATAAGTGCCAGCTAATCTGCCTCCAAGCCCAAACGTGAAATATCTCCCAGATCACACGTCCCCGAGAGATTTACAGAGAAAAAATTCTTGATGCTGCGGCCCTTAATACTGAAGCAGATGTATTGGAATATAATCCAGTAATCTGTAGCCTGGAGAGGAAGAGGGAAAATCACTTTTAAAACGTAAGTGCAACTAATGACCTCTTTTCCCATGGCCAGCTTTAGACGGCACAGCACACAATCCAGAGCAGTGGAGCGTTGGGAATATATTTATGACTCGTATGGTAACTCTACAGGATATGAAACATTAGGTTAAAGGAAATAAGGACATTTATGGAATGAGGAAGATGAAAAAGCAAATAGGAATTGAGAAATAATGACGCATGAGGTAAAAAAAGGTGCTCTTTTATCAGTCCAATCACATATTGATAATGCTAAATGCAGATGTAAATAGGGTGTGAGGTCTTGAGCACCTGCAGACGTATTCAAGGAGTCATGTACACACCATTACACACCAAAATGAGGAACATTTTAAATGTTTTACCTGTTCATTTACACAACAACATCATTTTTGGACTGTAAATGCATACTTTTTACTGTCTTTGAAGGTGATGTACGATGTTCGCACATAGTACATGTTTAGAGGAGTGTACATTAACCCATTTGTGTCAAATTTTTTGAAAATGGTTTCATGCATGTAGCCTTGTTAATAATGTCTTATATGAACATGTTTTGCATTTATTTTCTCCAGGTTTTTGGATTTTTTTCAAGAAAATCATATATGAGGCAACTATATAGGTGCCGGTGGGCAAATATGTTGTAAGAATCCTTTAATGTAAAAGGCGGAGAACATTTGGCATTCTCACTCAAACCAACTGCTTTTAACAGATCAATTCATATCAATAAATGGATTTTTATCACACTTAGCTGATGATTAATTATAAGCTTGTTTGGCATGCTGTCCCGGGAGAGAGCCCTGAGCTCATGAGATCCTCGAGCCCGGGGCTCCCTCCCGTTGCAAGGCGAGAGGGGAGATCGAGCTCAGGTAGATCTCGAGAACAACCCTGTCGTAGTGATTGAAGAGCAGATAGTAGTTCTCTTTAACGAGATAGGTAATTGATAGGGAGCAAGTCTATAGTGTTGGTTAATCATTAACTTAGTTTGCATGTTTTTAATCGGTGGGAGGAAACCGAAGAACCCGGGGGAAACCCACGGGAGCACGCGGAGAATGTGCAAACTCTGCACAGAAATGCCCGCTGGTTGGTAAAGCCTAGAACTATTGACATTCTTGCTGTGAGGCAACAGCGCTAAGCGCTGGGTCACCGTGTCACCCATCTAGGAAAGAGGAGGAGTAGGGGTGGAAGGGGGGATTCTTCAAAGCGAAGATATCGGTGATATGAAACCCGGGCTATTTATAGTAGCTTAGGGATCATCTGATTGGTGCATAGTGAATTGGATAATGTGGGTCCAGCCGCTAGCAATCATAAGCAAGTGATCTTCTCGAAATTAATTTATTAATAAACTTCACTTAAATTAGAAAACCATTTGATATGAACCCCCTGGAAATTATTTATCATATAATTTCATGAATATGAGACCAGTGGGTTGGCGACAAGATGGTGCAGTGGGTAACACGTTCGCCTCACAGCAAGAAGTTCACTGGTTTGAGCCTCGACTGGGTCAGTTGGCATTTCTGTGTGGAGTGTTCTCCCCGTGTTCGTGTGGGTTTCCTCCGGGTGTTCCGTTTCCTCCACAGTACAAAACATGTGGTACAGGTGAATTGGGAGTTCCAAAATTGACATAAGTGTGGATGTTTCCCAGCGATGGGTTGCTGCTGGAAGGACCCCAGGCTGTGGCGACCCCAGATCAATAAAGGGACTAAGCAGAAAATAAAATGAATAACTGAATGAAACCAGTGGGAGAAGTTAATTTTAATCTGAAGATTTAGCTGTGTACCAAAATGTGTATCAAAAAACTTTAAAGTAAAGATATCAGTTAAATTGTAATGTTATGTTTAGATGGGGTATTATGAAAGCAAAAAACATTAAACAACACCAATAAGCTTGATTTATTAACTTATTAACACATTATTACCTATGAATTATGTACTTACAGTGCTCAGCATATATAAGTACACCCCTCACAAATCTATCTTGTAAATTCATATTTTTAAAAGGAAGCTATACAACATTATATGTGTGCATATGCATTAAATTAGTCAGTACTGAAGCTAAATCTGGAGCTTATCTAAAATAACTCATGATAATGGTCCAAAAACTAGTACACCTACATTTATGTTATAACATGTATACATATATATTTATGTTATTATTACAAATTAAAAAGAGGAAAAATCAAAAGAAGGAAAAAAATATACTTTTTTTATTTTGTAGGTTGTAATTTTTATTTTTCAATATTTAGCTTAAATTTAATTGTATTATCTTTCAATTCAATACAATTAAAAACATATCTGTTATATTTGTAATAAATCTGTTTTGTTTAAATGCACCAAAATGCATTGCCTATATTCACTGAGAAATGGATAAAATATAAATTTTCTAAATACTCAATTATGCACTGTACAATATTTGCCACTTAAACTTTTGACAAAGTACACAAAAAAACTATAGATCTCTTTAAGGATTTGTTTGATTTGGTTGAATCTAGAGACCTTCATGATATATATATA
>CAIGQZ010032318.1:14224697-14246057 GCA_903798205.1 Danio tinwini
TTATTATGGTGAAGCAGAGCTACAGTTTTATCTTGACTTGATAAGATGTTCTGCATTGAGGTTCTGCTGGTAAAAGGAAACTGCATTATGGCCCGTTTCCACTGAGTCGTACAGTATGATACGGTTCGGTTCGGTGAACTTTTATGGCCATTTCTACTGTCAAAAGGTACCTATAATCAAACCGTACCATACCACCTTTTGGGTACCCCTTCCAAAGGGTATCTAGCACAACAAAAAGGTACCAAAATGCAGAGCAATGGGAGCAGCTGAACGCTATTGGTTTACAGTGAAACGTCACTAGCGAATGCACAAGCCAGGAGATTGAAGGAACCGCCATTTTTAAATACACAGCCGAGACATTACACCGTAATAAAAGATTCATATAATTAGCGAGCCATGGTCAACCTGAGCTTAAACAAACCTTGTCGTCGTCTTGATGAACAGCCACAAAGCCAGAAAGAAAAGCAGTGCCCCGTAGTTGTTTACAAGGCCGTTTAAAGTGCGAGTGATTTCGCTTTCTCTTTTTTCTTGAGCTGATGATAATAACGTGTGTTTGATTATTGAAGAGCTTCTGACATCCTTTCAGAAACCAACAAAGGCGAAAGTAAAGCACAAAAAAACAAAGGAGTAAATTTTTTTTCAGCAACCTAAAACAAGAACAAACTTGCACGTTTGACTATTATCATCGCCTTTTGGACTATTATGAACTCAGAATGACGGAATTACTTTCTAACAGAGGTTACATGTGCTGGTGAAGATTAAAGACACAGATGAGAGATTTGCACTGACTGATATGTTGAGTGTTTTTAAAACCAAATAAGGACTAAATGTATGCTGTGTGTAGTTTTCTGTAGTTGGTAACATATCAGAGACTTTAAGGGTCTGTATGTGTTCATATATGTTGCATTTATTCATTTAATTTATATAATCGCAGACGTTACAGTAGGCTATTTTGCACTGTCATTGGTACTGCAGATATAATCAAATCCTGTTGATAGAAAGGTTAGTAATCAACATTTATACACAAGCATTTATGTGTATAATGCCTTTTGTGAGAAGTGCTTTTCATATAATTTGTGAATGACCCAAAAGAGTACCATTGGTACCCTTTTGGCAGTGGAAATGCAAGCCTGATAAAGGTGACCCATACCGTACTGTACCATTCAGTGGAAATGGGTCATTAGTAATAGTTCAGTTCAGTTTCAAAGGGTTGTTAGAGTTTTTTTGGCAACATTTTTAGGGATCATAAGACTAATCCCAACACAGGCTCATCTGGAAAATGTTTGAGAACCAAGAAATAAGTCCTTGCGGTTACAAATGGCTGCATTTTATGTGTACAATGAATGTTACATGATGATACTGTTGATTTCTTATGGCTATTCCAGTGTGACTGGTGTGACCAGTTGGTCATTGCAAATGGCACCAAAATTTGGAGGTGGAGCAGGGCAAATTGGGGTTTGAGTCTGGTGAAAGAAGTGAAATTTAGCTTATCTAATTCACCTACTGTATAGCACATGTCTTTGGACTTTGGGAGGGAAAGCGGAGCACCTGAAGAAATCCCACGCAAACATGGGGAGAACAAGCAAACTCCACAAAGAAATGCCAACTGACCCAGCCAAGGCTCGAACCAGCGACCTTCTTGCTGTGAGGCAACAGCATTACCTACGGCATCACAGCGCCACCCTTGATAAAATACATCTAATGGGAAATTTAATATAAAAAATTATTGTGGTTAATCAGCTATACTAATAGAGAAGACTCCACATCAAGATCTGGTTTTACATTACTGTGACGGTTGGGTTTAGGGTTAGGGTAGGGGTAGATGTTAATAAAATACAATTAATGGGAAATGTAATAAATTATATAAATAATTCTTGTTAACCTCCGACCACAGCCGTGTGTGATCCACAGCTGATTTACCATGTGGATGGATGATTACAGAACTCCAAGCCTACCAGTAGGCTCTTATTTCGCTTTTGAAAACACAAATAAACCCAACAGTTGGGTTTAGATAAGGGGGTGTGTGGGTCAGTTGATATCAAGCTGATATATTATGGCCTATACAGTGATGGATTTATGACAAATGCCCCAGTAACGTTTTTTAGATTGTCAAAAATGTTCACTATGTCCTTTAGTGGATTTGTGGGTAAAAAAACTGCAAGAAAACAAAGTCCAGCGTACATATTTGTCGGTTCTCAAAAATGTAGTCCTGGGCACATATTTCCAGTGAGCCTGGGTTAACTAATTCACATTGAGAGTTGATAACAGTCATTCCTCAGACTTTACAAACAACAAGGCAGTGAAAACAAGCACCAGCCAGCAAAACTTCCAATTTATTGTGTCCATTAGCTTGACCTGTAAAATCATCAAACTCTAAATGGTAGGTAAAAGCATTAGGCTGCTGTTTAAGATGCCTTGTATTCTTAGGTTAACATTATTGTAGATGTATATTTTATGGACAAGATGCACTTTGATAGCAAAGTGAATAGGTAAGTGACGTCAGTTGTAAATTTAAAAAATGCTAAACTAACTAAATATTAACTAAAATGCTTAAGTCAAAAAATGTATAGTAGTTTAAAAAAAGTGTATCATGCTGGAAAAATTTGAAACCCTCTGTAATGATTACATTGAGAATAATGGGAATTGCATTGGTTTTAAAGAAAACAGTAAACGTCTGTGTGTAGTTTTGTTGACTTGTATTAGTGGCATGTTAAAACCAGTAAAACAATGGAATATGTTCAAAACATTATAGAAACCATCCAAATGTGCTGATTTTATTGGCTGAAAGTTGATGTTTTGTAATTAATTTGATGGATTTTCGTAATAGAAGCCATTAGAACATCTGTGGTGGTTTATTTTTTATTATTTGTACCAGTGAAATGACATATTTGCGTCTGGTATATACATCTAAGGTAAAATTAACTATTTTACCACATATTTCATATGTCTTTTACTACCTTTATTTAAATGAACCCTGTTTTATTATTTGAAAAGCAAATTTTGATAGATTGCTACAGTTTAAATATAAATACAATTGTTATAGTATATTTATTTGTAGGCTTTATATGTATTAAAATAATGGTTAATGGGTGTAGCTGAAATCCTTACTGGGGTTGTTGTTCTTAGTTATATTAAATTGTATTGGAATAATTGACATATGTCAACTATATTTGTCCATGAAGTTGTTTAAAATAATTCCCCATTTTAATTTGATAACAATTAGATGTTATATTTTCCATTTTTAAATTGTAATGGATTTAATCAATATTTTTTGAATGTTTTGGGAATTTATTACTTTATTTATTTTTAAAATTAAATTAGTTAAATTTAATTATTATTTTTTTAATTTCCAAAATATTTTGGAAGCAAATATTGTTTTATGTTTGCATACGCTAAAGAAAATTAGTTAAATCTGGACCAAATACTAACTTTAATGTTAGTATGTTCTGTATGTGCTGGTATTTTATTGATCAAAAAATAGCTCAATTAAACAAGTGTATCAGAGGACTGGGCCATATTTTAGTCTTGCATTTTACCTCACCCCCCAATTTGGAACCATAATGTGCTCTTTTCTCCAGTCAGTCTGGTTCTAATTGCCACAGCCGGCCCCTTTATTGCATTATGCAAAACTCCAATGACCTTTAAACAGAGTCCATTTTCTTCATACATTTCATCAACATCTAAATATCAAACGTTTAATTAATTGTTAAAATATGAGGTGAATATTAAGCCTTAAACTACTGAGTAAAATATTTGTCTTGGTGTATGTGGATAGATATATTTACTATGTGTCAGTTAACAAATATCTCCACTGTATCTGTTATATCAAAATCAAGGGGGGTTGAGCACTTTTTTTGGGAGGGGAGTTATTATGCAAATGAGTTTGCACCCTCATCAGGATTCTTTGAAAGCTGTCAGAGTAAATTAGTGATAAACACATCTCCAGCCCCAGCTGTCACCTCGCACTGAGGCGTCTGCCAGACTAAAGTGTATTTGGGAAAATAGATAGAAGCTGTCCTGGCATGGCCTTATAGACCATAGCTTAACCTCAACACAGCATTGTGGATTAATTTTGCATGACTTTAAAGGGTGACAATGTGGGGCATCTGGAAGAGGAGAGGGTTGAGTTTAGTTTTTATTTATATCTGTCTGTCTGTTTTCACTGGCCTCCTACAACTGCCTGAAATCCAGCTTGTGTGAACGTGTGTTATTGTAGAGTACACACTCTATACCTTGGTGGAGTTAAAGTGATCCATGGCTATTTCACAGCTTTACATGGTCTTAATCATTGTCATGTTCTCTCAGACTACACTGGGCTGAGCCGGTTTCCTACACTCGGGCACATTTGTGGCTTTGTGCCTAGGTAAATCTTCAAGGAAATCACTCAGGAGAGGAAAGAATGACAGTCGGTAGGGGATGAGGAAGATTGTGTGTCGGACACATTATTTGAGAGCTTATTTCACCCCTTAAGCCATACTGTGGCCAGATTCACAGCGCTCCTCCCACAGATTACTGTCATGAGGATATTAAAATTTTTTGCCAAGAATTCTTCATCCTTTGATGCAAAGGGACATTCCACCACTGACCCACTGAGCTGGGATTTTGCTTTTGCCCCATTCGGGGTTGTACAAACACTAAAGGTTGTTGTTGCACTAAAATATGCTGTTGTCCGTCTTCACTGAAATCCTTGTCATAGACACTAAGTATTTATTTTCTTCTCTTTTTAAATCCTCTTTGTTCTTTGGAGGAATGCTAAAACACCATCGTTATATTTCCAAATGTACCGACCGCAATGTGGAGCATGAAGTTCTGTCTAAAGCCAAATCATGAAAAACAGTTACAATTGTTTTTTTTTTATTTTATTAAAACAACAAATAAAATTGTTGTCAGTTGAGAAAGTCCATACTGAATCTCAGCTGCACAAACTTCTCACTTTGAACGTCTGCAATTTTATTAAATTCCTGTTTACAACTATATTAGGGTGATTTCACACTAGCACTTTTAATCCACACCCAGGTTTGTTTGACATCAAAATCCGGTACGTTTAGCTAGTGTGAACACTGTCTTCTGATCTTGGATGCACACCCTTGAACTGTACCCGAGTCTGTCCGAAATTGGGTGCTTTCACATTTGGTTCAATTGCCTGGTCCGAACCCAAGTTTGATTGTTGCTAATATTCATTTACACTGATGAGGGTTAGGGTTTTAGCTGCTGACTGGGCTTTCCATGCCTTTTTAGACCTTCATTTCTTTATGCGTTCGATACTTTTCCCCTGTGTCTTTTCATTTATACACATAACTTAATTTCTAAACTAATAAAGTTTTGATTTCTTTGTATGCATGGATTACTTTGGTTGTTACTGACAATTTTAAGTCAAGAAAATTTCAAGTAAACAGCACTTTTAGAAATGTATTTTCTGAGAGAAATTGTGACGTGTTCAATTCTTAATTTACTTGCTGTATATCAGCTGCACATTCAAGCAAAATTATAGAGTAAACATTGCAGTTTTTTTTGCAGGTTTCTATTGCTTTCGAGTCTAATAGAATTAGTGATTAAGGGTACTGTCAGACTTGGTTCGTTTGCCTGGTCAGAACCCAAGTTCACAGGTGTGCAACTGAGTTTAGAAACACATTGACACTAGCTAAACGTACCAAACGAACCCGAGAGCGGACCAAAAATACTAGTGTGAAAGCACCCTAACTCTATTAGACTCAGAAGCAATACAAACCTGCAAAAAAACTGCAGTGTTTGTCATTTTTCCTTGAATGTGCAGCTGATATACAGCAGGTAAATTAAGTATTGAACATGCCACAATTTCTCTCAGAAAATACATTTCTAAAGGTGCTGTTTACTGCTGCTGTCGAAGGTTTTTACCAGATGTCAATAACAACCAAAGTAATCTATGCATACAAAGAAAACTAAAACTAATTAAAAATTAAGTTATGTGTATAAAATGAAATGACACAGGGAAAAAGTATTAAACACAAAAAGAAATAAGGGTTTGTAAAAAGGCATGGAAAGCCCAGTCAGGAGCTGAAACCCTGCCCCTCATCAGTGTAAATGAATATTAGCTGCTTTAGTCCAACAGCTACATCAACAGATGATGAAAATGAAACCAGGGTGGACATATCACCAAGACAATGATCCCAATCATAGCCAACGAAAGTCTTAACTGGTTTCAGAAAAGAAAATGAAACTGTAGAATGGCCCAGCCAATCACCTGACCTGAATTCAATAGAAAATAGGAACTAAAGATCCCCAGAACCATTAAGATTTGAAGACTCTGGAAAAAATCTTCCAATTGTTATTTCATTGTTATTACACATTTTCTGAAACTGTTAATTTTTATGTGTATAGTATGTTTTGTTTTTTTTTGGGTTTTTACCAAAATCTGGTACAATTTTATGTCAACAACTCCTTTAGAAATATATTTACTATGAACAATCATGACCTGTTCATGCGTTTACACACTTTAGTAAAGTCAACTAATTGCTTTTTTACAGTGTGAACTCATAATGAACTCGACACACGTATTCAAATAAAATTGTAGCTTGAAGTCCCAACATTGTCACTGTACCTCAGGGGAAAATCAAATGTTAAAAATCAATGATTCGACCTTTTAGAGACTGTATGTAACCATTCATATTTTCAAGGACTCCTTGTGACTCGACTTTACTCAACTTACAAAAAGTGTTCAGTCCAAAACACAAATGGGGAGCAACTCCAGCCACAAAGAAATGATAGTATATTTGATCCAGTGAAGACATTTGTTTCTGCATCGTATTTGAAAGCTGAGGGAATAAACAGAACTGTGTGGTAAACATGATTGTCTGTGCTCACTTCAGATGTAACATCCTCCTTCATGTTTCTAATTTTAACCACGTATAAACAAACTTCTGAAATAATCTCTGATCAGTCAACAGCACAAACAAGCTGTCCTTTGACTTGCCCACTCTTTAACAGGAAATGATGTGTGGTCAGTGTTGGGCAGGTGGGCAGCACCTCTGTTGTGGTTTATGCTGTTAGTATTAATGCCACTCACTTGTTTTACAGGGACCGCAGTTATGTTTTTCTTTTTCTTTTTGAACTAATCATTTCAAGATTGTTTAGTAGATCAAGACCAAAGGTCAGAGGATAGCCTGTGATGGGCAATATTTGTGCATTGATGAAATGTTTTGTGATGTTTGACCAAAATTCTGTGATGAAGTAAATACTACAAAAAAAAAACTGAAGATTGTGGACTTGTTTGGAATGTTTACAATGATTCTTTTTTTATATGTAAGTTTCTGATACACGTGTTACAATCATCCGCTGGTGTGTTTTATGTTGTTCACTGTTTTTCAGTTATTTACACAGTTTTATCATTGTGTTTGTTGTTAGGTCAAGTAACTTGCTCTATTATGACATCTGGAGTTCATTTTCTACTCCAAATAACAGATTCATTCACAGAAAAAAAACAAAAAAACATTGACTTTTACCATCATTGTGTAAAAAAACAAGTTCCACGTTTCAAATGTGTACTCAACAGTGCTTGGTAAGTTACTTTATAAAAAGTAATAGATTACAAATTACTGACTACTACTGTAAAATTGTAATCTGATTTCATTTTGAATTACTTAATGTAAAAAGTAATCAGATCACTAATTATTTTATTTTGAAGTTACTTTTAAAACATATAAAATATACCAGTAAAATACAAAATAAACTGCAGCTCTTTCAGAAATGTAATATTCACTGAGAAACATTACAATGGGTTGATCACAGCAGCTTCTCATATTCAAAACACTTAAAGAGTTCCACCAAAACTTAAAATTATTTCACCATTCACTTGTTCCAAACCTGTTTGACTTTTTTTTTTTTTTAACATAGAAGAAAACTGGATACCTGTAATCATTGACATCCAAAGTATGCAAAGCACTGCAGTGTTTGGGTGTTCTGTGTTTGTCTGAGGTATTTAGTCTACCAAAATGTGTATATTCCATACAAAGCATGAAGCTGATTGGTCAGATTTTGTCGTGCGACATCCGATTTTCAACTGGTGAGCCTGAAAAATGTGAGAGTGCGCAATATGCTCTCCGAGTATGCATGGGCAAGCTGTGCGCCTTCATTGGAAATAACAAACTTTTTAAAAGATGTGATATGCCAACAGCCACAAAACTGCACTTCTCTTCACATTCAGAAGATACCTTTACTCTTGATCCAGCACAAAAATAATTTTTTTCCTGTTTAGGCTGAGTTATACTGCTCTGTTTTTGGGCACCGGTGTCCTCCTTGGTGACGAGTATTATTGTAGAATGCTTTCTAATCAAATGCTTGAACAAGTTGCTGGTCGAGTTAAAAGCAGTCGAAAGTATAGACTGGACAATACAGCAGTATTTCTGTTTTTATGCTCAATAAAATCAAAGTGTTGTCTGTATTTCCACTTGAAGAAGCAACCGCTCTCAGGAGCTATTTCAGCTGGCTTTCTCCAGCAATTTAAAAGCACATGCTTATTAACTGACATTGCAGTGAAACACTGTATTGTTTCTTCTAAAAGCTATATTTGTAATCTAAGTAGCACAATTACACTGACTTTAGTAACTGTAATCATATTACACAAATATAAAATGTAATTTGTTACATTACTGCGTTCCTGTAATTCTAGAACACAGTAACACGTTACTGTGGAATGCATTACATCCAACTGGTACTCAACAACAACACACCAACAAAAATATACTTTTACATAATACATAAATAATAATCAATACATGAACAAAGAAACAAACATATAAATAAACAAATGATAATAAAATATTCAAATTAAATGATGTGCCATCATGTCATTCCAAGCATAAATTATACTTCATGTTACAAATGCCACACAACATTGCATGAACATCTGCTACAACATGTCTGCCAAAGTCAGGACACATCTGACTGATTTATGTTTCTCATGATGAAACAAATTTCAGTCTGAGTAAAAATCTTTGCATAAAATGTGTCATACAAGCATACAGTACACGGAGTCCTTAATCTCTGAAGGCTGAACTCTTGGTTTAATCTCTTCAGTCTAGTTTATCTACAGTTTTAATGTATTGACTGTGAAGTAGCTGTTAAATGAGGATATTCATTAGTCTTATAACAGATACATAACACTTTACAGACAAACATGCACACACTAACACATGCAGAATTGAAGTGCTAATGATGTCATCAGAAACAGAATCAATGCAAATTTAAATAGCACAGATGCAGGTGGACTTGATCGACAAGAGCTTATACAGTAGTTGATTATTAACTTAAGTTAATGTGCAAAAATAGCTTTGAACGTCGCCATTATGTTATTTCCATGTTTATCCTTTTTGAAGATTTTTATTTCATTTAAAATTTTACATGAACATGAGATGCTAGAAAAAAATTGATAACACTTAAAATGGTCCAATAATTAATGTTAGTTAATGTATTAATAACATGAACAAACATTCATTTATTCATTTTCCTTCGGCTTAGTCCCTTTATTTATCAGGAATCGCCACAGCGGAATGAACCGCTAACTTATTCAGCATATGTTTTACGCAGCGGATGGCCTTCCAGCAGTGACTTATTACTGGAAAACTCCCATACACTCTCACATTCACACATACACTGCAGCCAATTTAGCTTATTCAATTCACCTATAGTGCATGTCTTTGGACTGTGGGGGAAACCAGAGCACCTGGAATAAACTCATGTCAACACGGTGAGAACATGCAAACTCTACACAGAAATGCCAACTGACCCAGCCGGGGCTCTAACCAGTGACCTTCTTGCTGTGAGGCAACAGCACTAACCACTGAGCCACTACACTGCCCTCATGAACAAACATTTATTAATAAGTATATTATGGTATTTATTATTTTTGCTAATGTTAGTTAACGTTAAGTTAAATAACTTTAGTTCATGTTTTTTTTTAACTTTGCATTATCTTATGTTCACAAGCACAATGTTGGATTTTATAATGCTATAGTCAGAGATGTATAGTAACAAAGTAGAACTACTTCACTACTGTACTTAAGTACTAAAAGGTTGTATCTGTACTCTACTGGAGTATTGTTTTTTTCTTCTACTTCTACTTTTACTTCAGTACATATTTTCGATGAGCTTAATACTTTTACTCCAGTAGATTTTTTATGTGTTGTATAGTTACTCGTTACAATTATAAAGATGTTACGAATCAATCATTGATTGATCAGACGATCAAAGAATACAGTGCTGCCTGCCTGCGTTGAGAGCACTTTAGTTTGTTTTAGACATGGAAAACCCAGAAATTCCACCTTCAACTCCTTCACTTTCAACTGTTCGTGGCGATGAGAAAAAATACCACCCGTGACCCTATTTAAAACCAATGTTTGCATTTGTCGGAGTGAAAGACATTCATATAGAATGAAGTGCATACTCTACCATTGGATTTGAAGAAACATGTCAAGTTTAAGATAATATAATACACAAAACAGCAGTTTGAGCTATCCATAAGAGCTAGATAAGTTAACTACCGTTATAATCACGGTTCATATCATGCTACAATGTTCACATAACGTTAACTGTCTATCATAAAGGCTGTCACGCTGAATGGTGCTTTTGACCCATCATATATATTATAAATCGTAAACCATGGTTCTTTTTGTTCTGCTTAATCCTGTGCCCCAAAAAAGATATTTAAAATAAACAAAACAATGTCTTTTGACTTCTTTTTAAAAAATAACTACATAACGCAATACTTGTACTTTACTTTTACTTTCAGTACTTGAGTAGTACATTTTTAAATAAACTACTTGCAATACTTAAATATAAAAAATGTTGAATACTTTAGTACTTCCACTTAAGTATTGTGCTTAAAGAACACTTCAACTTCTACTCGCCACTTTTTGATAGAGCACTTGTACTTTTACTTAAGTCTGGGTCTCTACTACTTTATACATCTCTGGCTATAGTTAATGTTGAACTATGACTACTAAATATTTTATAAGATTATTCATAATAAGTTAATGTTGGTAAATCCATTAACTAATGAACAATTATGTGAAATTTGGTTATGGACCATTATGTGGACCATTTGGTAAAGTGTTATCAAATATTTATTTGTATAATCATGATAAATATTACACAAATGTATTCTTTGTCTATGGATTTAATTTAATTAATTTGAACTTAGAATTATGCATAACTCAGTATCTTCCAAATTGAAAACAATTTATAGACATTGCGTTAATTATCAAGTTAACGTTATACACTGAACAAGTGTGCCATATCAAAAATCAAATAGTGTAATTTATCATGCATGCACGTACACACGCACGCACGCGCACACATACACACACACACGCAGCTATATTTACAGTATGGGGACTTGCCATGGACAATGATTTTTATACTGTAAAAACTGTATATTCTATAATTTTACTACAACCCTACCCCCAAAACCAACCGTCAACGTAAAAAAATAGCATGTTTACATTTTAAAAGTAATTCTGTGTGATGTGTGAGCCATTTTCCTTATGGCGATCAAAAAATAAATCTGAATAATTCTTCCAAATTTCTAAACTATGCTGGTCCACTATTTGAGGAATATAAGGCACACACACACACACACACACACACACACACACACACACACACACACACACACACAACATCAGCATTCAAGGAAACCCAGGACTAGACAAACTATAAAATATATATAAAAAATATATATATACACAAACTGTATAACACACAGAAGGTTAATATTTGAAAATGATATGTAGTGCTGTCGCTGGTTTAAGCCTCAACTGGGTCAGTTGGCGATTTCGTGTGGAGTTTGCATGTTCTGCCCAGTTTCTTTCTGGTGCTCCGATTTCCCCCACTAGTCCAAAAACATGCGCTATAGGTGAATTGGGTAAGCTAAATTGGCTGTAGTGTGTGTGAATTATATGGGTGTTTCCCAGTGATAGGTTGCAGCTGGAAGGCTGCGTAAAACATATGCTGGATAAGTTGGTGGTTCATTCCGCTGTGGCGACCCCAGATTAATAAAGGGTCTAAGCCGAAAAGAAAAATTAATATATATATATTGCAGTGGGTAGCACTATTACCTCACAGTGAGAAGGTCGCTGGTTCGAGCCTTGGCTGCGTCAGTTGGCATTTCTGTGTGGAGTTTGCATGTTTTCCCTGTGTTCGCGTTGGTTTCCTCCGGGTGCTCCGGTTTCCCCCACAGTCCAAAGACATGTGGTACAGGTGAATTGGGTATGCTAAAATTTATCGTAGTGTGTGTGAATGAGTGTGGATATTTCCCAGTGATGGGTTGCTACTGGAAGGGCATCCCCTGCGTGGAGACCCTAGATTAATAAAAGGACTAAGCCAAAAAAAATGAAAAAATGATAAACAAATGCACTAAAACATACATGATGGAAAATCCTTCAAATTTAGAGTCATTTAAAGTACCTAAACACACTTTCTATTTCAAGGCAAGCAAGTGTTAAGTTTTGTCTAGCGGTGATCTGACTTCAGAAGCTCTGGGCAGTCTGGGAACTGAAAACACTCACCTGCACACAAACCATCACAGAGCGCAGCTTTAATGAGCGTGTTAGGAATAGACACAACTATTTTAGGAGCCAAAATATGTAATCAACTCCTGAGGCGTTCTGTCATAAGCAGATCCATGCTTGTGTATTTTTGAATTCCCTGGCACACCAAAAACAATAGCAAATGGCTTTGAGAGAAAAAGAAAGAGTGAATACATAGAGGTTTCCAGGAATTTCTGCATTGTCTGTTTTTGTACTCTTTAAAATTGACATTTTAGCTTGAGCATAAAACTGCATTACAGTGCATTTTGGGCCATGAAACATTAACTGGAAGTGTGTTTTTTTTTTTTGGAGTTGACAGGAATTAGTGTGTATTATATCCTGCCAAGAGAGACGAAATAGGACAAGATTTGTGTTGTGAAATGATTCTAGCCCATTTGACAGATGTTAAAATGGGAAGAAAAAATATTGTGGCTCCACACACTATAGTGATTTCAGGAATTTTCAATGGTACATGCCTGTTTGTCTGGCCACTAAACCTCTCTCACCTGACTTGATGAATAATAGATTTGATCATAATAAATATTGCAGTATCCTAAACCAATGCCTACATTTTACTGCGTTTCCAACCCCCCACACAAGAATGTGGTGAATGCTAGATTCATTTTTCATTGGTTTGGGGTATTGACAGTCAGTGAGATGTTTTGTGGAGAATTGCTCAGGGTTCACGACTGGTGTTAAAGTAGTTTTGTGTCATAAATTATTTAGTATCAGGGCATGTCAACTGCTGCATTATGTGCTGCTCTGTTCTCTATAGTAAATCCTTAATGCCATATTTGTTTTGCTTTTCATGTACTTTATTTTATGCCACAGTCATGAATCATAATTTGCTACTAGCTTGTAGTAGTGCAATATAGATGGTTTTATTTGGAGGTGACTTTTATTTTTGGAGACCATGTGATTGAATAATGATTTGTATATGGATATGTAAACAAGATAAGTCATCAGTACTTTTGGTCTGTTTGTATTAACCCATGATCTAGCCTGGGGGGTTGTCAAACTTTAATCTAAAACCAAGACCAATGAATCTAAAAATAAATAGTTGGTTATATATTTTAAGTATATAAAAATTATTCTGTGTGAGAAAAATATCAGATTTAATATAAATATTATAGACATTATATAATGTGTAGTGTTTTTGAATCTGTGTGTTTTTTGCTTTTTTGATAGTCAATAAAATGACCTTGAATTCAAACCTTCAATGTTGAGTAAATATGAATATGTTCGCACGCACGCACGCACGCACGCACGCACGCACACACACACACACACACACACACACACACACACACACACATATATATATATATATATATATGGCTTGGCAATATTAAGACATACACTCACCGGCCACCTTATTAGGTACAGCTGTGCCACTGCTCGTTAAATCAAATTTCTAATCAGCCAATCACATGGCAACAACTCAGTGCATTTAAGCATGTAGACATGGTCAAGACTATCTGCTGCAGTTCTGGGATTTTCACGCACAACCATCTCTAGGGTTTACAAAGAATGGTCTGAAAAATAGAAAATATCCAGTGAGTGGCAGTTCTGTGGGCGCAAGAGGTTGCCAGAGGTCAGAGGAGAATGGCCAGACTGGTTCAAGCTGATAAAAAGGCAACAGTAACTCAAATAACTACTCGTTACAACCGAGGTATGCAGAAGAGCATCTTTGAATGCACAACATGTTTAACCTTGAGGCAGATGGGCTACAGCAGCAGAAGACCACACCGGGTGCCACTCTTGTCAGCTAAGAACAGAAAACTGAGGCTACCATTTGCACAGCCTCACCAAAATTGGACAATAGAAGATTGGAAAAAACGTGGCCTGGTCTGATGGATCTCGATCTCTGCTGCGACATTCGGATGGTAGGGTCAGAATTTGGCATCAAAAACATGAAAGCATGGTTCCATCCTGGAACACAGTTCCAGGATGGAAATAAATTTAAATAAAGTAAAATTGAAATAAATTGTACTATATTGTGATATATGAGATATGAAAGGACTAATATCTTGATTGAAGATTTTTGTCATATCACCCAGCCCCATTTATATATGTAAACAATTTCACATGCACATAAACATTTTCTCCTCTATATTTAAAGGGCACCTATGGTGAAAAATCTACTTTTCAAGCTGTTTGGACAGACATATGTGTAGGTATAGTGTATATACCGTCATATTGGGGTGATATAAACACACTCAGTCCTTTTTTTCAATTTAACAAAATAAAAACGGTGGACCAATTGGAGCGGTTTTGAGGTCGACCGCAACTTGACGTAGGAGTGCGGTCCCCCCGCCCACCAATATTGATTGACAGGTGCGCATTACCATATCCTCAGTATGTTGTTTCACGTCCGCCATTTTCAGCGTGTGAGTCAAAGCGACGTCACCAAAGAAACACCCTTGCTCTATTTTTAAGTTGCGCGGGAAGTCGAAACTAATTTTCATGTGAAGCAACACGCCCCTAAAACGACAAACTGTGTACATGCCCCCAAAATGGCACTTTTTAACACATTATAATAAAAAATCTGAATAGTGTTTTGAACTGAACCTAAACTGGCACACTCAGAAAAACCATAAGATTAATATTACATCTTAAAAAAGAGGTTAAATAGGTGCCCTTTAAGGTAGGGTGACGCAGTGGCGCAGTAGGTAGTGCTTTCGCCTCACAGCAAGAAGGTTGCTGGTTCGAGCCTCGGCTGGTTCAGTTGGCATTTCTGTGTGGAGTTTGCATGTTTTCCTTACTTTCGCGTGGGTTTCCTCCGGGTCCTCCGGTTTTCCTCACAGTCCAAAGACATGCAGTACAGGTGAATTGAGTATGCTAAAATTGTCCGTAGTGTATGAGTGTGTATGGATGTTTCCCAGGATGGGGTGCAGCTGGAAGGGCATCCTTGATGTAAAACATGTGCTGGATAAATTGCTGGTTCATTCTGCTGTGGCGACACCGAATTAATAAAGGGACTAAGCCAAAAAGAAAATGAATGAATATGTAAGGTAAAAAAAATATTTCTTTCTTTTTCCCCCCAAATTAGTGCTCTAAATTTTACTATTGTTATTTAAAAGATTAAAAACAAGTCCTTATAGCCAAACTTAAAAATGTATGCACATGAATTTGAAATTAAATCATTAATAAGGTCTCCAGTGTGGTGTTTAGGTGCCTATATACATTTGAACATATAGTAGATGGCCTCACAGCTAATTGGCATTGACTTAAATTGGTCATAATGTGTTTTTAAAGTCCTATAATTTATTCAAAAGACAGTAAAAAATAATACTAGCTCCATTATACACAGCACAAGGACTGTAACATTTAACTCATCGGCAGCCTTGCTTACGTTCTTAGCTTTCCGAAACATAACACAACAATAATAATGAGCGAAGCTTTGCAGAGAAAGTCCTTATGGAGATTGATGAGGTTCAGAGTGGCAGCCGGGTTTGCTCAGAGATACCGGGAAGGTCTGGTAGCATTCAAGACCCATTTGGGCTAAATTGGGAGGCTGTGCGTGTGCCATATCACAGCTTTAACACGTAGAGCTGTCAGGGAGAATGGCGTAAGGCAGGGCAGGGTCAACTTCATTCCACCCTTTCCACCAGAAAGCTGAAATGGAAACCAGACCCCTGTGTATATGAGCGGGTGTGTTTAGTTGGTAAGGAAAGGTTTTGGGGTCAGCAGCTGTTAGAGGACCGTTTACCCCTCCTTTACACCCGCTATACCAAACACCCCAACCTCCATTCCCAAAAACAATACTGCTATTTCAGCTTGGTTCATAGATGCTGCAGGTGGGTGGGGATGGATGGGCACCCCTCAGGCTGCCCAGGTGGAGATGTTTAGCGTCAATGCTAACAACATCTCACACTTCCGTTTCCTATTTGGCAGCCAGGAAGATTTGAATAATTCTGGTTATTAATTAAAGGAGACAAAGTGACCATTCTCTTCACTTCTCTTCTCAAAAATATGTTCTTATTAATCACATATTTTGGTCACAATTCTTGCTATGAACTATGACTTTTGCTAATTTGCTCCTAATTTTATGCTTTTTAATGGTTATTATGGTAGCAGTTTAGGTTTAGGTACTAGATTTAGGTTTAGGTACTAAGAATGAGATCATGCAAAATATTAGTACTAATAAACAGCCAGTATCTTAATAATAGGCAAATAATAAGTAACTATGTAGTAGAACTGTTACGTAAACTATTGTGTTGCCTGTATTTTTGATATTCAATCATGGTACTTTTTGCTGTACGTTCACACAATTCATTCATGTTGTCCCAACACAAATTGATTAAGTTAACACTTTTAACAAATGTATGTGGATTGAACATAAAACAATTCAGTTGTCCCAATGAAATCTCAAGAATTTTGTTGATTCCGATTATTTTAAATAAGTAATATGAACATGTAAAAAAATATATACATTTTTTGAGTATAGTTGACAGAGTTAAATAATTAACCCAACTATACTTATTCCAAGTTAAGTGGACTTGCAAAGTTTAGTTTTTATAAGTTAACTTGCATTATCAAGTTAGCAGAACTTGCTATGTTTAGTTTAAATACATTAACTTACATTTCCCAGTTCACTGAACTTAATTGAGCAAATATTTTCAATCAGAAACAGAACAGACAACAAAATACACATTTAATAAAAGGTCTTCACTGCCAATTTTGCAATTACACATAATGTCCTTACAATATAATTGTCTTTACAAAGTATTTTTTCTTATAAAGTATTTTTTTACAAAGTAATTGTAAAGTTAAAGTAATCTCAAGAGAAGAAAACTAAAACTCTACCAAGTAAAACCTAAAACTCTAAAATACACAATTACCAAAGACTCTTGGAAAAAAATAAAGCAGAACTTGGAAGATTATACAATCTGATCTCAACATCTTTATTTTATTTTATTTATTTATGTTGATTAGTTGTAGTGAAACTTGCATTTCCACTTAATTTATCAACACCAAATGCCCCACACTACTTAAAGTAATTATATGAGGAAAATAAAGCCAAAACATATTTAATAAACAGTGTACACAATCAAGATCAGAGTAATCACTAAATCTTTGAAATATAAATTTACTGAAATCTTTCAAAAGTGTATTTGGTTGAACTATCCTGAATCTAGTATATAAACATCAATATAGTTGTCAAACTGCAAAGCCAACAATGCAAATGAAAAATATCCTCAAATAACCGCCGATTCTTCTCTCTATTTACATGTGTTTATCACTTTGACATAACTTTAAAATAATGAACTTGAGTGTGCAAAAGATGCAATAAGTGCTCAGTCCTTACAACTTTCTTCTTCAAGAATGATGTTGATCATAACTTCCTTGTTTACACCAAGTCTACCAAGTAATGCTGCGTCCCAATTCGCATACTTATACTACGCTCAAAAAGTATGTACTTTTTTTGTGAAGGAAAAAGATATACTTTCGAGTGTGTAACAGAAGAGTATGCAAGCTTTGGGACATACTGCTTTCTCATTATCAGATCATTGTGTTGCTTAGTTCTAAGCCCTGTCAATCACCCGCACATCATCCACATTTCTGTCATATTTAATTTCCTACCTTATTGGAGAAGCAGCAGCAAGATAATTTGCCATTCGCGAGTCTGTCAAGCAGAGAAATCTCCTCAGGTCTTTGGATAATTATGCATTCAGATGTTAATGTCCAAACAGGTATTTAAATTCAGTATTGTTGTTGTAGAAGAAATATAACACAGAAAATGTGATTTAAATATTCTCCAGTTGGCTAGATATTAATTAACATCATATCATACAAACATTTTTACCGCCTCTCTATTTAACGGTTAATCTTGCGCGTCCATCATGTTTGTAGTTTATTTATGCTTTTCATCCATGTTTGTAGTTCTGATCAAATTCATGTCCAACGCACAATGTACTGCAGGCAATATAAGCGATTAGAGTATGGACGGTTCTACACTTAAAAACTTTTACCGGAAATAGTAAACCATCTGGGAATCTTTGGCATACTCTATTCTACATACTAAGATTAGGACATACTAATTCTATTTTTTTTAAATACTAATTAGGATGGATCGTATGCAAATTGGAACACAGCATAAGAGTACTGTTGGCATGGAATCACAAGCCTGATCAGGGTGACCCATACTGAATTAGATTAGATTAGATTAGATTAGATTAAACTTTATTGTCATTACACATGTACAAGTACAAGGAAATGAAATGCAGTTTAGGTCTAGCCAGGAGTGCAATAGCAGCAAGTGCAGGATACAGGTATAAGTTATAAAGTGCAGTTATAGAAAAACTATGGTTATATTTACAAATGGATGTACTATGAACATTATATACAGGTTGTGTTAGCTATGAACAGAGATTTACAATAGATGGATAAATGTACAGGTTGCTATTAATAATCAGAAGTGTGCAGATAGATAAACATAATTACAAATGTATATGTACAGGTATATGTATGAATTGTGCTCTGCTGTACCGTAATTATCTGTATTGTACTTCTCAGAGCATATGAGGCATCAAAATCAAAGTCAGATTTCTTGTCAATTCTACCACATGTACAGACACAGAAAATTTAAATTATGTTACTCTTAAGCCGTGAATGCATACAGATAATTAAAAAACTACAATAGAAATGTTGATATACAAATTTTAGTAAAATTAACAGAAGAAATATATAAAAATACAAAAATACTATATACAAATGAGGGCACAAAGCTAGTAGAGCGCAAACTTGACTTGAAGCCAGAAGTACATATGGCTGCATTTCGTCTTTAAAATTAATAGGGTGGTATAACGCCATTCCTTTTCACGCTTACCAGCTAACCGCTTACCTCCATGTGAACGGCTTTCCCGCTGTTACCAATTTGTCCAATTAGCTCGCTATGTACGTCAGCAAACTTGAGATGCAGAGAAGAGCTGACCATGACGATGGGGTTCAAGTCCAGGAAAGAACGGTTCCAGAAAATGGGTAAGACAAAAAACAGAAGCCAAATAACAAGTAAATAACAGGGTGAGAATGTGGTAAAATCTGAAAACGTGGTAAAGATCAGACAAGGGCTTTTCTTTTTCTGGATTGCTTTTAAAAAACTGTAAGTTGTGTTAAGGAAAGTGGGTGGGCGGGTCAATCTGTGCTATTGAAAACACCATTGGTTGGGTTTAGTGAAGGAGGAGGGTGGGTCAGTTGATCAGTCAGTGAGTCAGTCAGTCATTTAGTCGGTCAGTCAGTCAGTTGACAGCAGCCTCCGGTGGATTTACGCGAAAAAAGCCTTGAATGGCACTCGCGAGAGAAATTTGACATCTCAAAAAGTGTACAGAGCAGCCTCTGGTGGATTCATGAAAACCATAGCCTGTAAAAGGTATGGACGTAGTATCCATGACGTCACCCATAGGTTTCTGAACACTGCAAAAGAAGCTACAAGTAGGCGCGTCATCACACCAAACGCGGGATACCAAATAAGGGCAAAGAGGCGGAGAGTGAGCGGAGCTACAGATGCATGCTTGATTCTCGGCATTTTGCTTAGACCTGGCCTAGACAGACTTTTTACTTTGAGAGAAACGCTTAATACTTTATTACCTGTGACTCGTTTGTGTTCTGACGACACATGCTTGGTTGTACACTATATCAATAAAGTGTTTAGACTTTTAAAAACACTGTTGTAACACATTGAGCCACTAAACATTGCTCTTATGATGTTTTTCGACAGGAGGAAAACGCAAATTACTATCAAACACTTCAGATATAGTCTGTGTTAGTAAATGCAAGGCTGTTTATAAAATCCAGCTCTAACACTGTATGACAACACTTCAGATGACTGTTTTATAGCCTACAGCTAATCAATCTGTCAGATTCTGGAGTGCATTACAGGTCTAAAGAACATTTAAATGATAAATTATCTTAAATAAAACAAATACATTTATAGAGATGGTATATAAGTATATAATTTCACTCACCTGGGAAATGGAGGCAACTTGAATGGTTTGTAAGCACAATTAAGTGCACACAGCATGCCATATCATCTGATAATTGCAGGAAATAATTTCAAAAGGCAAATGACTGTGTAAAGAAACATTAACCAAAACAAAAATATGATGTATATGCTGATCTCATCGGCTAATTAGCCAGAATCAGCTGAGGTGACGAGACAGCGACCAGCGGGCTAGCTGTCACTCAAGTGGCCACGCCTTTAATTATGCAGACTTAATATAACTTAATAAAAACTAAACGGATGAGTTATAAAAAAAATTCACCCCCTCACAGTTGTCATGAAGGGTAATCATAGCTATATGCACCAAAACCATCTTTTGTGTCAGGGTTCTGCCACTTGGGTCTTGTAAATTCTTGTTTTGGTGGCAGAGTCCGGACACTAGCTCTGTCTTGTCATGCCCTGTTGTGCTCGGCTCGAGTTTTCTCTGGTCGGGCACTTGTGTTCTGTCATTGTGTGCGTTTCTATGTGCGCGCCTTCATGAGTGCGTGCAGACCGAGCGCGCTCCCGTTTGATGCGGATGGGCGTGGTCTGCATGTGCTTGTGACGTGCGCGCTCTCGTACTCGTGTTTGTGTTTTGTTCTGTCGGCATCAAGCTGTTTCCTTCTCAGCGTCTCAGTCTGGTTGGTTTTGGTTTTGGTTGGCGCTGAGATGAAACATGCGCGTTGCTTATGTGTGAGCTCACGGTAAGATGTTTTCATCTATCGTGTGCTCGTGTCATGTTTAGTCTTCTGTTGGTGTTGTGTTTAGCACATGGTGCTTGTTTACATGCACTGCATGCTTGTGTTGTCATGAACGCAC
>CAIGQZ010032318.1:14253101-14270821 GCA_903798205.1 Danio tinwini
AATGAATGAATGAATGAATGAATGAATGAATGAATGAATGAATGAATAAAAAAAGTGGCTGAACCAATAGCAATAGCAAGCTACCCCTGAATGCTCTCTCTAAAGCCACAGTTACTCCAAAAAACATTAACACTGCTGACCAGAGCAGAGTCTCTAGCACCACAACAAGGAATGCCATTGGTGGAGGCTCACACCCCATTAACATGTGAGACAACAAAAAAAATATATATAATAATTACCTTAATAAAATCCACCATTGCAATTGATAACTTGTAAATGTAGCCAATAATTAAAATAATTAGATAAATAATTCAAACTCGGTACCCCTTCAAAATACACATTTTACTTATTAATATGTTCCTTTAAGGGACTTTTACGGTATTGTGGATATTTTAGGAACTAATACATACAGTGCTCAGCATAATTGAGTACACCCCATTTTGAAAATGAATATTTGTATCCATTTCTCAGTGAATATAGGCAATGTATTTTAATGCATTTAAAAAAAAGATTTATTAAACAGATATATTTATTAAAATAAGATTTTAGTCACCAAACATCTTTAGAAATTGAAAAATAATACAATTATATTCAAGCAAAATATTGGCAAAAATTTTAACATTTTTTTGCTTCTCTTTATTTTTCCTCCTTTTTAAAATTTGTATTTACTGTACTGACTAAACTAATGTATATGCACAAATATAATATTGTATAGCTTCCTAATAAAATATGAATTAAAAATATGAATTTGTGAGCGGTGTCCTTATATATGCTGAGCACTGTACTCCTATGTACAAAAGTGTTGCACAGCACTGCCCCGGTGACAGCTTTTCTACCTTTATTTCTAAGAGTGTAGTACAAACAGCATACGTTTAAGTTGAAGGGTCAAGGGTTTTTTCAAATACTTAACTTTGATTATGAGCATTAGAAACCATGATGCTTGCCTCACCAGACACCACTAATAATTATTCTCATACCTCAGATCATAAATGCTTATTCTTGGGTAATTAGTGGCAGGGCTGATGGCAGTGTAAGTGCTCTTCTAAATGCCATATGAATGAGCTCCAGGCTCCAGACGGCAGGGCTGAGAGGTTACCGCTCTTAGATTTGGAGCGTTAGTCTGCCCTGGAGCCAGTCCTCTGTATGTTTACTGCCTCTCCGGAACCGGCCTCCCACTTTCAGTCTTTTATTTCCTCTCCCTCTTTCCTAAATCAACACACTGCTGTTTATTTGTGCACAGTCAACCTGAGCAGCACCACTGGAGCTGAAGAAGTCCACCAGCACAGCACTAGCATCTCCACAAATGAAGGCAGACAGCTCTTAAGAGTATAAACGCCACACTGGATATATTATACTGATAGAGAGTGATGGGCGCTCTTAATCCAAATATTTGACTCCTAAGTGCATTGTGGAGAGCTTTGAGGTCTGCCAGGAAAGCACTTTAAAAGGATCTTCCTCGTTTAGCTCATCTTGCTTAGGCATGAATAAGACTGATATAGAGGACAGTATGGAGAAGAGATAGCACTCCATGTGCCTCACCCAGGAGTTTCTCTGGATGTTTGTGATAGGTTTATGATGGCATATTAATGCTTTACTATTCCAAATATTTTAGTGCGTTCCACTACAGTGACGTTAAGAAAGTTAGTCTGACATTACTGTAGGAATGAAGTGTAGATGTGTAATGCAAACGTATTGTTATACAATATATTTACATCAGAATTGTTTTTCATTTTTTGTTCAGTGGGAAAAAAATGTTTTAATAAGAAAACAACTCTCATGGCAGAGATGAAGCAAATAGTCATATATGTTTATATAGGTTCTTTCCATGTGGGAATAACTATAATCAAAATCTGTTTTAATATAGGTTTTGATATACAGTTGAAAGTCCCCTTTGCATTTTTTTATATTTTAAATATTTCCCAAATTATGTTTAACAGAGCAAGGACATTTTCACAGTATGTCTGATAATATTTTTTCTTTCTGAAAAAGTCTTATTTGTTTTATTTTGGCTAGAACAAACGCAGTTAAAAAAATTTTTAAGAACCATTTTAAGGTCAAAATTTTTAGCCCCTTTAAGCTATTTATTTGCGACTATCTACAGAACAAACCATTATACAATAACTTGTCCAATTACCCTAACCTGCCTAGTTAACCTAATTAATATAGTTAAGTCTTTAAGTCACTTTAAGCTGTATAGAAGTGTCTTGAAAATATCTAGTAAAATATTATTTACTGTCACCATGCCAAAGATGAAATAAATCAGTTATTAGAAATGAGTTATTAAAACTATTATCTTTAGAAATGTGTTGAAAAAATCTTCTCTCCGTTAAACAGAAATTGGGGAAAAATAAACAGGGAGGCTGATAATTCAGAGGGGCTATTAATTCTTACTTCAACTGTAGGTTTTTAATATATGTGACATAAAATTGTCTGTTTTCCTATATTATATGTACATATATGAATTATCAATGTTAATGCATGTAAGTATTTTCAATGTCGTGAAATGGTTGAATTATCAACATTTATTTAATGTCAGTATTTTCAACAATAGTAAATCACCAAAATATCAATGTTAATTCAATGTAAGTCTTTTTAATGTTAAGAAATGGTTGAATTATCAACATTTATTCAAAGTCATTTTCAACAATGGTAAATGACAAAATTATCAACATTAATTCAATATAAGTATTTTCAATGTTAAGAAATGGGTAAATTATGAACATTTATTCAATGTCAGTATTTTCAACAATGGTAAAATGATTGAAGTATCAATGTAAATCAGTGTCAGTATTTTAAATGTTGTGAAATGGTTAAACTATCAATGTTGATTCAATGTAAGCATTTTCAATGTAGTGAAAGTGTTGAATTATCAACATTTATTCAATGTCAGTATTTTCAACATTAGTAAGTGACCCAATTATCAACATTAATTCAATATAAGTATTTTTTAATGTTAAGAAATTGTTGAATTATCAACAATTATTCAATATCAGTAGTTTCAACAATGGCAAATGATTGAAGTATCAATGTTGATTCAATGTAAGTATTTCCAATGTTGTGAAATGGTTGAATTATCAACATTTATTCAATGTAATTTTCAACATTAGCAAATTACTAAAATATCAACGTTAATTCAATATAATTATTGTTAAGAAATGGGTAAATTATGAACATTTATTCAATGTCAGTATTTTCAACATTAGTAAATGACCAAAATATCAACGTTAATTCAATATTTTCAATGTTAAGAAATAGATAAATGAACAACATTGGTTCAATGTAAGTATTTACAACAATGGCAAGTAATTGAATTATCAATGTTGATTCATAATTTAATTTAATGCTGAATATTCAACCTCAACCAAAATGATAATTCTGATAGAATTTCAACAGTGAATCAATGCCACTTTGCTATCTGGGTAGTTGTTTCCTTGATAATAGAAAATATGAGCTAGACATCATGTATGACAGTTGCCAAAGTGAGATATGTGCTATATACAGTACACTCTCAGAAATAAAGGTACAGGAGCTGTCACTGGGGCGGTACCTTTTCAAAAGATACATATTTGTACTCAAAGAATCCACAGTGGTACCTCAAAGGTGCATATTAGTGCCCAAATGTACCTAAAAAGTACCTTTAAGGTGCCATTATGGACCCTTCAAGTACAAATATGTACCTTTTGAAAAGGTACTGCCCCAGTAACAGCTTATGTACCTTTATTTCTGAGAGTGTAGGAGACATATCTTGTATGTGCATATAGGACTTATATGCGGATATAAAAAGCAATACATGAGACCTATATGGCCTGTAAATGCACATATATGCACCTCAATTTTGCCTATATGTGGCATATATATGCATATATGCAGAATATATATTATCATATATGTGCATATATAATGCATATAGGTTTCATATGAACCATTTTGAGGGATGTAAACAAAAAAATGGTCCCATCATATTTCTTGTTTTACATTTTTAATTTCTATAGCTTCCGTGAGAAAAAAAAGAGCCACATATTCAGAAATAATATTATGATAGCTGTGTTAACATTAAAGTAATGAATTGCCTCTTGTTACAGCTATGAAATAGCTTAATAATGAGCAGGAAATGTTTATGGGCCAATGACATCACCACATTGAAATGGTGGTTATGCGCATATATCCTCATATAGGTTATTTCCATGTGGGTTTATTTATTAGTCAGTAGGTTAGTTAGTTTATTTATTTATTTATTTTTGATTAACTTGTGGCGACACAGTGGCACAGTAGGTAGTGCTGTCGCCCCACAGCAAGAAGGTCGCTAGTTCGAGCCTCAGCTGGGTCAGTTGGCGTTTCTGTGTGGAGTTTGCATGTTCTCCTGGAGTTTGGGGTTTTCTCCGGGTGCTCCGGTTTCCCCCACAGTCCAAAGACATGCGATACAAGTGAATTGGATAGGCTAAATTGTCCGTAGTGTATGTGTGTGTGAATGAGTGTGTATGGATGTTTTCCAGAGATGGGTTGCAGCTGGAAAGGCATCCGCTGCGTAAAACATGTGCTGGATAAGTTGGCGGTTCATTCCGCTGTGGTGACCTCGAATTAATAAAGGGACTAAGTCGAAAAGAAAATGAATGAATAAATGAATGATTAACTTGTGTGGATGAATTGTTCATCTTAAGACCACAATGTGTGCTTGTAAAAATATTGTAGCCTTTAATTTCAAGCAGATTGTAAGATATCATACAATATTGAAGACTATTTACATGAATCTCATGTAAATATAAATTGTTATCATGCCTTCAAATAACATGACTTGATCATATTAATTTGTAAATCCTTATTTAACCTTAGTTAAGTTTTATTTTAAAGGGGGAAAAAGAATGAAAATGTCTAAAAGATTTAATTACTTAAGAAAAAACAAGGGAAAAAAACGTTTTGATTTTCTAAACTGCAACTTCTCCACCTCATCCCCAAACCTATCCTTCTGTTAACTTCTTGTGGATTATGATTCATTTCTTGGTAATGTTGGTAACTGGATTTCATGGGATATTCTGTTACAAATTTGGCTTTTATTCTGTTCCTTGATTGGTGCATGGTTTTCTTTTCTTCTCCGAAAACATCCTTTCTGAGGTTTTCATCAAGAATGTGTATCAGTATTGAAGTTCAAAATATACTGAACACTATGCAAATTGAATAATTGCTGAAAAGGAATTATGGACAGCTAACATTTCCTTACAGATTTATATTTAACATCATTAGAAATGGAAAAGGTTTCATGTTTTCATTTCATCTCTATGTTCTTTCTCTGTATTAATAAATCAAATAATGCAGTGAAACAATGTATGCAGAAGTTTTATCATCTTTAAAACAGTTTATGAAGTTAAACTGATGGATTACTACACGTTAAGAACAGTACAACAGCAAGCTAACCCTCTACATTAGGCATTATCTATAAAAATATTTGACTTTCTTTCCTTAGAATGGCTTAACTTGAAGTGCTGTAAAACAATTGGGGATTTTTTTTAAAGGCACTTTATGATATGTCACCATATACGTCCAATAGTGGATTTAACTTACACAATTTAGAACTTTCCTTATAATAAATAATTTTGTTGTTTGAAATGTTTGTTTTATTTAATTGGTGTTGCAGTATTAGAAGGTTTAGAACCTATAAATGACACCTTATACATACTTTCCAACAACTGTTATTCCAACAGATTTTATTTCATTATATTTGCTGAATTTTATTGAAAACAAACATAACACTGTATAATCATGTCTACAAATTACAGTAAATATACATTTTTCCTCCAGTAAATATTATAAGAAATTAATAACCAGTCAAATATATCCAGAACCATCGGAATAATGTAGCTACTAGCTAACAATGTTTACTATACATTGGCTGTCTTATTGGCCTCTGAGCTAACTTACCTGCAGTCTCTGCTCTTATCAAATGTCCAGTCTGCATCATTCTCATGGTCACTAAAACCCATCTCATCTTCACTTTCATCTGCAGGAAGAGCTAGTTCTGTCCTTTTCTTCTTTCACTTACCATAGAACAATACGCTGTTCCCTGTATTTATATCTAATCAAAAGTACTGCCGTTAAAATTTGATTTTTTCCATATGGCAAATGCCATTAACATATGCATTCATGTTGATATTGTTACAAGTTAAAAGATCACAGCTAACCTTGCTAACTAGCTAACCTATTGCAATATCTTTTTTTTTGTGTGTGTGTGTGGATCTGACATGAGTTGATCCTTTGTCATTATTGACAAAGTTTTCATTTGCATTCAGCAACTACTCACAATAAACACCAGTCTGTTAGAAATCACGCCACAGAAAAACACTGCACGTCATGTGACTTAACCAAAGCACATCACTGGCTAAACTAAGGTCTTCTCTTTCCAAAAAAATTAAAATAAAAAATAGAACGTTGGTCTAAAATAAACTGTGGCAAGGAAATGAACATAATTACAAATATGGCAACACATGTGGTAGAAGGCTAATTATTAGCCTCTTGTGAAATCTTAATTATTTTAAAAATATTTCACAAGTGCTGTTAAACAATGAGAAGATTTTTTTCAATGGATTTTTAAACTTTAGTTGAAATGTATTTTTCGGTAACACTTTAGTTTGTCACAATTCATGCTATTAACTACTGGTTCATTACCTCCATATTATTAATAAATAATAATATAATAGTTTTTAATTGTTTATTAGTACCCTGTAAAACCCAAAAGTCAACTTTATCGAATAAAATGAGTGTAGTTAACTCAAAATGTACTGAAAGTTAATTATACTCATTTGAAAAGAGTTTTTGAACTTCACGGTTCACAGTACTCATTAGGTTTATTTTTTTTTTACTTAAATGGTTTGTTGCAATCGGTTTCCTCAAATGGTTTGAATTACCTTAACTTATTGGGTTTTACAGCGTACTTTAAAAAAGTATGATCTTATTCTACATCCCCAATCTTACCCAAAACCAAACTTTTACCTTACTAACTATTAATAAGCTGCTAATTATTACTTTATTAAGGTTAAAGTCTTAGTTAATGGTTTGTTAACAGAGTGAATTGTGACAATATAAAGTGTTACAAAATTTGTAATAACATTTTTTGTCTTTGCACTGACAGTTTGCATATGTGCCTCCCACTTGTTAAGAGAGCAAAAGTAATTGGACAGAGTAATAATCAGAAATCCAACTTTCACTTTTTAATACTTGGTTGCAAATCATTTTGCAGTCAATTAGTTCCTGCTTTTTCTCGGGGTATTTTCCCTTCAGTTTTGTCTTCAGCAAGTTAAATGCATGCTCAATCAGATTCAGGTCAGGTGATTGACTTGGCCGTTGCATAACATTCCACTTCTTTCCCTTCAAAAACTCTTTGGTTGCTTTTACAGTATGCTTTGAGTAATTCTCCATCTCTGTCCAATGAGTTCTGAAGCACTTGGCTTAATATGAGCAGAAAATATTGCCTGAAACACTAAAGAATTCAGCCTGCTGCTTCTGTCAGCAGTCACATCATCAATAAATAGAAGAGAACCAGTTCCATTGACAGCCATACATGCCCATGCCCATGTCACTACTACCACAATGCTTCACTGCTTAGGATCATGAGCAGTTCCTTTCCTTTTCCATACTCTTCTCTTCCCATCACTCTGGTATAAGTTGATCTTGATCTCATATGTCCATAGGATGTTGTTCCAGCACTGTGAAAGCTTTTTTAGAACTCTAATCTGGCCTTTCTCATTCCAAATGCAAATAGCACATTTGAACCACTCTGGACCTTTTATCTGCTCAATGTAATTGGGATAATGAGAGAATAACACACACTTGGCCATGGAACAGAATTACTTTTGGACCCTTAACAAGTAGGAGGCACATATAAACTGTTGTAATTCCCACAGCGTTCACCTGATTTGAATGTAAATACCCCCACATTAAAGAGTTCACATGCAAAAACCTCTAAATCCTATCTGACGTTATCTTCTAAAATGTTTATTTTCTTAACATTCTGTGTTTATGTTAGGTTATTACAATTTAAAGAAAATGAAAAGAACTTATTCTTTGCCATAAAAGTAAAAATACTGAACCTACACATGGGAGCCAGAGAAAAATTCTAAATTAGAGGTTTTTGCAATTGCTTTTGCAATTTATGGGGGGTGGGGGGGGGGTAATATCAACCTTAACAGTTTTATTTTAATTTTTTTAAATATTACATTTTCATTTCAGCCAAACAAAAAAATAAGACTTTACAACAAAATAAAAATATAATAGAAACTTGGCTTTGAACTATTTGGACTGATTTAGTTTAAATTTGCTTCACTCCCCCAGTCCATCAGATATGCTGTACAGATTTTTCTAATCTTTTATACTCAAAAAAAAAGGAAAAAAAAAGCAAGAAACACAAGAAAGACCCAAATAGAAAGTGAGTCACTCAGTCAGCCAGCTGCTTTCAACAGCTCATTTTGATTCACACTGCGAACTAAAAGGCATGTTAAGCTGTTGGTGGTCTTCTATGTGTGATAATTGCTTACGAGCTGAGTAGACATTCACCTTTCATGCTGTATTTAACACTCTTTAAACACAGACACCCATCTGAACGAATTTATTGTCGCCTACATCAAAAAATATAACATCAAAATCAACAGCATTCTGTTTGTCCTGTGGAGAAATTGTAGATTTGTTTTAAAATGGCTGTTTAAATTTGCGTGATCATGGCTTGTGTGGAAACTGTTGATGTCCACAGTTGCAGCAGGTGTTCAGCAGCTGATATACGGTATGCTCCAGTTTCTCTCTCTCTCTCTCTCTCTCTCACAGCATGTGGAACAGAGAGTGTTTAGCACTGAGAAACAACTAGGGGTTTTAAAGTGGAGTCCTTGGTATAGTACATTGCTAAAGCTAATGTATTTATTGTGTATGTGTTTCCCTCACAGTACAGCAGTGCATTACTTTTCGAGATTAAAAATTATACGAGAATTGTAAGAATTGTACCGCATGTTCAATGGAAATTTTTATGCACTTGACTGGCATATTGAAGGGCACCATGGGGAATCTAGTATTTTATAATAATAAAAAAGTCATTGTAATTATAATTACAATGTTTGTTTTTTTGCTTTTGTAATTATAAAAAAATCTAAGTCATTGGGTCATTTAAACAAAATATTATAAAAATGATAAAACTAATAATAAACTATTTGATGATGATTTCATAAAAGAAAAATACAACTGATAGAAAAAAAATAGGTTATAGTCAGTCCTATGCAATTAAATGGATAAAATATAATTTTATTAATGAAAAAAAGCTTGTTTTATCAAAAGGAACACTTAGGGTGCTTTCACACCTGTGAATCGATTCATTTGTTCCGAAACAGGGATTAATATTGTTACATTGTTGCTGTTGGTTCTTGGTGCGGTTCGCTTTCACACAGCAAAGTTTTTAATCGGACCAAAATATGTCACGTATGAGTAAACGCTCCTCACATTGGTCAGAGTTTCACTGTTTATTTTGCAGAGTCCCGCTCAGCTGTCGAGGGGTTCGTTTGGTGGTGTTTGACAGGGTGCGTGCGACACGTCTGAAGAAGAGTGAGGAGGGATGCAGTGGGGAGGGGTGTTAAGAAGGGTGCGTGTCGTTTTTGAGGACCGGGAGGGAGACGCGCGATTTCCGGGAGATTATCACTCGTTTGCGAGCCTCCGGGAGTCTCTGTGCATTTGCGGGAGACTCCCGGAACTTCCGGGAGACTTGGGATGTCTGGAATGACCTCCCGCCCTACTCATAATTCTCTCTTCATATAGCTGTATGCCTATTACATATCCATAAAACACTGTGATATAGCCGGGCTCAGATCGTATCGCTTTCTCACTACAATCGATCCGCTCCAGAGTTTCAATCGAGCCAAGACCACCTCATTCAGACGGTCTCGGAGCGATTGCTTTGGCGCAGATCTGAGCGCGATTGCCCTGTTCACATATGCCAAACGAACCGTGCTAACTGGACAAACATGCCAGGTTCCGGAACAAAAGTCTAGGTGTGAAAGCACCCTTAGGTATGTCTCATATAAAGGTAAGTATGCTTTTTTTAAGATTTCAAATGTGTGTCCCCATTTTATGTCAATGACATATTTATGTCATTTTCAGGCATTATTAAAATTTAATAAATCAGCCAATAATAGGGTGAGTTGTCACTCTAAAGAATAACCCCCTTACCACAGTCCACTTCATAAAACATCATTGTCAGATAGATTCAGGTAATTTTATATTTGTTAAATATTTTAATGGATGGTAGAATATCCTGTGTAAACGTGACATGTCAATTATTTATTTAGGACAGTAAGGTCTGACTTTGCTTAGACAAGAGTCTTGTTACTTAAAAGAACTATTTTACAGTATAGAATATAAAGTCATGCTGCAGCGGAAAATGACTTAATACTGTGTATGACTCCCATGAGCTTGGAGCACTGCATCCATACATCTCTGCAATTACTCAAATAACTTATTAATAAAGTCATCTGGAATGGCAAAGAAAGCATTTATGCAGGACTCCCAGAGTTTATTAAGATTCTTTGGATTCATCTTCAATGCCTCCTCCTTCATCTTACCCCAAACATGGTTTATATCTGATTTATATTAAATCTTGGGTCCATGCAGGTTCCAGTAAGTCTTCTGCAGTATTTGTGATGATTGGGATGCAGTTCAGCATTTGATGCATCGGAAAAATCCACCTTCTGCCACTTTTCCAAATGACTAACTAGGTCAAGTTACTATTTGTTTCTCTTACAACTGGGATGATAAGACATTTTGTCAGGTATGGTATGTACTGTGTGTATGTATTTATTTATTTATTTATTGCAATTTTTCACCCTGTTTTGACCCACTTCTCAAGAATCAGTTAAGTTTCATTTTTGAAAGCTGATTGGTTCAACAAAAGCATATAAAATCATTGGAATTTGTTCTAAGGTTTATTTCAAGGTCTACTAGAGTTTGAGAGTATGACATTGTGCCCTGTTGAATAAAAGGCTATTGTGCCTTTTTGTTAAATGAAGGCTCATTATCTTATACTTTTTTACATTTGTGAGAGGTTTTATTTTTAATTTCTTCAAAATACAATGAAACTGTTTTGCCCCAATAACATGAGCTCTTTAAACAAATTTAAAGATCTGTGTGATTTTGCACACTTCTGTGGTCCCTCTTCGCGTAATTCTTCTTTTTCCTTCCAGGCTTGTTTCAGAGGCGTTAGATGCATGATATGAGCATTGTGCTGAATATTTCAGTGGCTGTCTGCCTGGCCCGTGCTGACCTGCCTGACATGTGACGTTGTGCTCTTGCTGGAAATGCCCCGTCGCCTCACATCAGCCAGCTGGCTGGAAGAAGCGGCTGCCCCTTTTCTCCTCTCCTATTTTCACTCATCCTCTACATCCTGCTTTCTCTTAAAACAAGCCCAACATGTGAGAGGAACCAAATTATTGTTCAATGTTCATTTGTGCAGTTCTTTATACTTTTTCAATATAATACTGTTAAAACTACGGTTCACCCTTAGTCGATTACTATTAGTTTATGTTGAGTTAATTGACTAGGGGATTCACTTAGAAGCACCAATCACTCTAACAGGCCAATGGAATGGATATGAAATTGGCGAGTGCAAGCTCTCACATGTGTAGCCACTCCACAATTAGGAGTATAAGGGCTGCCTTGAGAGGAAGCTCTCACATTCACACAGGGCTTCAGCGTCAACGCTTGATAGAGGACATGTCTGAAGTTGGGGCTGACGCAATCGTCATAGCAGTGTCAGCCAATGAAATTAGTCAGCAATCGGCTACTGTCTGAGCTGGTGTATTTGCACACAGCAATCTGATTGACTGACGTTTCCGTCTGCGCTTGAAAAATTGAGAAAGTCCCAACTTCTGCAGCAAGCACCACCACTGAAGCAGGGCCGACGGATCCACAATGCAGTTCGGCATTGCCCGACGTCACCCATTCAAAGTGAATGGGAAGCGTTGAAGCTGACGCCCTAGCGTTAGACTTTCTGTCCAGAGTCTACACATCTCTTAAGGGCTAGCAGCTTCAAATTCAGTTCACTTGAGCTGGGCTTCTCTCCTGTCCCTGGGCACTCACTGGAATTTGTCTGCAGACATCTCCGGGAGTTTGCCACAAAAAGAGCAGTCCTAAGCAGTCAACATGGCTGGTAAATGCGTCTTTCTAAAGATGATCATGCCAACCGTGCATTTCTGAGATGCGATGGTTTCCTTTTGACGGTGACGGACGCAGTTGCTGTGTTGCATGTCTGGTTTCAGCATGCAGGGCAGTGTTCGCGAGCAGCTCATGCCCATGTGCTACTGTCATATTCTAGGTAAGCTCTAGTGTAAATCCTGAACTATTTTCCCTACCAAGGTAATTAGGGTCAGGGACATTGGATGATTATGCCTTTGGTAGTGCTTTGGTGTTTACACTACTTGCCTGACACTCGACACCCCAACCTGTGTAAAGGGTTCAGCTCCTGTGGTGTAAAGCTCCCCTGGTGAATCAACTTGACATAAACTGGTAGTGATTGACTGAGGGAGAGCATCTTGGTTATGTACAAACCTCTCATTCCTCGAAGGAGGGAATGGAGATGTTTATGTCCCCCTGACTCAGGAGTTGAATCCACAGCTGATTGCTAGGTATGTTTGATCTTCAGCAAGTAGTCCAAGGAGCTTCCTCCTAAGGCAACCTTTATACTCCTAATTGTGGAGTGGATACACCTGTGAGAGCTGCACTTGTCAATTTGATATGCATTCCATTGGCTTGTTTTAAACAAACTAGAGTGATTAGTGCTACTAAGCGAATCCCCTAGTCAATCAATGTAACAAAAATGTCTCTGTTCCCTCTATCGTAACCAAGACATTTTTTATGTTTTATAGGTCAATTCTAGTCAGCCTGCCTGAATGGTAACGTCACTGACCGGAGTGTCACTAGTGTGCTCTTCTGCTGCTGTAGCTCATCTGATTCAAAGTTCAACATGTTATGTACTCAGAGAGTCTTCTACTGACTTTTTAAAACAAGCTATGTTCATGCTCCTTATGTATGATATGTTTTCTTTGTTCAGATCAAAACTTTAAAGTTGGTTGTGCATAAAAATCTGCAGGTATGGTATGGTGTGAGGTTTGCACTTCAGCAGATCATTGTGATCATTTTGTCTAATGGGTCATTTCCAGTGAAAGGTACAGCATAGTACAGTATGGTATGTAATTATAATAATAATAATTAATAGTTCCTTACATTTATATAGTACTTTTCTGGACACTCAAAGTGCTTTACATTATGAGGGATCTCCTCATCCATGTGCGGCCGCGATTGTACTATTTTGCAGAGTCCTGCTCAGCTGTCAGGGGTGGTTTGGTGGTGTTTAACAGGGTGCGCGCGACATATCTGAAGAGAGAGGAGAGATGCGGTGGCGAGGGTTAAAGAGAAGGGTGCGCAACGTATTTGAAGACCAGTGAGGGAGACGTGCGATTTCTGGGAGATTATCACTCGTTTGCGGGCATCTGGGAGTCTCTGTGCCTTTGCGGGAGACTTCCGGAACTTCCAGGAGACTTGGGATGTCTGGAATGACCTCCCGCCCTACTCATAATTCTTTCTTCATATAGCCGAATGCCTATTACATATCCATAAAACACTGTGAAATAGCCGAGCTCAGATCCTATTGCTTTCTCACTACAATTGATCCGCTCAAGAATTCCAATTGAGCCTAGATCACCTTATTTAAGCGGTCTCGGAGCGATTACTTTGGCGTGGATCCGAGTGCGATTGCCCTGTTCACATATGCCAAACGAACCACGCTAACTGGGCAAAAAGTCTAGGTGTGAAAGCACCCTATGTCTGCATTCAGACCCGGCGATTGAGGGAGAAGTCCTCATTTATAGTGTTTTTTATAAACACGATTATCTTTATAATGATATAAATTGTGGTTATGTGTATATGAAGTTACGAATAACAAATGTAGTTTTTGTCTCACGGTCTGTGTCTCATTTTGTGAGCCAACTGACAACAGTTGTTCGCTCTCCTTCTCCCCTGCTCTGCTGGCCACGCCCACTCACAGAGCTCCACGCCCATTATGATGCATTTTTGGAAAAAATTCTGATGTAGACTTGAACCAAAAGTGGGGGGTTTCATGGCCCTTTAATTAACACTAGTGATAAAATAAGTTAAAACAGCTCTAAATAGAACATAACCTTCTATCTCCTTCCTCCTGCTGCCACTGTGAATTAATTGTGACCGCTTCTTTTAGATCTTACTTCAGCAGCTTTAAAACCCACACACTGATATGCGTGTCTTGATATGATCTTTACTAACACTCCTCTCTACAAGATTCTATTAATAAGTAAACGAATCAGCAAATGGTACCATTTAATATGCATCCATGCTTTTGCTCAATATTTCAATCATTTAATGCATTTTTTTAAACGGTTTAGAATGTTCACCTATAATGTTTAGCGGAAGGAAAGTTAACATTTGTCTGGTCTAATATCCTGTAAATTATTATAGTCAAATTTATTTTGTATTTATTTAAATGTTGTAGAGAGAACATATTCCATTAATTAAATGTTATAACAATGTAATAACAAACTAATTACATTGATGTAATGATAATGTAACACAAAAATTGTATTTGGTGAAATAAATATGAAGAAAGATCAGGACACTACCTGACAAAAGTCTTGTCATCGATTCCAGTTTGTAAGAGCAACAAATAATAACTTGACTACTAGTTGATCATTTGGAAAAGTGTCACAAAGTAAAATTTTCCGATGAATCATCTCTTAAACTGCATCCCAATCATTACAAATACTGCAGAAGACCTATTGGGACCTACATGCGAAAGACCTAGTGAGAGTGGATGGCAACATTAACAGCCTGAGGTATCAAGACATTTGTGCTGCCCATCACATTACAAACCACAGGAATAGGGAACTGTACACTCAATATCCACATTGAATGATGTGTAGATGGTCAACCTTAGGGCCGAAGTTCATATGGAGCCCACTGCAGGGTGTCTTCATGACATTAAAGGTGAGTAGTACTGCTTTTAGTTACTAACAGCCGGAAGTACTGTAGCACATATTGTTGTAAGTGTTCCATTTATAACGCAAGAGCCTTGAGATACTGTGTGATTGCTTGCTGGCATTTAATGTTGAGCAAGACCTGGCGCCTTCCAGCCCTCAAGAGTGGAGGAGAGGTCAAGAGGGTCAAGTTCAGAGGCACAAACCTATGGGTCTATTTTCATTGCATCAGACACTGACAGTCATTAATATAAATAGAGGGATTGCATGAAGAAAAATGAGACTGCTGCATATAAACATATAAACAAAAGAAGTTATATGTGCACTGAATAAAAAAATGACCCGAGGCATTCTCTGCGTTTCTCTATAAGTTATGAGATTACGATGAGCAACACCTTTATTACCAACCCGGGCTCATTAGAATTGCCTCTGAATAAAGGTATATTTTTCAGTCAAAGAGTAAACTGAGGTCTGTGGTAAACATATCTCTGCAATATTAAATGCACAGCCTTGCACTCCAAATCGTATCTACAGTATTTACTTAGCAGAAGCAAATGTTTCATAAAATACCCAAAATATTCATGTTTTAATTTTCGAGCAATAATGTATTGACAAGTTGTATTCACCACAGACATTATTTTTCACGTGAACTGAAAACCCCTATTGTAAAATCCTATAGGAACACATTGAAGGAAACCACTCGCATATGTTTTACCATTAGATGCCCTTCATGCCACAGCCCAGCACTGAGAGTACACTAACTTGTGAATCCCCAGTGATGGAAAGCACCTATAAAGCCTCTCATTCACATACTATGGTCGATTTAGTTTGTCCAATTAACTTACACTCACTGGCCACTTTATTAGGTACACCTCACTGGTACTGGGTTGGGCCCCCTTTTGCCTTCACAACTGTCTTAATCCTTCGTAGCATATATTTAAAAAGGTACTGGAAATATTCCTCACAGATTTTGGTCCATATTGACATGATAGCATCATGCAGTTGCTGCAGATTTGTCAGCTGCACATCCATGATGGATCCATGCTTTCATGTTGTTGACGCCAAATTCTAAACCTACCATCCGAATGTAGCAGCCGAAATTGAGACTCATCAAACCAGGCAACATTTTTCCTTTCTTCTGTTGTATAACTTTGGTTGTGAGCCTGTGCAAATTAAAGCCTTGATTTCCTGTTTTTAGCTGACAGGAATGGCACCCGGTGTGTTCTTTTGCTGTTGTACATTCAGAGATGATCTTCTGCATACCTCGGTTGTAACGAGTGGTTATTTGAGTTACAGTTGCCCTTCTATCAGCTGGAACCAGTCGGACCATTCTTCTCCGACCTCTACATATCTAAATGCATTGCATTGCTGCCATGTGATTTGCTGATTAGAAGTTCAAGAGCAGTTGGACTGGTGTACGTCAAAGTGGCTGGTGAGTTTATATTGCAAATCTTAGGACTGTGGGGGAAACCGGAGCACCCAAAGAAAACTTACATGGACATGGGGACATGGACAAACTCCACATAGAACGGCCTCTTGGTCTAGCCAGGACTCGAACCAGTGACCTTCTTGCTGTGAGGCGACAGTGCTAACCACTGGCTCACCATGCCACCCATTGAGGGAATCCTTACTAAATTATTCTTTCAGATATTGAAATCATTCCCGCATGACTCTTCATTTATTTGTTGCCATTTTACTGCAGCTGTGATTAATTTTTAGGTGTAAACTGTATTGAATGGAACATCTTTATTCCAGTAAGTCTTATAATTCCAGTTAGACTGTGTTGTCTTTTACTCTACAGAACGCTAAACCAGCATTTAAACAAGAAGGCCCTTGAGTTCAAATCTAATATTTCCATTTGTGACCAGTGATATGTAAACATTACAAGTAACATGAGTGATGTAATCAAATATTCAAGTAACTAGTAATGTATTACATTACTTTTTCATTTCCAAGAAAGTATCACAGATTTCTGGCTTGCGTAGTTTGGGACTTGTGGAGCTGCGCATTTGCTCTTCAGTGTTTGGACTTTCAACTGTGAAAATTAAACCACACTAAACTGAACTAAACTGAACTTCAATTCTGAAAATTGGACGGACACATTTTCAATTTACTTTTAATGTTAAGCTGCTTTGACACAATCTACATTGTAAAAGTGCTATAGAAATAAGCATGAATTGAATTGAATACATTACTATTCAAAGTAGATCTCTCCAACACTGTCAACAAGTATCACAGTACAAGAGGAACCACCAGGTTTGATCATCTGAGAGGACACTTATAGCAACTTTGAGAGGCTTTTAGCATTTTAAGCTCTGTGCTCTGAGGCCCGCGATGCACCTCGACGAATTCTGCTGTGTGCTCATGAAAGTTTGATGTTGAAATTAGGAGCTTGCTGATCTGACACCTATGCAAGCTGGAGACCTAGCAAAGTGCTGCCGGCCAGACAGATGGCCTGCAGTGCCTGCATATCTGAATGGGACACTTTCTGTCTCCCCCTTCCATCTCTGTCTATCTCTCTCTTTCTAAGCTGACAACATCAGAACTGTTTTAACAGGGCTTTAATGGCTGGGTCGAGGAGCTCCTCTGAGGCCTCAGAGTAACTGTGAACTTCACCTCTTTCTTATGGGGGATGACATGCCCTCGTTTTTCTACACACACACACACACACACACACACACACACACACACACACACACA
>CAIGQZ010032318.1:14281630-14296142 GCA_903798205.1 Danio tinwini
TCTCTTCTCTTCTCTTCTCTTCTCTTCTCTTCTCTTCTCTTCTCTTCATGTGGTGAGAACAAAAGTTGTGAGAACAAATCCTTAAATCTATTCTTGTTGTATATTTATTTTGCTTCATAATGTTGTGCATGGCTCCATAAAATGTGCTAAAAGCCATATTTCATTTGTATTTTTTTGAACTGGAAGTCAAATATTTTGCACATATTAATTCATCTTGACTTTGGGTAAGCTGGGATGGAATTGCACATGTTTGTGTGTATGCATGTACTGTGTATAATGACATGAGTATAACCTAAGAATTAAATTGTTGAGGTGCTTTATGAGGACATGACCTGTGTCCTCATAATTTAAAAGTTAAACAGTCAACAGGGTTTTTTTTCACATTCAAAAAGCAGGCAGTAAAATGAGCTGTGTGGCACTAATGTGCTCTCATCAGGCTGATAATGATTATAGCTGCTTTCATATCCTCCACGTGCTGTGGAATTATGAAATGTGATTGGCTGTTGATGGTCAGTGCGAGGTCTGTGATAATAGATCTAATCAGAGTCATGTGCCTCTAGTAATCTTAACTGCATTCAACACTGACCTTTGCATTTAAGATGTGCTTGTCTTTATTGTCAAAGAGCACATTTGTTGATCATTTTCAAATTCTCAGATGGTTTCCACTAAACTTTGCCTTTCAATGTGATAAAATACAAATCCCTAATACCCTCCAGCCTCCTCACACTTCTAATGCTTGTGAAACCAGAAACAAAGAAAACATTTGACACAATTCCCTCTGTCCTCTCTCAGCCTCTTTCTGACAGGTCAATGGAAAACTCTCACATGCTTAGAGAACCTACTATATCATTATATGCTGTCATGGTTTTGTCACATGACAAAAGTCACATGTATCACATGCTACTGTAAATATGACTCATTGAAAGTATGGGAATCTGCCAATTTTTCTGAAATTATTTAGATCCATTATGTTCTGATGTTGATTGATTGATGTTGTTGTTCACATGACAACATTTTCAGCCAACAATGGGAAACGTTTTATGTATTTTGCCTGTTCCTAATAGTTAGTTATTAGTAGACAAGTAGCAGTTTTTGAAAATGCCACCATTGTATCTGTGTAGACATTTCTGTATGGGAATAGAGCTCTGAGCTCTGAAAGACACCATAACTCATGTTATTCTCTTTGTCAGGAGAGAGTTAGGGGTTTAAGCAGGAAGTAGGAATTTAATTTAAAGGTGTGTAGTTGAGATAGTGGAGGTACAGTATACTGAAAGTCAAGAGATAATGAAGGTAAGACATGCTTGATTATTGTGCTAATAATGGAGGTAAGATCATGCTTAAAATTTGTTTATAAAATCTCAGTGAAAACCTTCACGTTTTTGGCTACATTGCTGTCGTGTAATGGCCCGTTTCCACTGAGTGGTACAGTACGGTATGGTTTGGTTCGGTACGCTTTTATGGCCGTTTTCACTGTCAAAAGGCGTACCAAACTGAACTGTACCGTACCATATTTTTCAGCACCGTTTCAAAAGGGTACCAAACACGAGAAAGGGTACCAAAAGGTGGAACTACACGCGCAGCTGAACGCTGCTTGGTTACAGAGATACGTCACGAGCTCGTGAAGATAGCCAGAATAAAAACAATGGAACCGCCATGTTTTTAAATACACAGCCGAGACATTATCGTAATACTTTACACATATAATAACGAGCCATGGTTGACCCGAGCTCAAACAAACCTTGTCGTTGTCTTGATGAACAGCCACAAAGCCAAGAAGAACAAATTCTGTCCTGTTGTTGTTTTATGAGCTCGTCTAAAAGTGCGAAAGGTTTCACTTTGTCCAAAGAGCTCGCAATCTCGTCTATATTTGAAACAACAAACTTTTTGAGCTCATATTTTTAACATGCGCGTGATCACTGAAGCTCTCTGATATCCGATCCATTCAGATGTGGACAAACGTGAGAGTGAAAAGCAAAAAAATAAAAAGGAGAAGCCTCACAAAACAGCAGCATTGTGTTGTTTTTTTTTTTACCCAAATAAAGATTAAATGTATGCTGTGTATAATTTTCTGTAATTAGTAACATATCGGAGACTGTAAGGGTCTGTTGCATTTATTTATTTATTTTATGTAAATGCAGACGTTACAGTAGGCTATTTCACACTGTCATTGATCTGCAGTTATAATCAACTCATGTTCATAGAAAGGTTAGTAATAAACATTTATACACACGTCATTAAAAACGCAGGTTTATGTTTTAAATAATAACTCCGAATTGATGCGTTCATTTTAGGCCTTTATAAACTATTTAACGTCTATGTAAATTAATGCAATACTATATGTAAAAACTGAACTATTATATACTATAGTATACCAGTCCGCTATATGCTTCAGCGTTAAAACACAAACTGGTTACTTGGTCCAATCATGTTTTTTTTTCTTCCGTCAAATAAAAATATTAGGCTACCTAAAATAGATCGCTTCATGGAAAATATGCATTTAATTACTGCTAATTAATTTACAATTAATTACATTTTTAATAGAAGTCATTAATTTAAAGATTAATTTAAAGATTATGTCTTATGATTAGGCTATGACGGTCTTACTTGCGGTTCATGTGCATGCTACGTGTAATGAAAGACAATGACAATAAGCCTTTAAGGTTTATATGTTGACTTTTTGTAAAGTATATGCTACTACATAGCATATAACAGTTTTGTTGTTTACATATGATATTGCATTATTTTGCATACACGTTTTATAAGCTGTAAAATGAAAACCTCGGTTTGGTGCGAAGTTATTATTATGCAAACAGCAAGAAAAACTTTGGATTTGTTTGATTCGTAAATTAGGCTACATAGGCTATTTAAAAATGTTTTTATACAAGCCTATATATATCCTATTTGTTTAGTTTATGATGCGGCTCCAGGCGGCACAGAAGCGATCAGCATCAGCGCTGGTTTGTTAACTTGTCTGTGTCAAACTGTGACCAGGAATATCTTTCTTTCAGTTAATATAGGCTTCTCTGAAACAGTGAATATTTCACTTTAATTTTATTTAGGCTATATTATTATTCTATTTAACAAACCAACACAATCTCACCTCAACTTGTGTTTTGTTGCTGAAGCATATAACAGACTTGTTTTAAAGCACTTCACCCCAAAGGTTAGTTGTTGTTCTTTATTCCTTTAAATAGTGTAGCCTAGTTGTCTTTTTAATGATTTATGATGGAATTATAATGCTATGTTTCATTGTTTATCTTTATTTACAAGTAGTAGAGTATTTACAGCTATATGTATAGGCTATTTCTGTACGTTCGCATCCCGCCCCTTTGTGCCACCTGGCGGCATAGTCGCAAACTTCAGTCATACCTAAAAAACAAGTTATTTTTTCTTCAAAGCGGCGGCGGTACATGCTCCGGCGGTAAAGGCCATTTTAAACTCTCACCTACTGTATGTATGTGTATAAAGCATCTGTGTTGTGAGAAGTGCTTCTCATATGATATGTGAACGACCTGTACAGTGTTACTGTGACATTTCCTTGAGTAAACATGACGTCGTCTGAAACTTTCTGTCGTACACCAGCCCACCAAAAGGGTACCCTTGGTAGTGGAAATGCAAGCTTGATAAAGGTGACCCTTACCGACCCGTACCGTACTGTATTGTACCTCTCAGTGTAAACGATCCATAAGTGTAGTCCTAGTGTGAGGAAACTAGTAAAAACATTTTTACCTGAAATCTGTCTTTCACTGTCTCACCACTACTGATTCAGCTCACAGACACCCCAATCCAAACTAGACACTCTAACACTTTGACCCCCTGACCTTTGAACTCCCCTTGAACTGCTTGTTTTAAGAGCAAGCAGCACAGAGAAGTTGAGAATAATCATAAGTTTACTTGAGCAAGTGTCTGTGGTTGCAATAAATTGGACTAATATGCCCGTATGACATGTTGTCTTTCCTGCTCCAGGCTTAATGTATTTCAACAATGGCATCTTATACCAATCTCTGAGTGGAATGCGCTCCCTGGAGCAGCAACACATGGTGCATTAAGACAGAAGAATGACTCATTTAACTATACTCCTACTGTGTGAATTAAACTTGACCAAGAACAACCCCACTCATTGCTGCAAGTGATAGGAGAAGTGCGTGGGAATCATGGACTCAGGGTTTCTCATAGACATTTTAAAAAACAGGGTCCTAAATCCTGCATCACAAGCCAGTATAATTTAATGGCCAACGTGTCGTGCCAATACAATATCTGATTCTCATAAGTGAGGACAGCTCTTCGACTCTTTAGATTTTTAGAAACCCACTGCAATTTATGAGTGTTTATTTACTTTTAAGTTAGTGGTTAATTACATTGTTGAAATTTATAATAACAATATGAGTTACAGTGGGGGAAATAAGCATTCCACACGTCACCATCTTTTCTCACAAAACATATTTTTAAAGGTGCTGTTGATTTGAAATTTTCACCAGATGTTTATAACAGCCAAAGAAATCCATATATGCAAAGAAAACGATATTAATTAGTTTACAAATGAAGTTATCTGTAAAAAAATTAAATGACACAGGACAAAAGTATTGAACACATGAAGAAAGGGAGCTGTAGATAAGCAATGAAAGTCCAGACAGTAGCTCAAATCTTTCAGTATTTCTTCAGAAACCCTCTGCAATTCCTCATTGTAAATGGATATTAGCTGCTTCAGTCCATCATCTACATTAGCAGGATGATGAAGATGAAACCAGGGACATTTCAGCAAAACAATGATTCAAAACAAAGCTAAGGAAACTCTCAAATGGTTCCAGAAAAAGAAAATAATGTTATTACACACAACTCATTTTTTCAGATTTTTTGTTTTGTTTTATTTTTATGTTTGTATTGTTTTGGTTTTTACCAAAATCTGGTTCAGTTCCACGTTAACAGCTCCTTTACAATATTTTTCCCAGAAAAAAAAAACATAAAAAACATGACGTGTTGAATACTTTCCCAAAATAGTATTAAAACATTATTAACTGTCCTTCAGTTATGGTGTAATTTTCAAAAAAAAAAATAAAAAATTCAGTGAAGAACACAAAGTGAGTTTTATTGTGTAAAATAATAACAACAAAGACATTAAAGACAATATAGTATTTACAAAACAAATAGTAAATATCACAGACAATATTTATTTTCTGCATTTTTCATTGCTTTATGTCAGCAATATTAATGAAAACTTGGGGAAATATGATTTAATTGTAAAATGTTATTTCTGCTTCCAAATACATCAAAGAACACTATTAAATGCATTTCATAAGATGTGTGTATTCTTCGTATGATGTGGCGAAATGATACAGTATTTTACACTGTATTATCTGTTACTATTATAATTATTATAAATATAAAAAAAGAAAACCCGATTAAATGAATAAATGATACACTTTTTAACAATACAAATAATGATAATAATATAGTAATAATGTTTACTATTATATGGTTGAGTTATATAGTATAGTATAATATAGGGCAGGGCCAAATGGCAAACATGCAATCTCAGTTAATTATTTTCCATATTGAACAATAACAATATATATTTCAATATCAGTTGTTAATGCATACAGATTTAAAAGAGCTTCCCAACAATGACTGAAGCCACAAAAATGAGAGGGTCCATTAGTATAATCTGTTTTTAGTAGCCAATAATTTTAGTGGCAAAAAATTTGATGCATCTCTAATATCAACACACTTCTAGATTCCCATTGTTCTACATTTCTGCAGTGCGATTGGCTTAGATCAATATAGAAAAAAAAGTCCAGAGCTTATTACTATTATTATTGACATAAATTTTATTGCGATTCAATATAATATTGTTTATTGGCCCAGCCCTAGTATAATTTAGTTTACAATAATAATAATAATAATAATAATAATAATGGGCGTCATGGTGGCGAAGTAAGTAGCACGATCGCCTCACAGAAAGAAGGTCACTGGTTCGAGCCCCGGGTGGTTTAGTTGGTATTTCTGTGTGGAGTTTGCATGTTCTCTCCGTGTTTATGTGGGTTTCCTCCGGGTGCTCCGGTTTCCCCCACAGTTCAAAGACATGTAGTACAGGTGAATTGAATAAGCTAAATTGGCCGTAGTGTATGTGTGTGAATGCAAGAGTGTTTCCCAGTGTTGAGTTGCAGCTGAAAGGGCATCCACTGCGTAAAACATATGCTGGATAAGTTGGCGGTTCACTCCGCTGGGGTGACCCCTGAATAATAAAGGGTCTAAGCTGAAAAGAAAATAAATGAAAGAACGAATAATAATAATTATTATTCATTCATTCATTTTCAGCTTAATCCCTTTATTCATCAGGGGTTGTCACAGCAGAATGAACCGCCAACTTATCCAGCATATGTTTTACATAACAAATTGTTTTTGAGTTTTTGAGTTTCATTTTCTCATTTGTATTTCTATGAGAATCCATGTTCTCCCTCATGTTGGCAAAATCACAAGTACACTTATACCACCACAAATGTGCTCAAAAGTGCTAAAAAAGTGAGTTTGGCAGTGTGCTCCAGAAAGGAAAGTTCATCGCCACATGTATCCTTAAAATATCTTATAAGATGTTATTAAAGGGGTACAGACATCTCTATAAGTCACAGACTGTATTACTGTGACCTGTAGTCAATGTGTTAAGCTAGGAATGTTTGGCACATTGTAGCTCTTACATATACAGACATTCATTTCCAGGTCATTGTGAGGTCAGAGAGCAGTCATTAGTTCCCAATGGAGGAAACCTGATCAGGGATGTTGGATATTTCAGCACAGAACAACTGGAGAGACACACGTCTGTCAGTGTCAGCTTGGGTTTATTTTTGCAGTATGTGTGTTTGTTGTGACATGGGATTGCTCAGGGTTTCCCTTGGTACAGATGGCAGGCCTCAAAACACCATGTCATGACACCATTTTGTTCATGACCCATCTGCAAGTTCAACAACAACTGACTGGATGGGATTGCCCAAATTTTTGATTGTTAAAAGTGCATCCGACCCTCTTAGAAATGTTCCAGCAGACTAGCTGAATAGTTACAAGAACAACAATATTCAGATTAAAGCAGGGGTGTCAAGCTCAGTTCCTGGAGGGCCGCAGCCCTTTACAGTTTAGTTCCAACCCTGCATTAACATGCTTGCTAAAGCCTGCAGGACTCAATTAGTATGATCAGATGTGTTTAATGAGAGTTGGAACTAAACTATGCAGAGCTGCGGCCCTCCAGGAACTGTGTTTGACAACCGCGGGTTAAAGGAACACTACCCACATAGCAAAATTTCTCTGACTCAGATATGGCCCACACAATCACCTTTTGCTTGACCCACATGCCGCAGTGAATTACAGTACATGATTGGACCAAGTCTGGCTTCCATACAAGGGCCAAACATGGACCATGTCTGGGCCAAGTCTCAGCCAAATTAATAACCCATAACTGGGCCTAAACTGGGCCAGATATGTAGGTGTGTGACGACTGCAATGAATTTGATTAACCCCTGAAGCATTTCACTGTATAGCCAAGCTTGTTTTCGAAGTGACCTAATTGGTAGAATTTTTTTTTTTACTCAAAAATAATTTAAATGTATTTTAAATGTGGGTCCAGACAGGCCAAACTTACGTGGCCCACATATACATTTTTAACATCTGGGCCAAATACTACATTTAATATCTGGCTTAAATCTTGTGTGCCGCCTTAAAGACGGTGCAACCTCTGCCAAACCCGAGCCATCTTTGACCCACATGCTGCATGCCAGTGCCAGAGGAATGCCTGCTGTGCCAACTTTGTGCCAAATCTGAGCCAGAACTCTTTGCTACCTGGGTACTTTTTTGGAATTAGACTCATTTTACATGTCATCTACAGTAAACAGTTGAGTTTTACCATTTTTGAATCTATTCAGCTGATCTCCAGGTACAGCAGGAGCACTTTTAGCTTATCTTAGCAACAATATTGAGTCAGATTAGAATATTAGCATCTCACTCACAAAATTCAATGGAAAATGAATCAAGTGATGGAAAATTAAAAGTTGCTATTTTCTAAGGCAGTGTGGCTAGGAACTGTACTCTCATTCCAGCTTAATAATCAAGGAACTAGCAGGCACAATGATATTACGCAGTGCTGTATCTAGTTACCTGAGGGGACTATATATTTAAGTGCTGCATATTATAATCTCTTGATTATTACACCAGAATGAGAGTATATTTCTTATCCATGTCATTCCAATTTAATAATTAAGAGCACTTGAATCTTTTGTAAAAAATATAAATGAAATATGGTACAGTACCAAAACAAATATGCACAGTATGTTAACTCTACTAAAAAGTGAGTAAATATGTTGCTTTAAAATGATTAAGTAAATGAACTATGAGCATAATTATAAAAATTGAGAGAAGTCAACTTAACTGTTCCAAGTTACAATGGGTTTATTCATTTTTTTAAGACATGAAGGGAATATTCTAAAACCAATTCATATAAACACCTTAATCATTATATATTCTTATTTAGAATAAGGTATCTACTTAGATTACTGATGACCATAGAAACATACACAGTGAGTATGCTTACATGAACACCAATAATCTGATTTTAATAAAATTAAGATGCATGTAAACAGCGATTTTTGATTAATTTAATCCGATTAAGGTCATAGTGATGTATGCCGATTTTAGCCACATTATTGAAGTGCAGTACAGACATGTAAATACCTCAATCAAACTATTATCGTTGTGTAGGATTTTGCGACAGCATAGTCCACACACACACAGCTGTTAGACAATATTCTCTGCACCAACCAAGTCAGTGAAGGTTAAGTCTAGATAAGATACAGCTGTGGGTGTGCACATCAATATAGCATCATATTTGTGATACTGTATAACAATAATTCATATTTTTACAGTACTGTGACAGTTGGGTTTAGGGTTTGGGGTAGGGGTAGATGTGAAAAAAATACAATCAATGGGAAATTAAATGTATAATATAAATAATAACAAACAATATAAATAACGTCAACTTCCGGCTGTATCCGTATCTGTGTGGTATCAATTTTCATTAAACCAGCAGTTCATACTCACATCCAATACCTCAGTTTGTCACTGGGGCATGCATGAAATGTTCCTAAATGAAAGTGAAACTGCCAAACTGCAGTTAAAGTTGACAAATTAAAAATGAAACACCTGAAATTACATAAAACTCTGGAGGAAATGTGGATAGCGTGGTTACACAATCATGTTAATCGAACAACACTGTAAAAAAAAAAAAAGTTGACAACTTAAAACTTCAGGACATATTTGAGTTGACTTAACTTTCAAACCTTGTACTGCACTTGACACGATTTAAATTGAGTAAACTAATTTTTTTGCCTTTAAATTTTAAGTTGAGTCAACTTTTTTTTACAGTGTATGTACTATATCATATAAAACGGGATCATGAAAGGAACTTCATTCAAAAAGCAACTCATGTAAACACCTTAATCCTTTTTTGTCTTATTCAGATTAAGGTAAATGATTTGATTACTGATGTCCATGTAAATGTAGTCAGTGAGTTCGAGAGCATGTGAAAAGACACCAGAGCCATCTCTCATGTCTGTCTGAAGCATTACAGGTAGAGAGATTTGAGAAGAAAGGCTCAAGGAAGTTAATTTCCAACTTGTGTCCTCTGCATTTCTCCACACTCCTCACTTTTTACTGTCTCTCCAAGTTGTGAAAGCAGAAATTATATAAATCTCTAGCAGATTAATAAAGAGAGGCATTTCAACTTGTTTAGGAGGTACAGTACAAAGTCTAGATAGTAATCTAAATAACTGCGGTTTAATCTTGTTTTGAAATTTAAATGTACCTTAGGTTCTAACAGCTAAAGCTTTAATTCACAGAATTAAAGAAATTGTAAAATTTTAACAAATGAATCACGATGATTCAAAGAATGTCTTATTAAGACAAGGTATTGATGCCTCCAGGTGGTTTTAATTTGTTTATCCATAATACAGCACAAAAAAAATGTGCTCAGCAAAATTTTGGTTGATTACACTATCAAAAAAAACCAAACATAATGTAATGTAATTTTCTAGAGACAAAAAATATATAAATGCTGATATTCAGTTGACATTAAAAACAACACTTTATGGCCTGGACTGCAGCTCTGCACAAGAAGTTTGGCCAGAGGAGAAATGGCCGTGCCAACTTAACCTGGTTTCTCTTGAGTTTTTTTTTCTTTACTTTCTTCCACTAATGAAGTTTGTTCCTCGTCACTGTCGCCACTGGCTTGCTTGGTTTGGGACTTGTGGAGCTGCACATAGATGGTTTTGCTCTTCAGTGTTTGGACTTTCAGCTTGAACTCAAGCCCATCATCCAAACAAGTCTGATTGTGAGTCATATTAAGTCATATTGAGTGGGAGTCATATTGAGTGGGATCATCCTGCTTCTGAGGATGATCCTCAAGCCCCTCCGCCGGGCTGCTGTCCTCCAGGTCGTCAGTTCATCAGTTCACCATCATCTGATCCAGTCCCTGATCCACTCTGCACACTTCTCTTTGGGCACTATTAACCCGGGGGCCAACGAGACTTCTGAAAGACCGTTTCTGGTGGCAAAGGATGTGAGAAGGTTCATGCAAGGGTGCAAGGAGTGTGCTATCTCGAAGACTCCCCAAAAACTTACCAAGAGGAAAGCTTGTGCCCCTGCCAGTCCTGAATTGCCTTTGGTCACATCTAGGAGTCGATTATATGACTGTTCTGCCAGCTTCCAAAGGTAATATCTGTGTTCTAGTCATTATTGATAGATTTCCAAGTTTTGTAAATTGATACCCCTGCCTGGGTTACCAACAGCCATGGTGACCGCAGAGCTCTTGTTTAATCATGTTTTCCATAACTTTGGACTCCCTAAAGATATTGTTTCAGATTGTGGTCTTCAGTTCATTTTTAGAGTCTGGAAGGCCTTCTTTGGACTCCTAGGTGTGACCGTCAGTCTGTTCTCTGGCCACCATCCTCAAACTAATGGGTAAACTGAATGTAAGATCCAGGAGGTGGGACGATTCTTACGAACCTGTATGAGTCCCTGCGCCATCCTGCCACTGGACTCACACCCTTCCAGTGCATACTTGGTTTCCAGCCTCCTCTGTTCCCATGGTTGTGGGAACCAACAGATGTCCCCGGCGTGGATTACTGGTTCCATGCAAGCAAGGAGGTCTGGGAGCCAATCGCCATCTCCAGAGGGCTGTTGGGAGAAACAAAACCTACGCTGATCTACGTTGTTCCACTATTCCCAACTTTGGTATAATCAGTCGCCAGTTCACTTCATAGCATCTCCACTGCTCTCCTTCTGCATGATTAAAGACTTTACCTGTTGACATTTCATCTGTTTACTACATCATCGCCAATAAACTGTTTACTTACTCAGTTCTCATCCTCGTCTTTCTTCTGTGACACAGTGTCATTCGCACAGCTAATAAACACCATCATGGTAACACAACAAATTAAAGCAATGCAATAAACATTATTTATCAAAATGAAATGTAACATAAAACTAATGTACAAAACTGGAAAGAAAAACTAAAAACATCTTCATAGTAACGTAAAAAGGCATGCAGGAAATTATGGGATTATGTCAATTTACAGTTATTCACGATATATATAAAGGAAACTTACGATTAAACAGGTTACAGAATTTTACAGCAGCATTTTTACAGTTTTTTACCTATGAAATCGCATCTATGTTTTTAACTGTATAGCTTTTAATCAAATGTGCTGATGTAATGTATTATTTATTTGAACATGGCACAACAAACAAAGTATTGCATATTCAAGTCAATTCAATTCATCTTTTCTTTATTTTGCTTTTACAATGTAGATTGTTTCAAAGCAGCTTAACATAGAAGATTATAGTAAATAGAAACTGTGTCAGTCCAGTTTCGAAGTTGAAGTTCAGTGTAGTTCAGTCCAGTGTGGGTTAATTTTCCCTGCTGAAAGTCCAAACACTGAAGAGCAAATCCATCAATGTGCAGCTCCACAAGTCCTGAACCATGCAAGCCAGTAGCCACACTGGCGAGGAAAAACTTCACCAATTGATGAAAGTGAAGGAAAAATAAAACTTCAGAGAAACAAGGGACAGTTGGGCAAGACCATTTCTCTTATCGCCAATCTTCTTGTGCAGAGATGCAGTCTAGGCGCCTGAGGCTGGAGAAGGTGATAAAGGTCACCGGCTAGGGTACAGGCTGGCCCTTCAGGATCAATGTGAAGACTCATCTGTCATCTGCTCTCCACTCCTCTATGACCACTGCAGCAGCTGCTCAGGATACGGCCCGGTCCAGTATTATGGAAACCTTGGAAATAATAAAAACAGACTGACAAATGCGTTGATTCCGTTCAAATTATAATGTCTTTTGGGAAGTGCTTCCGGCTCCGGTTGCTCTAAATAATGCAGACTAACAATCCTTTAGAGGATTTGGATTTCAAAAGCATTTGTGTTTTATGTGTATGCTAATGCAAAGAGATCTGTCTCTAATCTAGTTTTAAACTGAAAGAGTGTGTCTTCTTCCTAAACTGTGCTAGGAAGGCTGTTCCAGAGTTTAGGTGCCGGATATGAGAAAGATCTACCGCCTACAGTTGATTTTGATATACTGGGAATAATCAATTGTCAAGGATTAATTAACCATAGTAGGCGTGAGGGGCTATAATACACCAGGAGCTCCCTTAAATACTGTAGAGCTAAGCTGAATTCATCCAGTGCTCTTCTGAGACATAAAATACTGATTAAAGATGGCTCATATCTCACATGCTCAATAATGCGAGAAAGCCAGACACTACGCTTTCCTGATTTGAGCTTGGCCTGTTAAGGAACCAAGGTCATGAGCAGTTCAGACGGAGACCTTTGCGCTACTTTATGGCCATACAGGAGATCAGACAAATGCTTCCTTTCACAGCAATATGGGATGATAGAGACTGGGAGATGCGGGAAGAGATGGAGAGAGAGAGAAAGAGCTCTCATAAGTGCCTGTCTGTAACCGGAGCCAGGTCCAAGCAATTATCTCCGATAATTAGATCGCAAGCCCAAAACAGAACCAGTTACACACACACACAGAGCCGCACAGGGCCCTGGCTCCTGTACAACAACACAAGGACCTCTAATTCACTCTACCAAGGGACACTCATACATAAGGCCCAATTAGGAGGCCGAGCAGGGCACCAAAACAGCTGGCCTTGGGTTCCGGAATGTACCCACTTTAGCCCATCGAATACTTCCATAATAAAGCTGACCTCGGCCGAATCTAATGTGTGTGTGTTTAGGAGAGCCACTCTATAGTCAAGCCAGGAGCACAGGAAACAGTATTAGGCAGAGTCTGCATTGGGACTGGAATTAATTGTCCTCTCCAAAAGACCAAATAATACAAGAGACCTCTGAATGCAAACATGTCTGTCTCCAGCATTTACAGAGGCAGACGAGTGGACTGTTTGTTTGATAGGGCTGATTCACTGCCTGATGATTTAATGGATTGGGCCATCAAGGTGAAACGGATGTCTGGAAGCACAAATATCGCTGAGTTTTTATTAGTTTTATCCTTGCAGCTGATTTAGCGCTTAGTTCTTCGTAACCCTCAAAAACTAGCATTAGTTAACATTATTTTACCATTATGATAGTTTTTAGTTGCAACCACACAAACTCACCAATTTTTATATGCTAAACATTATTTAATAAAAGTGTTGTCAATCAAAAGGTGGCTTTTCCATCTTGGGTTTATATTTGTTATATTTGTTGTATATTTCCTTCAGCTTAGTACCTTTATTTATCAGGGGTCGCCATAGTGGAATGAACCGCCAACTTATCCAGCATATGTTTTACACAGTGGATGCCCTTCCAGCTGCAACCCGGTATTAAGAAACAACCATACACTCTCTCACTCACACTGTTATACTAGTTTATTCAATTCACCTATGCCACATGTCTTTGGACTGTGGGGGAAACCGAAGAAAACCCACACTAATACAAGGAGAAAATGCAAACTCCACACAGATATGCCAACTGGCCCAACCGGGACTCGAACCAGCCTGCTGTGAGGTGACAGTTAACTTGACTGTGCTGGTTATGTTGTCCTGAATAATTAATTCTTTTTTTTTTATTTTAGTGAAATTGACTATTAATTTGAGTGAAACAATGAAATATTTGTGTAATCATTAATTGTTTATTTTTAACATAATTTAGATTTTTGAGCTACAACTATCAGTTTTACACAACCCAGGTATCTTTTTGGTGGTGCAAATATTATTTTAGGAATGTCCACAAACCAAGCAGCATTGAATTGATAGTTTCTGCCTTCTGTAACAGTGTTTCCTTTTTAATGACTGTTTGAGGTTTTACTCAAATGATTTCTATCAAAACAAAACAGGTTTCTCTGAGAAGTTAAACCAGTAGCTGTGAGACACACATATATTCTGCTCCAGCATTGTTTGAAACCATTTCCATTGGTGAAATAGCAATCAATCAATCAATCAATCAATCAATCAATCAATCAATCAATCAA
>CAIGQZ010032318.1:14296152-14307724 GCA_903798205.1 Danio tinwini
CAATCAATCAATCAATCAATCAATCAATCAATCAATCAATCAATCAATCAATCAATCAATTAATCAATCAATCAATCATTTAAATCACCCACAAAATTATAACTATGATGATGGTGATAAAAATGATGATAATAATAATAATAATAATGATGATGATGATGATGATGATGATAATAATAATGATAACAATAATAATAATAAATAAAAATAATAAATATTCTGTAATATCAATAGGACATTTGTGAACGTTCTAAACATGATCATGTTCTCATATAAAAATAAAAATAAAAACTTGTGGTTGTGTTCCAATACTTAACCAATTGACAGCATTTAAACACGCTTCATTAGGTAGTGAATGCTTTTGGCCATTTTTTTGGGGATATTATTGAATGATATAAATACACACAAACTAATCTGAATGTTGGTTGTCATCGTTTTTTTTTGTTTGTTGTTTTTTTTGCAATAAAAAAGGAGGACGTTTTGGACATGATAGATTTATGGACTAAACAATCTCTTCCATGTTTTATATTTTAGGATTGAATGGCCCAAATGTCTTCCTAGTATATGATTGAATATTGTGTGCTCCTTAAACTGGCCATGGTTTATTACAGGGTCACACAGTTTTATGAGCAATATGCTGTAAGACACAAACATCTCTCTGAGTCTCGTCTTATGGTGGGCAAAACATCAGTCACACTCTACACCAGAGTGAATTCTTGTTGTCTAGTCTGTAATGTGTGTCCCACTATAGAAATGTGTAGAGGATGAACTGAATGAAGGAAACTGAAAGAAAGGCAGCTTTATTGTCAGTCACTATACTTTCAGAGCCTGTTTCATGCTTTCTGGGTTTTCAAACCACACTGTCCCAGCTGCTCAATGTTATAATAAAGTGGTCTCGCAAAGATTATAGATATTACACTTGGTCTGTAACTAAATTTTAACTTCATTTCAAATTGAAAACAAAATACCAAAAACATTTTTTTAGCATTTTGAGATATTATTTGAAAGACAAATATACTTTTATTAGATACACCTACTAGTACCCCCTTTTGCCTTCAGATCTGCCTTAATCTTTCATGGCATAGAGCCAACAAGGTACTGGAAATATTCCTCAGAGATTTTGGTCCATATTAATATGATAGCATCACACAATTGATGCAGAATTGTTGGCTGCACATCCATGACGCAAATCTTCTATTCCACCACTTCTGAAAGGTGCTCTATTGGATTGAGATCTGGTGATCGTGGAGATCATTTGAGTACAGTGAACTCATTGTCATGTGAACTCATTTGTCATTGTCAAGAAACAGATGATTGGTGCTTTATGACATGGTGCATTATCCTGCTGGAAGTAGCCATCAGAAGAAGGGTACACTTTTGTCACAAAGGGATAGACATGGTCAGCTACAGTACTACACACACACATGTAAGTAACTAGTACTAATGGACCTAAAGTTTGCCAAGAAAATATCCCCCACACATTACACTACCACCACCAGCCTGAACCATACCTGCCAACACTCCCGGGAAAGTCCAGGGAGTCTCCCGTATTTCAGAACCACCTCCCGGTTTGTCATTTCTCCCGGAAAACACCTGGGATTTCAATCCCTACCCCTGGTCCGCAGGTGATTGGTACAATCTGTAACACCCCATTCACACGGGGCTTCAGCGTCAACGCTTGACAGAGGGCGTGTCTGAAGTTGGGGCTGATGCGATCGTCATAGCAGCATCAGCCAATGAAATTAGTCAGCAATAGGCTACTGTCTGAGCTGGTGTATTTGTGTACAGCGATCTGGTTGGGTGTCGCTTCCGTCGGCACTTGAAAAGTTGAGAAGGTCTAACTTCTGCAGCGATCAACACCACTGAAGCCTGAATAGCTGAATATTTTTTATATTATTTAATATACCTGATTTAACATGAACTGATATTAAAGAAAAATAGAAAGCATATCCCCCATTGTTAGTTATTGCATTGATCATTATCATTATCATTGATCATGGTTTTTAACACATGAAACGTGAATTATAAATCACATGTAAATCACCCATAAATGAAAGCCTGTTTAACTTAAAAATATTGTGTAGTTTGAATTGCTGAATATCCGTCATTGTCAAATATTTGTCAAAATGTAATGAATTGTGTTTAGTATGTTTGTTTAGTAGTAGTACAAAATATTTAGAAAATGAACATCTTAACTAACATAGGCATAACTCTCTTTAAATCTTTTATTTATTATTAGGTCATAATGGAAAAACTGAACTCTAAAAATGCAAAAAGTGACGAAAGATGATGACCAGACACTGTGTTGTTCCTTATTGCACTTCATTCATGCATGAAGAGATACCCATACGAGTCATGGGCCGGGGGCTGACGCTGAATCCCAAAGGCTGTGCTCAGATGGGACAGAGTGGTCCTGAGAACAGAGAACAGAGGACAATTATAGAGACAGAGGGCCTGTACCAGGTCAAACCCCTTCAGTTATTCCCATTATTATCATGTGCGTAACATTTCTATGTTAAAAAAACAAACAAAAAAAACAGAAGGATTCCATCACTAAAATCACACGTACAAACACAAGCATAAGTATCAGCTCTGATATTTGCATGCTAGCAAACACATAATTGCTCCATATGACTGTTAAATGTGTATAAATGAAATGAAAACTAAATAAATGAAATAAAAATACCAGAAATATCCAGATTATTAGATCAAGGCACAATATTTCAGATTGTTTTCATTAAAATATGCAAAACCCGAATATATTGTTATATATTTTGCTGACTTATGTTTGATTGAGTTCAATTCATCTTTATTTCTATAGCTCTTACACAATGTAAATTGTGTCAAAGCAGCTTAACTTAGAAGATTATAGTAAATTGAAACTGTGTCAGTCCAGTTTTTAGAGTTGAAGTTCAGTTTAGTTTAGTTCAGTGTGGTTTAAATTTCACTGCTGAGAGTCCAAACACTGAAGAGCAAATCCATCGATGCACAGCTCCACAAGTCCCAAACCAAGCAAGCCAGTGGCGACAGTAGCAAGGAACAAAACTTCACCAGAGTGGAGGAACTATGACGTCACCTTGTAAGCCAATCGGCTGTTAGCATAAAACTGGTTCCCTCGATAAATTCCCTATAGGATTTTCCTATAGGCTTTTCGAAGATTGCAAATAATAAGCTCAGTGTTCAAACATTGTTCATTAAACTTACACGTTTTGTCAAGCCGGATAATCCTCACACGAAAATACATCTTGAATGCAAACGCAAGAACTGAAAAGCTAACATTAGGCTATAAACGGACAACAGCGACTTCGGGCGCTCGCCTGTGGCGTCAGCAACACCCTGCTACAGAAAATTTTTCAAGCTTTTTTTTAGAAATACGGTCCATTACAAAGATTTACTCTCTGAGTTAATTCTATTATAATCCACTATATATATATATATAAATACATTTTGGGAAATACATTTTGTTTTGCTTTACGGTTGTAAAAGTTTTAAAACTGTATGTATAAATGTGCCTACGTAGTATTATCATAAGACATTTAAATAAGTGTATCGCTCGCGTGCGTACAGCCCGCTTACCTTAGTAATATACGACAGAAATGAGGCATGAGCTGGGCGTGAGGGACAAGTCTATATGCCTGCAAGTTCCATCATGGACACAGAACAACATTCAATATTCTTTTTTGTCACGAAGAACAGCGAAAAGCAGCTTATACAGTCACATATACTAAGGAGGTTTTAAATTTTAAGAAGTGTAAATATTGCAGTCATGACATGAGTTAAATGTGTTAAGATGAAGAAAAAAACCTGACGAAAAATCAATTGATAATGTTAAGATGACAGTTAATATGTATGTATTTTTACACATTTATTTACACGATTGCATTACCGAGAGCAGGAAAGAGACAGGCTGCACTGGTAAGCAGTATCCCCATAATATCGTTTAATTAAAATAAATGATCAACAAATTAATGTCTTGACGGTCTTTACAAGTGAAGGCATTATCTACACACAATATAAATTCTCAATTTGAAAAATACTACAAACAATAAAATACTATTCATGAAAATACCTAAATAACAGACAAATCCAAATGGCCATCGCAAGTGAGCTGCGTTCCAGACCAGTTCAGCTCGATGACGTATAATGTCTCCTACACTGCCTGTAGTCCCGTTTAGCAACTTGATAGCAATCGTCTTTTTAAAGAAGCGTAATCGATTTAATAAATCAAGAGTGAGTTGTAACTGATGTGTTTTATGTCATAGAATAAAACGTAAAAGTATTTTGAGTTTGTGTTAGCCACAGACCTTATTTAAGCGATTTACTGTAACTGAAATCCCCCCCCCAAAAAAACCTATTGACTTTGGGACGAGGGAACTGGAACTGCTAAAATGCTAACTCGCTTCCGGGTTTTTGCATACAAATTGACGTCATAGTTCCTCCACTCTATTGACGAAAGTTAAGGAAAAGAAACTTAGAGAGAAACCATGCTCAGTTGGGCAAGACCATTTCTCCTCTGGCCAAACTTCTTGTGCAGAGCTGCAGTCTAGGCGCCGGAGGCTGGAGAATGCTGGACGTCCATCGTGGAGAACTGCAGGTGTGAGTAGGTCACCAGCGGGTGTTCAGGCTGGCCCACAGGATAAATGCAAAGTCTCATCTGTCACTGAGGTCTTTCAGGAATCAGTCTCATGCTCTCCATTCCTCTATGACTGCCACAGCATCTGCTCAGGAGATAGCCTGCATGGTCCAGGATTATAAATATCTTGGCATCAACCTCTTCACAGATCATGGATCACATCAATGTCGCTGCACAAACTCTAGATGCTTCAGGATGAGTATCCCCAGTTGGAAATAGAGAATCAAGAAAATAATCAGCATAGCTGCAGTTTATAGTGTATTTAATCAAGATATATTAAATATCAATGCAAAAATGAAGTACAAAATGAAAATAGTAGTTATATAAACAAACATAGAAACAAACATGTAAAGCATATGAGTATTTCTAACAAAATGTCTGGTGCATTAAGACAGGAGGAGTGTGTCCTGCAGGTGGTTGTCAGTTGGTTATGTACTTACATCATATCCAGAATGTTTCTAAGAATGTTCAAATCCAATGAAATACCTAATTTGCCTAGTGAACTATGAAACTGACCATGTCCTGTGTCATAATTTCAGCAGGAGTCCCTTGGAATGTAATGAAGGTGATAATTCCCACAATGCCACACTCAGTCACAACTGTTTTGTTTGTTCTGAGTGTATGCCCATTAGCCACAAAAATACATACCTGTGCCTATAAGTCACATCTCAGAGTTAAATATTACATTTTATTCTGAAACTATGAAACGGCTTTAGATTTATGACAGTGAATCACGGTTTACAGATCAAACTATTTTGTGGTAAATTCCTAATGTAGCTCAATCTAAAAATCAATGTTTAATGGTAAGCAAGCTCAATTCAGAAAGGGATCAGTTGTTTCCTCACTAAAGTCAATATACTGAACTTGGCACAGTGATGCCTCTTCTTTGCTTACATCTATTAAAAATCTACATAGATTTTTCACTCTGCACCATCATTTTGCATCCAGATAATAAAATTATTGTGCTTTCACTTCATTATCATGGTAAATCATATCCGTATTTATATTGCATTTATATTTATACCATATAATTGTATTTGTCGTTTAAGCTATTGCAGTGGCAGATTTAAGCATTGGCAATATGGGTGATCGCCCAGGGCGGTATCTTGCTGGGGGCGGCATGGGGTGACGGTGCAAAAAAAAAAACGTGCCCCAGTAAAAGCTTTGAGATACGATTTACTTTATGCAAATAATAATTTAGAGTAATCCCAGAATAAATACATTAGGGGACATTTACATTTGCTGTTTTTTCCACACGCAAGTTTGTTACTCTACGTGCAACCGAAACAACACTGGTGAAACCAAACTAAGGCATGCATGTAGAAAACCATTCCCGTGCACCTCACGCGATGCTACCGGTATGAATCCCGGTTGTTTACACTTCAGAATCTTGCTGGAAGTAGTAAGTCATGTGGGTTCATCTCGCATACTGATTTTCGAATTCTATGAATTCAGACATACTACTCAGCTCGCATATTGATTTTAGCATACTACATAGTATGGAAGTATGTAGTTTCAGACACAGCCCATGTCTACATGCCTAAATGCATTAAGTTGCTGTCATGTGATTGGTTGATTAGAAATTTGCGTTAACGAGCAGTTGGAAAGGTGTACCTAATAAAGTGGCCAGTGAGTGTATATAAATACAATTTGAAGATGTGGGGGGACTTTTGTACATATTACAGCATATACGTATATATACAGTATGCATTGAATGATTAACTTCTATTGTTTTCAAAGCCTTAAGGGGGCATGATTAGGCATCAGGTATGAGGGCATGTGAACTTGCTCTGAGTATAAATATATAAATGAACTGCCATTAATGTGGCTACATGATGTATGTGGCAGCTGTTGTAAGACAGGAGTGTGTTATATCTGAGGTGTGTTTATAAAAGGATGAGTCTGGGGCACTGTGGTCTCTTGAGTTTACACAAAGTTGAGGGGATAATGGTCCCTAGCTTTGACATTGAGTTCTGAGGAGACGGATGAATCTGCCGAGCCATTTTGAAGATAGATACATGCTTACATGTAGGCAGAAACACAACTTCTCTGCCTTATAAAGGATGTGGAAATGAATATGATACATTAAAACATTAAAAGTTCTGCTAGAGCCCATAATTCCCTGTATTGCAATATGATATATCATGGTGTTTTAGAAGAGTTAACGGGACATTTAAAAAAACATCTTGTAAAGGTTCTTCCTAACAAAAACAGAGATAACAGTAACATTAAAAGACCATTTATCAGAGTTATCTGGCTTGATAAATATTTTCAGATTGTTACATTTAAATTTGATTCATACTGGAAGATTCAATACTGTAAACATATACATTCATTAATAGCTCATGATTCACTTTTTTTTAAGTCCAATATGGATCTCTGCTCTGATATTAAAAATTATTGAAACTTTTGATTTTGAAAATGTATTATCACAGTGCCTATATTGACATTTTTTTGTAGTTTAGGACAATATATTGCTGTTATTGATTTGTTAATCTTTTCAAAGTCAAAAGCTTATTAAAACAGAGATTAAAGACCAATAATATAATTTAGAAAAGAAAAAAGAAAAAAAAACTTTCATATGCGAGTACATGCATTAATCACTTCAAATTAATGGAATATTGCCAGTTCAGAAAAAGGGTTTATTCACACTTTATTTAAAAAACAATGCCATGTTTTAAAGAGATTCATTTAAAAAATGTTTTTAATTCTGCCATAATTTCCTCACCTTGACCCAAGACAAAAGAAGACATTTTGAAATGTGTTAAAAACAATGGAGCCAGAGGCTACACAGTGGCTTAGTGGTTAGCACGGTCGCCTCACAGCAAGAAGGTCGCTGGTTCGAGTCACTGGGTCAGTCTGTGTGGAGTTTGTATGTTCTCCCTGAGTTCGTGTGGGTTTCCTTCAGGTGCTCCAGTTTCCCCCACAAGTCTTAAGAGATGCACTATACACTGTAAACCCTAATAAGTTGAGACTACTCGAATGATTTGAGAAAAGTGATTCCCTAAAGTAATGGGAAATTGACAACTCAATTAATTGAGTTGACCAAATGTGTCTCTTCATTGAATTAACTTAAATGTTTAAGTACAGATAACTTAAAATGGCTAAAAGACTAAACTTCCACGTTATAGTATATACCGACCAATCAGCGCGGTTGTCAAGGCAGAATTTCAAGCGCAACCAATCATTTTAAAAAGAGACCAGGTGAATCGTTATAAAGAAATTCAAATGTTAAGTTCAGAGAACTTAAAATATTAATTAAAAGTTTTTTGCTGCCTAATGAGTAAGTTAAACACACCTGTTTAAGTTTGGATGCCAAAGTATTGTAAGTATTGTCAGTATTGTAAGTATTGTCAAGTTATGTTTAATATCTTTAGTAATGACAACAGTTAAATAAACTAAATTGACCTTAGTGTATGTGCATGAATGAGTGTTTATGGATGTTCCCCAGTACTGGGTTGCAGCTGGAAGGGCATCCACTGTGTAAAACATATGCTGGATAAGTTGGCGGTACATTCAGCTGAGGCGACCCCTGATGAATAAAGGACTAAGGACTAAGCCAAAGGAAAATGAATGAATGAACAATAGAGCCATTAGCATCCCTAGTAGGAAGAACAAATACTATGGAAGTCTATGTTTACAGGTTTCCTACATTATTGAAAAAATCTTGTTTGACAAAACAAAAAACTCAAACAGCAAATGGTTTGTGGTAGAATTTTCATTTTTGGGTGAACTGTCCTTTTAAGGACTTTGAAATATCAGTAAAGACTAATCCATGATGCTGTACCATGCTATATGAACAAAGTATCACCAATTATCAAATATCAACAAAATGTCACTACCATGACGTTATGGTTTTCATTATCACTGTAAGCTCAATATAATTTAAAACATATCCAAAATAAAGCCTTTGATTACCAGAATTTACAATGTACTACAATAGTTTTTAAAAGGGTCCAATCCCTTCTGTATAATTGGTGCATGATTAGATTTCTCACTTTTTCCACAGAGAGGAAAGAGTTAAAGCTGCTAAAAGATTCCAGAGATTGTTTGTGTATTAGGAGGCGTGGAACTTCCTGTGTCCAGTTGCTTCTTCAAACACACACACAGACATACACACTCTTTTACAGAATAAATGACCATGGTGTTATCAAGATGTCTGGGATGAGTCTGGATACATTGTCATTTCCACAGATAACAGACACACACACAGACACAGACACACACACACGCACGCACACACTCACGCACGCGCGCACACACACAGTTACAGATTATAGGGAGATGAATGTTTGCTGATTAGCCTTGCTGTGATGTGATGTTTATGTGGCATTGTGTGTGCGACCATGTGCACTGTATGTGAGTGGGTTCATTCATGACTATGTTTGTGTGCCTTTGTTTGTGAGTGTGTGTTTATGTGTCTGTGGGTACATAGGTAGAGATGGACTATAAGCAGACAGGATGCCAGACTGTCTCCAGACGTGCTGTAGAGGAACTAATCATAAATCAGGTCAGATTAAAGAGAATCCGCCAACATGACTCTGTGCTCAAAGCAACTCCACTAAACCCATTTTAACCCAGTCAGAACTAGCTGTCTTTGTCAGCTTCCTGGTTTTCACACCTTTTCAGTCACTCAGATTTGACCCTATTCAACATCCATTTCCAGAAAAAGATAGAAACTCAGAGAAACTCAGGGTACATCCTCATTGTGCCATCATCCAAACTGGAATTTATAAACAACAGCAGAACTAATATTTTTCAGGTATGAATTATGCTACATTTTTTAAAGTACATTATAGCTAAATAATTAGATTGTTTCATAGATCACTTTGAAGGATGTAAATGATAACAATGGTCCTAACCTATTTCCTGTTTTATATTTTTAATTTCTATGGCTTTAAAAGTTCTACACAGTGAGAAATAATGTTATGAGAACTCTTTTAACGTCAAGTTATGATTGAATTGCCTCTTGTTACAGTTAGGAAATAGTTTGACCACATTGAAATGGTATATACAACATTTCAACCATTAAACAATAAATGTTTGCTAGAGTGTTCCTAATCTGCTGACCTTTCATTCATGTTAATAATAAATACCAGATTTCTTCATTCATTGATTCATTTTCATCTGCTTTTCTGAGGCTGAATCACAGGGGCAGCAGTCTTAAGAGAGAACCCCAGACTTCCCTCTCCCCAGAAACTTCCTCCAGCTCCTCCGGGAGGATCCTGAGGCTTTCGCAGGCCAGTCGAGAGACATAATCTATCTGTTTAGGGTCTTCCCTGAGACCTCCTCCCGGTAGGACATGCCTGGAACACCTCCCTAGGTAGGCGTCCAGGAGGCATTCAAAACAGATGCCCGAGCCACCTCAGCTGACTTCTCTCGATGTAGAGGAGCAGAGGCTCTACTCTGAGCTCCTCCCGGGTGACAGAGCTCCTCACACTATCTATAAGGGTACGCCTTGCCACCCTGCGAAGGAATCTCATTTAAGCCGATTGTATCCAATATTTGTCCTTTCAGTCTTGACCCAAAGCTTGTGACTATAGGTGAGATTAGGAATGTAGATTGCTAGGTAAATCGAGAGCTTTGCCTTTCAGCTCAGCTCACAACGGATCGACTTTTAAAGGAGTGGACGTTTCAGTGCACTGGAGGAATTTTGCTATTGAGACAGCACTTAAAATGGCTGACTCCCCGATTAGTGCACTGACTACTGAACAAGGGTGCTGATTTATACCTTTGCCTGGCGCACGTCGTAGATCGTGGATCTCCGCTGACTGCGCGCGCACCTCACAAAACAGACGAGGCTTTTATACTTGACACGTTCGCCATTGTGATATTCTTTAAAATGAAAGGGGGCGGTCAAAAGAATGTGACCGTGAAATTAGACGGATAAACAGAAGCAGGAAGTTTCCGGAACTATGTCATATTATTAAAATCATTCAAGATTTATTGAATTGATTTATTGAAGATTTATTCATTTATAGAATTATTTTTTATTACTTTTATAAATTATTTTAATGATTATAAAGATTTTCTTTATAATCACCTGAACCATCAAATACTGTACACAGATTTCTTGTATTATTCAGTATTTGGCTTTAAGTAATAAGTTTGCAAATATACAAAACACTGGCATATTTTAAATTCAGATTTTGTTATGAGACACTGTTGTAAAGATCGTCCACAAATAGTTTTTAATCGAGCCCCTAATTTGCGACAAATGTTAGTGAGAGTGGATCAAGGTTCTGAACGTTCTGATAATCCTTTCTCAATCCCTGAAGGTACTTTACAACAAAATTTCTGTTTTTTAGTCATCCCCATTCAGATAAGCAGTTGAAGACTAAAGGTGTGATTTCCTGCAATACAAAAATGTGATCTATATGATTAAATGTCCTTGTGGTTTAGCTTACATCGGTAAAACAACATGATGTTTAAAAACATGAATTACTGAACACAAGTAATATACGAGGTTACACTTTATTTTGATGATCCGTTTGTTTAATTTAAGTTACATTGCATCTACATGCCAACTAATTCTCATTAGATTATAAGTAGACTGTTAGGTTGGGGTTGGGGTTAGGATGTGTAAGTTGACATGTACTTGAAACGTTTCTTATAGTCAGTTAAATGTCTATTGAAGGAGCAGCATCAACATATATTAGGCAGACAGTCTACTAATACTCAAATGGACCATCAAAATAAAGTGTTACATGCATTGGAACATAACCTTTTGACATTACGATATATTGACATTGAACAAGATTCCAAGAAGGACTGGGGATATTGATAGGTTTTTATTGCAGAGGGAAGCATTTTATTTAGACACTAAATACTTTGTCTCTGAGGGGTTTCAATTTGGATTTTGATTTGAAATATTTTTTGTAATTGTATGTGCGTATGTATGTATGTATGTATGTATGTATGTATGTATGTATGTATGTA
>CAIGQZ010032318.1:14333293-14380031 GCA_903798205.1 Danio tinwini
CACACACACAGTGCAGCAAGTCTGAGCACATTGCCAGGCCACCCCTGAACTTCCTTTGGGTCCACCCTCATTTCCTATCCCCGGCCATGAGTGATGAGAGCTGTAATGAGATCATATTAAGCATGTGTGTGTTGGGGAGGGCATCGCTTTCTTCTGGTAATCAAGTATATGCTTTACTTAAAAGGTTTGTTCTTCGTTCTGTTGCATTACAAGTAAAACGTTTGGAAATAATTAAAGGGGCTGCTTAAAAAATGACTGCATTTCTTGTTTTTGCCACTTTTATCAATAATGGTAAGGAAGGACTTGATGGGGAGAAGAGACTTCAGGAAATGTTGCAAAACAAACCAATCTCACAGTAATTTGTAACTTTTTGAATTAGTGGCTAAGTCATTTAATTTTATTGGTACTCTCAGAAATAAAGGTACGCGAGCTGTCACTGGGGTGGTACCTTAGCAAAAGGTACACATTTGTACCTAAAAGGTTCATATTAATTCCTCAAGGGTACATAATAGTATCTAAAAAGTACAAAAGTGTCCCTCTTAAATTTTTTAGGTACTAATGTATACGTTTGAGGTACTAATATGGACCCTTCAAGTACAAATGTGTACCTTTGAAAAGGTATCACCCCAGTGACAGCTCGCGTACCTTTATTTCTGAGAGTGTTTGATCTCCTTTGTTCATTTTAGTATGATTTGCTCATCCCTCAATGAGGGCTTGGTTCAGGGGTGGGATTTGGGGACATCCTTCTTTTAAACATCATATTTTTCAGTGTAATAACATCGTATGAATTTCTGACTTTTTCTTGTTAACTTGAACTTGCAGTTTCCAAATGAGCATTACAGATCACATTCTCAAAGGACTTGTGAGCACACCTGAAGTCTACAAAAAGTTATTCTACAAAATAATCAATCAATCAATCAATCAATGAGAACATAATTAAATAAAAAAAATCCACTAAGGTTCACTTCTAATGCCAGTATACTTTTTTCTCACTATATGCAATAACTGTTACACCTAATTTATATATACACTGTAAAAAGATTTAAGCCGGTACAACACAAAAAAACATTCATAAGAAAAAAATCCTTATTTCCTTTCGCTTTTTCTTGTACACTCAACTTTTGAAAACATCAGCTGCACTGACCTAAAATTATTTGTTAGTAATACAAAAAACTATTAGTTGGGTTAACATAAGATTATTAGTTTTCTGGAGAGGTGAACTAATCTGTAACAAAACATTTTGAGTTGTGCCAACTGAACATTTTTTGTCTGCAGAACTGGAATGCCTTAAGTTGAGTGAACAAAAATAAACATAATCCTTATTTCCTTTCGATTTTTCCTGTGTACTCAACTTTTGAAAACATTAATTGAACTGACCTAAAATGTCTGAAGTTGAGTGAACAAAAAACTCTTTTGAAATTGTTCCAAAGAAATAATACATGATTACAACAAACAAACAAGTTCAACTGAAAAAAAAAACTAACTAAAACAGAGAAATGTTAAAACAGTTATTAGACACATAATTAGAAACAACAATAACGGTAAGCAGGACAAGGGTCAAAACATGGCAGGACGAACAGGGAAAACCACTTTGTAATGCTTCACAGGGAAAAAACAAGCCTCAGCAAAGAGTGTGTGAATGAGGTGTCTTTATATTCCTAGTAATCAGTCCATCATGAGCTTCCAGCTGTGTGTGTGTGTAATCAGAAACTGGTTCCTCCACTTGAATTATAGTTTGAGCATTTGATTTGCCATTTAATTATTACAGGATTTTACTGAGTTGTTCATGATTAATTATTATGAGTAAAGTAAATTAAATATCACATACATTTGATTTCTCACTTGAGAATTAGTTTTGATTTACTATTTGATTGTTTGAGTGTTTGTTTTATCATTTGGGGAGTTGTTTTGAAAGTTTGATTTCTTATTTGATCCTTTTTAGGCATTTGAATTTTCATTTGAATTTTGTTTGGAAAAAAAAACTTCCATATGTGCATAACAGTTAAATACAAATTAACAAAACTAATCTTTTTAATAATGAAGAAAACTTTGATTTAGGTTGAGTAAACGTGTGAAATGTAGTTGTACAGACATTTTTAATAGTAATTAATTAATTTTAAAAACAATTTAAACTTTTTTCAAGTTGGATTTTTTACAGTGTAATGGCAGGGACGACCATTTGCTTGTTAGTGAAGGAGGTGAATGAAAGTAAACGTTCTTTACTCTTAGATTTGTCCTCTATATTCAGGCATATGGAGAATGTCAGAATCTAATTGTTAATCTGGTATTCACTATAAACAGCAAAAACATTACAATCGAATCTGTTTGCTTTTAAAGTGATCGAATGCCAGTGGATGGAGTTTGTGGTCCAATGATTTATTATCTATTCATTGAAGTCTTACTCTGGAGGCAGTATGTAAAAAAAAAAATGGCTGTTTATTCAACGTGACAGAACTGGAGAGAATCTGCAAGGAGGAATCCCCAAATCCAGGTGTGAAAGATTGTATCATTCCCAAAAAGACTTATAGCTGTATCACAAGGATGCTTCTACTAAATTCTGAGCTGAGGGTCTGACTACTCAGAACTATGTGATATATTTTTAGATTATATATAAATCTAGATAATATATATATATATTATATTTATATTTATAAATATAAATCTAGATTATATATAAATCTGCAAAACTATAAATCTGCATCAACATTTCTGTGTTTTTCTGTCAATATGGGGTGCTGTGTGTACATTAATGAGGAATACATTTTATATCTGAACCATTTTAACAGTTTGATTAATAAATTGATTAAAAAGGCTTTGTTTTGAATTATAAAAAATACTTTTGCTTCTTGTTCAAACTACTTATTTAAAATAAAACACAGTTCTTTATTTTTTTAAGAGACAACATAACTGTTTTATGTTCAGTCCACTTAAATTTGTAAAAACAATTGCGTTAACTTAAACAATTTGTTATGGGACAACATGAAGGAATTGTGTGGAACCCAGCATTTTTTTTTACAGTGAATGAAGAGAACATTTTAAGTTATGAAGATTGTAGGATAATATTGGTACAAAAAGGATTAGTTCTACTAAATATATAAAGTAAGAGTCCTACGAAATATATATAAAGCAATAAAGTATGACTAAATTATGTGAATTTCAAACTGCATTCCAAAAAAGTTTTTTTTTTTTTTTTTTACTGCTTGTTCAAACACCTTATCTAAAATGAGCTGAATCACTTAAATAAGTGAACTTTTAAACAGTTTGTGTTGGGACAACATGAAGTAATTGTGTGTAACCCAGCATTTCATTTTTTACAGTGTGTTTTTAATATCATTCAGTCTACTGTAGCTCTGTTATTTGTAATATTACTATTGAGATTATTATTGTCACAATCACCAGCGATCTAATCTTTACAGATACGCACAGATAGCATAGAACTACAAATCCTTCGGTATATGGACTACAAGATCCAGTCATGCACCACACACTCACACCTGATGCAGATTGCATTATTTTCATATAATATCAATTGTCTTCCATTCAAAGTACCTAAAGAAAGTATGCAATTACAGACACAAAGTCTAGGTGTTGCAAGTGATCAATTGGTTTGGCTGGTTAGCACTACACGCATACAGTTTTAAAAATATTTCTCCAATAATTATTATTTTACATAAACATGAAGAATTAAGAAGTGACATCTGAAATTCTAAATTAAAATGTGTATTTTTTCAGCCTCCTGTGTGTAGGTTCAATGATTTAACTTTTATGGCAACAGAAAATTATTTTCATTGCCTTTAGTGCCATAACTGAACATAAACAGGAGGCAGAGAAAAAATGCTCAGTTTAGAAGAAAATTTTGGATACTTGGCGGTTTGTGCATCTGCACTTTTCATATATACAATCATGGTGTTATATTATACACATAGATGTTCCAGAATGCATTATTTTTTTTTGCCTTTGTCAGAGTTGTCATGATGTCATTTTACAGTGATGATAGCGTTACTATTTGCATGATATTTACAGCAATTGGCTAAAAAAGGTTTGTCTTCCTATGAAGATGCTAAATTTCAGAGTGTGCACTTCCAGGAAGATGGCATCTGAGATACTTAGACCTTCTCACTTCTTTCTTCTGTGCTGCTTTTCAAATTATCAAAGAAAAAAAAAGCCTAGGGAGGAAATGACATGTCCAGCCTTCCTTGAAACAACCGCTTACAGGTCAACACCAGGGCGACTTATTCTTACAGCAGAGTGCTGAAAAGCAGATGCTAAAAATATCTGGAAAGGTGTGGACTGTGTCATCAGCAGGTCACAAGGTCATCAAAATGGCAGTGCTAGAGTGTTATGATGAAAAGCTGCTTTACTTTTAATAGAAATAAATCTTTAATACGCTGAAACTATATGAAAAAGGACATGGCAACAAATTATTTTAAAGGGCACCTATTTTACTCCTTTTTCAAGATTTAAAATAAATCCAGAATGTGTCTGTAAAGTTTCAGCTCAAAACACTCATCAGATTATTTATTATACCTTTCAGAATATTGGGATTTTCTGCTCTGAACAGCCAGGTAGCTGTTTTTATTGCCTGTGCCTTTAATGCTAGTTTTCCCCACCCATTCCCACGTGCCTGTCAGAGTGTGCCTCAATCTCCGGCTGCATCAGATAAACAGCACAGTGACAGACATGAATGAAGCAGATCTCACGTAACGTTTGTGAAAAATACTACAGTAAGAACTTTCCCAATGATTATTTGATGTATTTGTTGTGGAGTTGCAATGTTCACTGTGTAACAGCCAATGTCTCCCTTTGCAATGAATTCTAAGCATATTACATTCAGAGATGTTGAGTTGTTTATGTTCACATAACTAAAGTTTAAAATATGATATCGTAGTGGACCACCCCTTTAATACTTTTAGTCAGTTTGACTGATGTAAGTTGAGATGATTCTAAAAGTTGATTAGCACTAAAAAAGATATAGGCAGAAGTATATATTTTTACAGCGAATACTGGATGTTATTCACAGGAAATTCTGTATAATCATCATTTTGCTATATCATACCAAGGGGTTTCATCTTTCTGCCTAATCACTTGGTTGCCATTTTAATTTCAACTAAAACAAAGACACCAGACATCCGGCCATGGCATGCAAACAGAGCCCACATCATACAATTCTCAATCCAGTCTCTGATGACAGGAATGCCTTGGATCTTAAGCAGTGACCCAGACATTTGCAGACCTTTCATTTAGGTCTCACCCCAAACCGAGCAGCTGGACCATCAGGCTTCATTTCCCCTAACCCTGGTTCTGCAGACGGGCCAGAGCGCTGGGGCTTGTGGCAGGAGAGCCGGCCAGCATTTCCGTACTGTAAGCTGTGGTCTCTGGGGTAGCAAGGCTCATTTGCTAGCTCAATGGAGGCTGTCTCCTGCCCTGTGCCTCACCGCACTCTCCTTGGACTGCAACACGTTTCTTTTCTTTACTTATGAGGAAGAGAGAAAGAGAAACAGATATGGAGGGTGTGCATGATCGATGTAGGGCTAAAGCTTTAGAGACATAAAGACGGACTTAAAAGAAGGGTGCAGAAAGGAGAACATCTCAAGCTATACATCATCATCATCATCAACATCAGTCCAGCTTAATTTCCAACAAAGTAGCACTGATGTAATATTTGCCTTATTTTTGTGGAGTGCAATAGAAATGCCACGCTCAAAAAATATTCAATTACAATTTACTGGTTAAGAGTTTGTAACAAGTTGGATTATGAAACACATAGTTACTATTAAATATTTTTTTTTAAACTCTTAATTACTGTTTGTTGATGGTCAGCTAGTTGTAATGGTAACAGTTTAGGTTTGGGATTTGAAGAGATTTAGAGAAGAGAGAGATTTAGAATATGGTCTAGAATTAAGCATTAGGCATTGCCAAATAGCAACTAATGCATTTGGATACTATGATTCTTTTTTCATGGTATGGTATTGCTTTTAATGGTGTGTACAGTGCAGTACTTGAGTTCGATTAAACTTTGGGCTTTAAAATGTTGCTTTGTTTTCAGTGTGCAGAATGCACTTTTACTATTTTAAGGATGGAAAAATGTGTCACAGCGCATGGTCTAACAGGGTTGTGCTTATTGGGTGTGTTTTGAGAATAACGTGCATTAAACCAATCAGAGTCTCATCTCCCATTCCCTTTAGGAGTCAGTTGCGTTACGCCATGGCGCATTTGTTATTTACATGGCAGACTTTGTAAGTGGAAAAACTGATTTGAAAAACTGAACACTTCACTAGTATGACCCTCCTCCATTCGGCCTGTTTACTTTCTCTTTACTTTACTTTTATTCTTTACTTTACTCCTTTACTTTCGTGGATAAGGAAATGGTGTTGTACGCAGTCCACTGAAGACATCCATTAGCCTACTTATATAATTTAGTTTATAAAGTGCAAAGATTTGTTTCAAAATGATTTCAAAATTCTGTTCTAATGTCCAGCAAAAGAATAAATGAACAATAACAACGAAGTTTCTCAAAATAGCAACACACCAACAATGCGTCTTTATAGACCGGAACACCCATGATTCCACAAAGTGGCGGAAATGGATTTGCTATTTAAAGGTGCAGTAGGTGATTGTCTTCAAAAACGTTTTTTGTTGTGCTTGTTAAAAGTCTCTTCACATTCCAATAGTACTGATTAAAGTAAAATATCTAAATGCATTTATATGTATTTTTATATTTTGGGTAAGGCATAAAACCAAAAAATATTTATCCAATTAAATATTGTCGGGTTGACATTTCCCATAATTCTGGTAAGTATCCCAAACTGTCTGTCAAGAAATGTAGATTTGTACATCTGCGCATCTGTTCACACAGATCCGCCATTAGCATGTGCACGTGTGCATGCACGCTGCGCATTCATGTGCACACGAGACACATGAGATCACAGCGGTAAAATCAAATGCTAAATCAAAACTTAAAAATCCTGAAATGGTATTGTAGAGTTACTTTTGAATGCTAGAGGAAGGATGACACCATGGCTGAAGTATTTCTGTTAGACAGGTAATGTTATGTTTTAAAAATATTGTATAGATGTTATTTTTATGAATAGGTTATGTGCATGGAAGTGTTGTTCAGCCACTGAAATCGTCCGGCGAAATATTGATGTGACACTTTTCAGTTTTATAAGGTAACTTTTACAGCACTGATAATGAAAAAAAAAATTGGTTTAACAACAAAACATCATTAAATAGCACTATTCTGCCTAGCCTGCTTTATTATGGTGAAGTTGGTTTTATATTCACATCACACTGGTTCATTTTTGAACAATGACAGCCTGTGACACGCTCCCGATATTGCTTACCATGCTACTTTGAATATTCGGTCTGAAATAGTATAGCTTAGTAATAAGTGTAACTCCTGTAAAAAGTACATTTCTTACAGGCAAAAGACATGCACTAGTGGGTTTTCTGCTGTCGTGCGTGTTCGTTTTTTGGGAGGTGTGGCTTTGGACAGCAGGGGTGGGACTATATTTCAAAGCTATTATGCTAACCAGTTAGCATTTTGGCAGATCACCTACTGCACCTTTCAATAAAAGTACCATTACTTGCCTAAAACTATAGTGCAAGTAGAGTAAAAGTATAAATATTACTCAAGAATAGTGAGTATTACGCTGTAAAATGCTAATGCATTTACATGTAATTTGTGGATGTGTGTAAACGTAACATACTGTAGTGCATTTAGTTATTGCTCAGCAGGCACACAATGTCATAAGATGTTAATATTAGGTTAGATTTAGGTTGTGATGTCAGATAACCAAAATTCAATGTCTAGCCAGCATCTAAGGACAATGTTATTTGGACGTCTAATAATGACATCAAATTACGTTGATATTTGGTTGATTTTATGTTGTGTTGGAAAGTGACCAAAACCCAACGTCGAGCCAACATCTGAAACCAATGTCATATTGACTTCAAATACTGACATTTAGTTGTCAGGTATGGCAACCAAAATCCAACTTCTGATAAATGTCGTAACATCTACACAACATCAAACTGTAACATCATTAGATGAAGATATTTGGTTGATTATAGGACTTTTGGACTTTTTCTAATCCCCTTAGACAAGAAAAAATAAAGTAGTGACTGCAGGTCAAAAGTAAAAGTATCAATACAGCACCAAAAATGTACGTATAGATAGGTAAAAGTACACATTTTTAAAACTACTTAGTAAATTTCAATTCCTGAGAAAAACTATTCATTTACAGTAGTTTGAGTATTTGTAATGTGTTACTTTACACCACTGAATAAACCTGAGCTACAAAGTGAGCATGCTAAGCATAAGATGCATAAGATTCTTTGTTGCATTATTGATTTGATGAAGAAGCTTTAATAGCAATATAACTTTTCTAGTCTTTATAAATTTTTCTTTAGATCCTGAAAATGTTCTTCACACATAAAAATAGTTTTTAATAACTGTGAAATGCATTTTTTTAAAACTAAATAATAGTGTTCTTCTGTCACTGTTACAAAACAATTATTTTAAAAGTGTGGTGCACCTCATCATAATATGTAATTGTTCTACTCATATATAGTTATGTTCCCCAGACACATCATCAAACTTGCTCTAAATGTGTCCCTTGCTTAATCCACTGTCCCCAAAAATCAATGGTGCCCTGTCTGCAATGCTGATCTGTCACCCTTCACGCCATCTGTTGCTTATAATTCCCTACGCTAGTACTTTAGGACCACTGCATGTCTGTTTGTCTAGACCTTCTACAATGGCCTGATTAACTAAATCTTCACAACAAAGATGGACAGGTAGCACCCTTAATGACAGTACTGGAGAAGTTACATCAACATATGCTGCTAGGTTTGTAAGTTGCTCTCCGTATGCACTTGTGTGGCTGTATAGAGGAGAGAGGCAAAAAGAACTAGCCCAAGCAGGGGAAGTGGCCTCCCCTCGATCCCTTAGCCCTTCTTTGAAAAGCAAACTTCAAGCCGGGAGTGTTTACCTTGGCCAGGGCAGAAGCAGATCGATGATCTGCAAAGTGGATTTGTTATTGCCTTGTTTGCCTTGGCAGCCCTTGAGAGCAGCCCACTGATTGCCGCCCCAGATGTCTACAGTATGAACACACACACACATACACAGATTCATATACATATATATATATATATATATATATATATAACTTGCCTTGAAAGCATCCAAATCACAGGCATTTTTTGGAGCCTGTGAAATTTTGTCCAATGGTGTGACATGATGCTTTCAGAGTCTGCTAGTTCCCTATATTTATATTTCTTCTCATCCCAGTCCACCATGCCCTTTATCCTGTCGTTAGTCACAGTGCAGGGGTTCTCCATTGTGCTCCAAGAGATCTACCTTCCTGTTGAGTAGAGTTCCAGATTTAATGAAACACATCTGATCCAGCTAATCAAGGTCTTTGGGCTCTCTTGAAAATGTATAGGGGGGTGGTGGGACTAACCTCAACCAGGAGCAAAACTGAGCGCTTATGTCTCCAGGTGGAAGATACATTTTTAACCTTATCAACTCAGCTTATAAATATCAAAGAGGAGGTTCTCACTTTGTTAACTTTTACTTACGAACTGTGTGCAGGACATATAATTAAATTGACACCAGTTGGTGTTATGCAGGTGGCACGGTGGCTTAGTGGTTAGCACAGTTGCCTCACAGCAAGAAGCTCGTTGGTTTGAGTCCCGGCTGAGCCAGTTGGCATTTCTGTGTGGAGTTTGCATGTTCTCTCTGTGTTGGCGTGGGTTTACTCCGGGTGCTCCTGTTTCCCCCACAGTCCAAAGACATGCGCTATAGGTGAATTGACTAAACTACATTGGCTGTAGTGTATGAGTGTGTGTGTGTGAATACAATAATGTATGGGTGTTTCCCACTACGGCGTTGCAGCTGGAAGACTAAAGAATTAGAGACTAAGCCGAAGGAAAATAAATGAACGAATGGTCTTATACTACAACCAATTTTTCTCCCCGCCTGGCATATTTCTTACAGTATAATGAATTGAAAACCTTTAATGGTCTTTGGCTGTTTATTCACACGACAGCTGCATTTTGAAGACATGAAAATGTATTCTATAAGTGAAGTTTATTTATAAACTAATTTCGAGAGGATCACATGCTTATGATTGCTTGCAGCCAGCCCCGCATTATTCAATTCATGATTCACCAATCAGCCACTATAAATACCCTAGGTTCCAAATCACAGCCATCTTCGTTTTGAAGAATCCCTCCTTCAACCCTTACTCTTCCTCCTTTCCTAGATGAGTGGCACGGTGCAGCACGGGAGTTCTAGAGATCTACCTGAGCTCAAACTCCCCTCTCGCCTTGCAAACTGGAGGGAGCCCCGGGCTCGAGGATCTTATGAGCTCAGGGCCCTCTCCCGGGACAGCATGCTAAACAAGCTTTATAATCAATCATCAGCCAAGTGTGAACTCTTGAAATGTTTTTTTAGAGTGAAAGCTTTTGAACAAAAGCATTATTAGCCCCTTTTACACATACAGACCTTTCTAGAAAATTACCAGCAATTTTCAGGAAAGGGATCCTGTGTGAACAGGTTCTTTTGAAAATACCAGTTAATTCGTTCCGACAATTTTCCGGAAAAAGAAGTTGTAACATTACCAATAATTTGCCGGAATGCTGCGCTGTGTGAACGCAGAAGGAAAATTGATGGAAAGAGCGTTTTTGCGATTAGAATGTGCTGACATAAGATGTCTACTCCAGCCAATCCGAACATTCAGACACATTCACATCCATGCAGTTTATGAAAATAAAAGCCTTTGAATATTTTTCCAAACACATTTAGCTGCTAGATGTTAGATAACAGTTCTATGTTCCTTCTTAATGCCAACGGTGGAAAAAATTTCGATAAAATGCTTATGATGAACCGCTGTTTGTTTACCTTCAAGCTCTGCTTCAGTTGCTTAATGTGTGTGCACGTGATGCAGCCGCTGATCGCCAGCACACACACATATTATGTACATCTCGACATGCAAAAGTGTTCTTCTATATGTTTACATCAAAGTCATTCACAATATTTATCCACTCAAAATTTGTAATGTAGTCAAACGTGTAAACACTTAGCTGGGGTTCGCGCTTCTGCATTTGGATGTCTCACAAAGCAGCTGCATGAATGCTAAAGCTTTAAATAAAAGTAAAACTATCAACAAAAGCCCAACCTCTTCTATGTTTACAAATACAAGCACTGCCATTTAGAACTTATTTCTAGTTAATGATGGCAGAAATTTGGAATGGATGTGTAAATGGTCTTTTCCACAAAAATTCCTTAATGTCCTTGTCTGTGTGAACAGCGCTTTTTTGAATTCACCGGTAAAGTCTTTCTGGTAATTTTCCTGATATTAATCAGTATCGCTGTGTGAAAGTAGCTAATGTCTCAGTGGTGATGACCACAACACCATTTTAAAGACAAGGTTTTTTTTTCCAATACTGTTGTTACATTTACCAAGAATCCTTACTTTACTTGAGGAGAGACTTGAGACTTGATGGGTCCTGTTAGTGCTTTGAGTATTTAAAGAGCACCTATGATGAAAATCATCTTTTGTAAGCTGTTTGGACAGACCTGTAGGTGTAGTGTGTCCACAGTCATATTGGGGTGATGTAAAGACAATAAGTCTTTTTCTTAAAATTTCCTAATGTTAAAAATAGGATGGCGGTGCGGTGCCGCAGTAGGTAGTGCTGTCGCCTCACAGCAAGAAGGTCGCTGGTTTGAGCCTCAGCTGGGTCAGTTGGCGTTTCTGTGTGAAGTTTGAATGTTCTCCCCGCGTTCGCGTGGGTTTCCCCCAGGTGCTCCGGTTTCCCCCACAAGTCCAAAGACATGCGGTACAGGTGAATTGGGTAGGCTTAATCCGTAGTGTATGAGTGTGAATGAGTGTGTACGGATGTTTCCCAGAGATGGGTTGCAGCTGAAAGGGCATCCGCTGCATAAAACATATGCTGGATAAAATGGTGATTCATTCCGCTTTGGTGACCCCTTTTTAATAAAGGGACTAAGCCGAAAAGAAAATGAATAAATGAATAAAAACAAGATCCAAATTCCTCCCGTTCTGAGGCCCACCGCAACGTGATGTAGGAGTGCAGTTTTCCCGACCATAGATTTGATTGACAGCCATGTATTTACATGTCTCCGTAGTAACGCGCAAAATCATATCAACAAGACAAGACGTGCACAAAGCAACCGGAATTAAAAGAAAACTTTTTGAAAATGCTGAAAAGGTTGTTTTTGTTTTAAAACATCTAAAACATCAGAATATAAAACATTCAGAGATATTTGAAAACGGAGACTAATTGGGGCTTTTTTTCTCAATATTAAATAGCCTACATAAAGTTCAGCTGTAAGTTGAGACTTTGCAAGTTTGATATAGAAAACAAACTCCCAAGGACTCGTCAGGTAAATCTTTCAAAGGGAACGGTGTACTTCATATTGTCATTCACATCCCTCTGAAACGTTTCACTTTCTTAACAATAAAATGAAAACATGATATAAGGAACTGTCCATTTTCATTTTGATATTAAGAACAGACAACAAAAATTTTAAGGCATCGTGTAGCTACATATTTATATGACCGTCATCTTCACTGTATGCATATTTATAACAAAACAGAGCCTATAACATAACTGCCTTTTTTCATTTTCAGTGAGAAATACAAAACATACCCTCTCTTTTGCTGAATATCAGTTTTAATAATCAATAATTCTAAAAGTATAACATACAATAAGTTTATACATTATAGGAAATAAAGGCAAGCAATCAGTGAAATGTGCAGCCAAAACACGTTACCTGAGAACAAGCAATAGATTAAATAAACCAGAATCGGGGAATATGTTGTAAGAAATAGACAACAAGATGAATTTAATATCATTTATTCATTCACTTTTTTTTTTTTATCAGGAGTCGCCACAGCGGAATGAACCGCGAGGATTAAATATCACGTTTAACAAATATAGTGAGATTAGATCCAGCGGAAGATCCTTGATGAATCATCCAACGTGCGCTGCTCTCACCAGTGGCTTTGTGCTCAAACCACCCACTGACTGCCTGGAGCTCAGACGTGCGCATACACTGCAGCACATGCCAGAGTGTGTGTGTGGTCACGTGATATGCGTTTTCAGCGACATAGTGTGGAGAGCTTTTCAGAAATGCTAGGTGAAACACCAGTGTGAATGTGGATCGTTTTCATTCTAAAACATTCTAGTGTAAACGTGGCCTGAGGCACACACAGGCATGTGGGAACGGTGGGTGGGGAGAACAAGCATTAAATCCACAGGCCACAAAAACAGCAACTGTACATTGTGTTAAGAGCAGAAAAGTCTAATAATCTGAAAGTTATAATAAATAATCTGATGGGTGTTTAGACCTGAAACTTTCCAGACACATTCTGGAGACACAAAAGACTTGTTGAAAAAGGTGTAAAATAGGTGCCCTTTAATACTTATATTGGAGCAATAAATGTATAGAAATAATTGTAAAGAATATCCATTCTTTTACCCAAGTACTTGATTTTTAAACTATTTAACAAACACAATAATGGAAAATGATGTCATACACATGTTCAGTCTCATGTCCAGTCTATAGGCATGCTCAAGTACAGTACTTGACAACCAAAACAAGATTGGCAGACTAAAGGACATGGCATGCAATGTTTCAAAGTGACATTGCCAACTACTGGTCTGGCATGCATAACAAACTGCTTGTTGTTGTAAGCAAAACCTTTCAAAGCGTTTTCCTTTTTTAGTACACTGACGTCATGTAAACGTACACTCATAAGTAATATATTGGTTGCTACACGCCTTGTCCCAGCGGAAAGACAGCAGTAGGACGTAGTTCAGCTTTAATCTGGGAAAGACACACAGATGGATCTCCTCTTTCTTGATCTTCATGACCACATCCTCATCGAGCTGTAATTTCATTCAAACTGGAAGTATTAAAAAAATTGCTTATGGACCAACATTGACTTTTAAATGAAAGGTAATAGACAGTTTAAAGAGAAAACAGAGTTATGTGCGTGTGTATTGGTGTCTCCTCGCTTATGTTGTCCACTCCAACTCTGTCAGACCTCCAGAGCTTTCAGACTCTGGCCTCAACATTGATGGCTGAGTTGGGGCCCTCTCTCTCCGAGTCGGTGTGGCCAAATAAAAATAACCTCTTGACACTTTTATGGCAGGACACAGTTGTGTGGATTTATGCTGCTTGTTTTCGCACAGTTTAAAGTGAGACTGTCCAGGGCCAAAGGCTTATAGCCTCTGTCAGCACATATTAAATGTTTATGCTGTTTGTCTCACACACTTGTCCTTTTATTTAAAACCAATTGACTCTTAGCCTCTGTGCTAGCAATTTCTATATGCGCTCTATTGAAAAGCGTGTCATGACATGGTCTTCCAATGAGAAAAAAAACATGTTTTTTCTATCTCTTTCCCCTTTGTTGATCTCAGTAATTAAAATTACATGTGCTATCCAGTAAAAACAGAGCCAAAACAAAGTGCTGTGGTAGAACTGTGAATTTTCCAACTAGGACATATTCCTGGATGAACATCTTTGTTGGCCATTGAAAAACATTCCTATCACCATTGCGTTTTTTTAACTATTACTTTACTTTTCGAACAAGAATATTATGGTTCCCCTAATAACTCTAACAAACTCTATGTTTTTTCAGGAGACAGTGCTAGTCAGGTCAGGTCACAGGATCTCATTTATGTTTATGCTGAAACATACACCCTGTATTTATCTTCCAGCATATATTAGCAGAGGCCTATAACCGTTTTTATTATTGTACATTCTTTAATACCTTCGTTTTTTGCCATGTATTTTTGCTCACACAGCGTGATGCATTTATTGTGGTAATTGAGGTTAAGCAGTTTTATCAAAGGTTCCCATATGGCCCTTGAACCTATAACCTTTACAAGCAGAGATCAAAAGCAGATTTGAGAGCTGAAAGTGCTTTCATTTATTTTGTTTAAGGTTTATATCATACTGACTTTTAGACGAGGGTGACCGCAAAGCCACAGATTTAAACCGCAGGGTCCAAAGAGCTCATAATGGATCACATCAGGATAAGGATTTTTTGTTGATTTGGTAAAATAATGGGATTATTAGTCTGGTTACTGTTTATTTAAAAATTAAACATTATCATTTAATATATGAAGGCCTTAGGGTACTCAGGAGGTTGCACTGAAAACATTTATGCATTTTAGAAATTTAGAGGCATGAAAATGGTTATGCAATATGCATATTTATTATGCGATCATCCTATAGGTGTGTAAGGCATGCTAAATGGCTGTGTTTGGGTATGTGCATTGGTACTTTGGAACTTTGATATGTATAAAAATGGTCCCAATTCTGTGTGAATTGGGATCATTATGACAACAAGGGTGTAAACAATACTACAAAAATGCAAAAAGCTTAGCATAATCTTGGGGTTATTATTTTTAATACTTTTTATCTATTTTAAAGCAGCTACTAAACATCTGTTCAAAAGCATAGTGGATAATTTGGTGTATTTTTTGTAGGCATTCCACTTCTGAAGAACACTTTGGATTGAGAACAAAAATGGCTACCATATTGAAGTGTCATTCCAAACCAAAGTTCTCAATGTGTCTTTAAAGGGCCCTTCAAAATGAAGGTAAAGTTATGGACATTTCATGCTTTAAGGTAATTTGTTTATTGATTGATTATTGATTATTTGTTACCCAGATGATGCAAGCTGTATTGGAAGTGACAATGATAAGTTTGTTTGTTTATTTGGTCTCTTACAACCTTCATTCTTTTACATGACTCATCATGGAGCACAGGTGTCAAACTCAGTTCCTGGAGGGCTGTAGCTCTGCACAGTTTAGTTCCAACCCTAATTAAACACACCTGATCAAACTAATTGAGTTTTCCAGGCTGTTGGTTTTGAAACCTACAGGTAACTGTTGGAACTGTGCAGGGCTGCAGCCCTTTAGGAACTGAGTTTGACACCCCTGCTCTAGAGGGTAAATGCTTTCAAGTAGAGACTAAGGATGAACCAGCCAACCTGCAACACCCTTCATATGAGGCACACAGAGAATTTAAGTGACAGTTTATTCCAATAATGTTTGATGTTAGCATATTGCATATATTGATGTTAGCATATTGACTTTTTAAAAAAATCTAATAAAGTAATCCAAGTTTTTAGAAAATAATGTAATGTTTGGTAATTAAATGTATAGCAAGAATATCTATGGAAATATCTATTTTCAGTTCACTGCATTACTTTCCTCCCTATCCACCCCAATCACCCAATCCCCCCACCCCCACCCCCCGCCTCCTTCTTCAACTCCTCCCCATCCCCCCTCCATTTTAAAGTTGCAGATCGCTGGAGAACTACAAATCTGCCACTGATTTGAACTACAAATCCCATTATGCACCTCACCCACACACCAGTTCCAGTTCATTTTCTTATTGCACACACACAGCTGGAAGCTCATCATAGGCTGATTACTAGGACTATATATACTGCTCTCATTCTCACACACATTGCTGAGTCTTGTTATCCTGTAGTATTACAAAGTGTTTTATTTTCTTGCCTTGTTTCTCCTCAAATCCTGCTTACACAGAAAATCCTGCAAAATGTAATCTAACCTTTTGTCTAACCTTTTTCACTTTTAACCTATAATAGCAATGTCTACATGTTTCTCAAGCAGGTGCAATGATTGTATTTGTAAAAATGGCAAATTAGCTGAAATATTAAGGACAGAGGACTGGTCCCCCTTGTTTCTCCAAATGTGTTTTCTTTATGTTCATAAATTGGTAGGATTTGGGTTCTTTCCCAATGTAACCTTTGGCTTGGTTATTTGTGGTGAGTAGATCTGCCCTTCAGTAAATCACAACCTTCAACAATGATAATGAACTTGAACTGAATTGAATCATCCTTTAACTAATTAAAACAAAATGTACCTAATGTATTGAGCTCGTTTCACAGTTCTATATTGTATAAAGCCCAGCAGAAACAAAGTTGACTTGACCTAATTAGATTTGATTAAGGCAAATTATGTTTCATAACAAAGACATTAATTACTACTGTGACATTTAACACATCCTTTATTGTTGCAGACATAATTAGGCCTTTGGGATATTTGTGGTATTCTGAATTCTCTACATACTTTTGATTTTCTGTTTGTTTAATTGTTGGTTGAAGGATGAATATAAAAATCTGGAGCAACTGTTTTGGGTCTGGACTTCTTCAGTAGAATAATACACATATTAGTTTTATTTTTTTTTTTTTTACAGCGCAAACTGATTGCTTACAGTTGACATAGTTAGATGACATAGATGACATCTCCAAGAACCTCTCTGATCATCGTCTCCATGTCTCTGCAATGCTTAAGAAAGCACCACCTCTACTTAAAGGCTGAAAAGTATAAATTCCACCACCCATCGATGACATTCCTGGGTTACATCATCACACAGAAGGGTATCCAGATGGACCAGGGGAAAGTCCAGGCAATACGTGTGTGGAAAGAACCTGAACCCATTATCCCACCAGCCCTCATTGTGAATCCAATCAGTTAGACTCTAGAGAGAGAATTACAAGAAGCCACTCTACAGGAGCCTGTTTTGCTGGACTGCCCAGAAAGTAAAATCTATGTATCATCTTCCCTTATAGAAAACCTTCTGGGCATGACATATCAACTTCCGGGCTCTGGACACCCAGGCAGCAGGCGGACCCTCTCGCTCATCCAAGCCTGATAGTGGTGGCCCAGTACGGCCCCAGATATTATCAGGTATGTCTGATCATGCTCAATCTGTGCCATGTCTAAAACTCCTTGTCATTTGCCTAAAGGAAATCTACTTCCACTACCCATTCCTCAGAGACTCTGGTCCCACATCGGTGTTGACTTCATGACAGACCTACCAAGCTCTAAAGGTAAAACCTGCATCTTTGTAACAGTGAATTGTTTCTCTAAAGCATGAAAACTTGTTTCCTTCAGAGGTTTACCTACTGTACCAGCAGCTGTCCAACACTCCCACTTACCAACCCAGCAACCAGGTTTGGCTCTCTACCCGGGACTGATGACTCTGTCTTCCTTGCTACATTGGTCCCTTCAAAATACGAAATTAAGGACGTCACGTATCAGCTCCAACTTCCACCATGGTACAGAATTCACCCAACTTTTCACATTTCTCTCCTGAAACCCTGTTCTTCTCGCCATCCAGAACCCCCTAGAGCTGATGCGGTACCCCCTCCTGACGTTCTGGAACCTACCACCATCTACACAGTGAAGGAGATCATGGATTCTTGGCATCAGGGTGGTCGCTTGGAATACTTCATAAACTGGGAGGATAATGGTCCTAAGGAAAGGTCCTGAGTGGCTAGAGATGATGTCTTGGATCCATCTCTTCTTAAGGAGTTCTACCAATCACACCCAGACTGGCCAGGCCTTAGAGGATGTGGACAACCCCGGCGTCGGGTTAGGCGCCGCCCCTGGAAGACTTGGAGGGGGTAATGTCAGGCAGTCACCAGAATCACCCCTGTCACCTGAACCCAATCACAGCCATTCACATTACCCTGATTACTGATTGACAGCACCTGTGCATGGACACACAAACACACACAGTAAAAAAAAAAAGCACTCACCATCAGTCAGTCATCGTTGGTCCTGATACTCACATCTAGCATCATCTCCCAATCTCTCCATGCAACTACTCTCCTGTGATCCTAAAGCTGCGGTCACACTAGAGTTTAAGCTTGCAAAATTCAGTTGTACGGCGCAGCAAAAAGGGGCAGGATTAAACAAGATGATTAGACATTAAAAAAATCAAGCGATTGCTCCATTTTTTAATTGCTGTACAGAGAGGTCATAATTTGATCCTCGATTGGTCTCCCAGGTCAAGTGATGTGATTTCCCAGGTCAGAGTTAACCAAGCTTGAACTGTCCAATGCAGAGATCTGCGAAACTTCACGCACAAGCTTGCGTTTCCGGTCTGATGCATTCGCGTGCATATAATTGGAAGTACAGTGTGAGCGCAGCTTTATTCTGGTTTCCAGCGATCTCCTGAGTTCTGGTATTTACCTACATGTACTCAGAGGTGGAAAGAGTAATAAAATATTTTACTCAAGTAAAAGTACTGTTACTTACAAAAAAATTGACTTAAGTAAAAGTAAAGTTACATGTCTATAAATCTACTCAAGTAAATGTAAAAAATAACTCATTACAAATGTACTCATGAGTAAAAAGTAAAGAGTAACTATTTCTCAATAGGGACAAGACGATATAAATCTCTAATTAGTTGTTTTTATTTGTATAAGTAATAAAGATCAATAACAAAAAATATATAATTATTTAAAATATTTTACTGATTATCCTATTTAACAATTTATACAAATTCAGAAATTCTAATGCAACATCTGCTGTGGTAGCTATATAGGCTATATGCACACAGACTTTTAATTTTTAGCCAGGCAGCCCAATTGCTTCCGATGAACTGTCTTTCCATTTCAAAATTGTCACGTTTAAGATCTGATTTCTTTAAAAATCGGTGATCTTCACTGCCTGTTAGATATATGATATGAAGTGGGTCTCAGATCGGACAAGAAGCACTGCATTAAAGTCCATTTCCCCCCGTCATGTCTTTAAAATATAACAGTTTGTTTTACTCCAGTATTTTGGTTGTTGCTAAATTGGATACAGTTGCAGTCAGAAGTTAACAAGAATTTTTTATATTATTTATTAAACTTCACATTTGTTGTATTTTATTAACGTCTACCCCCACCCCAACCCTAAACCCAACCGTCACAGCATTGTAAAAATATTATTGTTATACATTCATTCATTCATTCATTTTCTTTTCGTCTTAGTCCCTTTATTAATCTGGTGTCACCACAGTGGAATGAACCGCCAACTTATCCAGCATATGTTTTACGAAGTGGATGCCCTTCCAGCTGCAATAACACACTCATTCACACACATACACTATGGACAATTTTTAGCGTATACCCAATTCACCTGTACCGCATGTCTTTGGACATGTGGGGGAAACCGGAGCACCTGGAGGAAACCCACGCCAACACGGGGAGAACATGCAAACTCTACATAGAAATGCCATTTGACCCAGCTGAGGCTCGAACTAGCAACCTTCTTGCTGTGAGGCGACAGCACTACCTACTGCGCCACCGCGCCGCCTATTGTTATACAGTGTCATAAAAAATGATGCTATATTGATGTGCATAGCACACATCCGGCCGTCCGCGTATCCGATCTAGACTTTACCTCGGTATTGTTGCTACTGACAGCGCTGGTGGTTACACCATCTTTCATCTAATTTTACACTTGAACAACTAAATGACAGCTTAAGTCTATTTACCTGAATGTATTGTAACTACATTACAACATCGATGCTGTAAAAACAACCTTGTAAAATTGAAAATAGCCACATTAAGCTTTCACCGGAAGTTTATCGTTGGCTTTAAAACTCTAGCGGTGCGTAGAGCATAAGCATAAGCAATTTTGCTCCAAGTCCCTGTTAATATCTAATCTTTGTGCTAATGAACATTAGCAATGTTACGAACACAGTTGGGCAAGTTACTTCCAAAATGTAATACATTATATATTAAAAGTTACTGTCATTTCTTTTTTTGTAATTAGTTACATTACAATATTAATATCTTAGAAATGCATTACACTACTTTTGTATTACTTTGAGGTTACTTTAACCAAAATAACCACATTCTTATGAATTAAATTATGAATTTTCAATAGTATGTCTGTTTTCAAATACATTTTGCTATTAATTGTAATTATTCTGAGAGATTTTGTTAGCACAAGGAGTCTGACAAGAGCCAGTGCTCCACACAGAGATCAGATCATTTGACATACTGTATTTTCTTTTAAATATATATTCATAGCGCTTCACTTTTTCCATTTTTTGTTACAGCCTTATTCCAAAATAGATTAAATAAATTTATTTCATCAACATTCTACACACAATCCCCATAATGACAAAGTGAAAAAAGAGTTTTTGAAATTGTTGCTAATTTGTTAAAAATAAAAAAAGCTGTAAAATCACATCAGTATTCACAGCCTTTGCCGTGAAGCTCTAAATTGAGCTCAGGTACTGTACATTCTGTTTCCACTGATCATTCTTGAGATGTTTCAGCAGTTTAATTGAAGTTCACCGGATAATATTCACTGATTTTTATACTTTTTTAAACTTTTAAAAATGCAACAAACATTTGTTTTGGCCCAAACTACAAAAACAAACAAATTTAAAATCGTTTTAGTATTGGTTTTGCTTAAGTTGCACACTAGTTTGATTATGTAAACATGTCATTATAACTATATTGTATAAATATTATTACAAAGGAAACTAAATGACATGATATAACAGGTGATTGTCCTCTGAGTGCACCTGAAAAGACATAGATGACACTTATCATAAAGCTTGAGAAGCATACAGTTCTTCGTGACATATATATAATTTGTAAAATAAAGAGTTGCAGGTTAAGGAAACACTAAACAGCATGTGATAAAGTTACCGCGGGCCCTGGTACAGATGAAAAGAAAAATAGAAAGATAGATAAATAACTAGAACAGACCGAAATAAGGTGCGCGCTGCTGACGCACTCGGTAGGCAAACGCCTGCGAGAGTGCGAGTTGCTTCTGCGCTATGCGCTGCGCTATGCGCTGCGCATGCGCCGCTCCAGCTCTTAATGGCGTGTGCGATGGGAAAAAAAGTCTCCCCGCATCCATCACGGTCTGGATCATATCATGTGCGCGCTGTTATTTCCGCATAGTAATGATCTTTATATCGCGGATCAAGTGCAGTGAAGTGTAAAATTAATAATGAGTCATATACAGTAGCTTACCTTGTCATTGCTGGGGTTGACAGGCTTTTTGCTGATAAACCTCCTAAACTCCGGCGATAAATCCAACTCCAGTAACAGTAAATACACATTTTACCACTGATTTTTCTCCCGCTGCTGCTGCAGTGACGTGGCTTACAGGCGCGATTTCCTTTTTCTTTTTTTTGTTGCATTTCCTTATATATTTAATTTTTACTCAGTAACGCATATGATTTAAAATGTAGCGAAGTACAATACTTTAGGCAAATCATACTTAAGTAAAAGTAAAATTACAGATTTTAAACATTATTCTAAAAAAGTACAAATTCTCAAAAAAACTGTAACGTGAGTAGGCTAAATGTAATTCGTTACTTTCCATCTCTGCATGTACTGATGTTTACGTCTTCCTGGCGTTCCCTTTTTGTGTGTGTCTGCAACCTTTGTGTACATTCCCTCAAATTTTAAGAATACACAGTTAAGACTTTGTTTGACAATTCTCAATAAACACTTGTGTATTTTACCCATACTCCTGTGCTGTCCCTTTATAAGACGTGACAGACTGTGGACAAGCTGCTTATGATTAATATATTTTTCACTTAAATGCATTGCCTATGAAGGATCACTTTAAGGAACACTTTAAAATAAGGGTTCATTAGTTAATGTAAGTTAATGCATTTACTAACATGAACAAACAATGAACAATACCTTTATTATGGTATTTATTCATGTTTGTTAACGTTAGTTAATGAATATAAAGTTGTTCATTATTAGTTCATGTTAACTCACAGTTCATTAACTAATGTTAACAAGGATGATTTTAATAAAGCATTTGCAAATGTTGAACTATGATTAATAAATGCTGTACAAGTATTGTTCATTATTAGTTCATGTTAGTAAATGTGTTAAAGGGCACCTAGGTTACCCCTTTTTCCAGATTTAATATAAGTCTTTTGTGTCCCCACAATGTGTCTGTGAAGTTTCAGCTCAAAACACCCATCAGATTATTTATTATAGCTTTCACTAGTTTGTGTTTTACAGCTCTCAACAGATTTTTGCTGTTTTTGTGTACTGGGCCTTTAAGGCTAGTCCTCCCCACCCACCGTTTCCACGTGCCTGTCTGCATGCCTCAGTCTCCTGCCCTCGGCTGCCTCAGACAACTGACACAGACATAAAGGAAGCAGATCTCACGTAATGTTTGTGAGGATAACTACAGTAAGACCTTTACCAATGATTATTTGATGCATTTATTGTGTGGAGCTGCAGGATAAGTCACACACAATGTTGTTACAAAGTTCACGCACACACACAGACACACAAACACACACACACAGCGCAGACACACACGCACATACATACAGCGCGTGTGTTTAGCTTTGCACTGTCTTTGCACACAAATGTGACAGGATACAGGTTAATATCCACTCCTGTATGGATATGTTACGTTAATATACAAACAAAAACCTGATTTAACATCCACAAACCGGGATTGAAGCATCTTCTTTTATAATTGTACTGACATGCGGCTGTGTTGATGAAGTAAAGCTGAAGTAAATCACTGTAGTTCATTACACACATGCACTGTTTTAAAACATTTTAAACTTGTAAAACTCACTTTTGATCACATTTGATGATGATTGATGATCCTAGCGAACTGAACAGACCTTTTATTTACGGTTGATTTGCACAGGTTCTGTCTTGTGGATATGATTATACACGTTACTACGGAGACATGTTAATACACAGCTGTCAATCAATTCGGTGGGCGGGGGAACCGCACTCCTGCTACGCAGCTGTCAATCAATTCGGTGGGCGGGGGGACCGCTTTCCTACGTCAAGTTGCGGTCGGTCTCAAAACCGCTCCACCATTTTTATGTTAAATAAAAAAAAAAAAGCACTGGGTGTGTTTATATCACCCCAATATTACAGTCTATAGACTATACCTACACATATGTCTGTCCAAACAGCTTGAAAAGTAGATTTTTCACTATAGGTGCTCTTTTAACTAATGAAACCTTATTGTAAAGTGTGACCATGTATTCAAAATGAGGCGTTTTGTAAGGCAATGTTATGTTTATGTTCAATAATAGCATTGCTTCATTAAAAACAGTATTAAATCTTGTCCTTTGACATATATCAACCACCATAAGACTCAAGGGAAGCCTTTTGGCTGTTCTAACTTAAAGAATGAAGCAGTTCTTTCACTCTTTAGTTCACATGCAAACACACAAGCAATGTGACTCATCACCCCCACACCCCCTCTCTCTGTTGTGAATATGGCTCATAAATGGGTTATTTGGGATCTCCACAGTGTGTCTTGTTTTCTGTTTGGATTAAGGTGAGAAGGCAGACTACCCTGCCAAACAGAGCACACACTGACACCTGGGAGGCATATGACACCTCTTCTGTCACTGCGAGTTTGTGTGTGTGTCCCAACAAACCACATGCACGCACACACAACATTTTGGTCTTCATCTTAAACATACTCTGCTCATTTTCAACACACGGAGACATTTAGCATTGACACATCTGTTGACGGTTGACTGGCAGGTTTCACTGTAGGCGAGATACAGTAGAGTGCTTTTATGGGGGCCTGTGAGGACACTTGTTGACGTCCAGTGTCAGGCAGCCATCAGGTGGGCTAAACCTGCAGCCTATTTTAATCATATCACTTTCTCCCGCAGTGTACAGGCTATGACAGCTGTCAGATTGGGGAAGTCTAATGCTTTCTGACAGGGCCAGTGTGTGTTTGTGTTTGTGTATCAACATGCAGACGGCGTTGATGGTTGTTGTGGAACTCTCTGTTTCAAACCCTTGTTGTTATGCCTTTCAAACAACATCTTAATGCAATAAAACCTTAAAAGTGAGCGAACTAAAACATTCTACAGTGTATGTAGCTATGTATGCATTCATTGTGTGTTGTTGAACACACAAGTACATAAAATGCATTAGAAATTCATAGTTTTTTTTTCTGACCTTAGCATGCTACTAACCTGAAGACCTACAATGCATCTGAAATTAAATACTTCTAGAATACAAATTATATTAAATACAGTATTTCTGAAGTATTCGAAAAACAGTAGGTGAGAAGTATTTAGATAAATTACTATTTCTAAAGAGTGCAATTGGTGGTGCATGTAGGTCAGGTGTTAAAGACAATATGGCAGATGTAGTATGTCCACATGATATTCAGACTACTTGTAATCATACTTTCAATTTTCAAATGCAAATGTAGAACAGACAGTAATCAATAACTGAAAATTAAAATATAATAATCGTTCATTTTCCTTCAGCTAAGTCCCTTTATTAATCAGGGGTCGCCACAGCAGAGTGAATCACCAACTTATCCAGCCTATGTTTTACACAGGGGATGCCCTTCCAGCCGCAACCCAGTACTGGGAAACACTCATACACACTCATTCACACACATGCACTACGATTTTGCACTTCACTCACACAATTGCTCTAGATCCCCCATGATTACAAACACACACAACTGAAGCTGTTCAGGACTAATTACACAGACTACTTATATATCTCTCAAACTCACACACACACACACACGTTGCTGAGTCTTGTTGTTTGGTTATCCGGTAAAATTATAAAGCAAAAGCATAATCCGGTCTAGTCTTTCCATGTCTCGATCTTTGCTTTGTTTTTGCCGTTATTGATTCTTTTCTGCCTAGCCTGACCATTTGCTTGTTTTTAGACTACGATTTTGGATTACCTTTGTGCTTCTGTTTTGCTCCTGTGTTGACCATTGCCTGCTTGACTATTCTTTGTTAATAAATCGGCACATGGATCCCAAACTGCGTTGTCCAGTGTCCTTCAGTTACAATTTCATGTTTTATTAAATGCTATTTCTGGCTATTATAGATAGCTATTACAGCTATATTTGGATACTTTATAATTCATTAGAATAATGTGTTCACTCACATTTGTTTACAGTGTTAAACAAGTATTTGTTTTCGTTCTACCTTATGATTTCAACACACTGCATAGGCAAACATCATACATACAGTTGAAGTCAGTATTATTAGCCCTTCTGAAATATTAGCCCTCCTGTATATGTTTTTCCTCAATTTCTGTTTAACAAAAGAAGATTTTTTTTCCAAACATGGAAAGAGGAAGACATATTTAAGCAACATTTGACAATTAACAATATTCAAGAGAATTCATTATGAAATACATATCGTAAATGAAACATTAACTAATTTTCTAAATGACAAATTGTAAACAAGTGTACTGTTCGGGGAAATATAGTACCCCTCAAGCCACTGATGCAGTGTCTGTTCAGACACAATGCCTATTGATTAACTGCTCACTGTCAAATATTTCAAAAACATGATACCTCTCCTGACACAAAGACAATATTCCATGGGTGAAAGTAGATGTAGATGAGCAGATGTATCTGCAAGAATCTCACAATATATATATAAAAAATATTTTAAATAAATTATTAATTAATTAAATAAATAAATAAACTGTTATTTATCTACAATAAAAATAAATATTTGTAGGTGCAAGCCTGTACTTTGTATTCCAGCTTCCACCACATCATCAGAGTGAGCTTTTAGTATCCGAGCAGAGACATTATTATGGCCTTTCTAATAGGAAGCAGCAAGTGACGCAATCAGCCATTTTTATAAAAGACAAAACCATTGTCACACAGCTAAATAAGTAAAGTAGAAGATGAAAACACAAAAATAATGAAATGGCTAGCACTGAGTCCTGATCTCAACTTGATTTACAGTCTTGGAAAAATACATGGTCACAAAGATATACAGACAATTCATGTTGCATTCCTAGTCCTCTGAAGCTACTTAATGTTTTTTATGTATAGAGCATAGCAATTTATGAGGTTTTAATACAGCTAAAACAATACAGCTCCTGCTCACTGATATATTCCAATTCCAAAAGATACTCTAGCTGTAACCTCAAGGAGATGTGACACTGACAACAAGGGTGAGGATCCAACTGCAGGATTTATTAAAGGATGGTCAGGCAAGCAATAATCAGAACAGGAGCAAACAGATGTATAAGGGCAATCCAGAGTCGTGGTCAAAATAGCAGGCAGATGGTCAAAGGCAGGCAGCAGACAGGAATATAACAATAAACATGGCAAGGATCAAAACACAGATAAACAAACCAGGAAACACGTTGTGGTGTCACTCTATACAGATAACAAGACTCAGCAACATTGTGTGTTTGTGTGCTCACTATATAGTCCATTAATCAACTCATGAGAGGCTTCAGCTGTGAGAGTGCAATCAAAGGGGACTAGGATCAGGTGTGTGCGTGTGGCATGACTGAATATGTAGTCCATCTCACAGCAGATCTGTAGTTCTTGTGATTGTGTGTGTTTACCAGCGATCTGAGGGGAGAGGATCGCTGGTGATCGTGACACTAGCTCTAGCACATTAGCATGAGGTGATCACAAGACACAGAGGAATCCAATAGTATTTAATAACTAAAGTTGATGTAAGATGTTTTTCTAGCTGTTAATCAGCAACGATCTAGCAGTTGCAAATCGCTGGAGAACTTCAAATCCCATTTTGCACCTCACACGGACACCCGTTTTAGTTCTCTCCCTGATTGCACACACACGCTTGCACTCTTATTCTTATTTTTGTACATTTTTTTATTTGAGTTCATCTTATTTTATTTCATTCTTCAATTTTTTATAGTAATGTGTAATCCTGTTTTAGGTAGTCAATTTATGTTGTTTGATGTAGCACATTGGTCCTGGTGGAACATTGTTTTGTTTCACTGTGTACTGCACTGTATATATTGTTGAAATGACAATAAAGCCAACTTGACTTCACACAGCTGGAAGTTTATCATGAGACTGATCACCAGGACTATAAATACAACTTACATTCACACACACTGTGTTGAGTCTTGTTCCCCTGAAACATTTCTAAGCGCTTTCCTTGCCTTGTCCTTCCATAGTTTTTGATCTTTGTTTTGTTCTTTGTTTATCCTGTTTACCGCCTGCACCAACCTCGCCTGCTTTGCTGACTACGATTTTGGATTACCCTCATGTTACTGTTTGTTCCTGTTTGACCATTGCCTGCCTGACTAAGCTATTAATAAACTGTGTTTGGACCCTCAACTCCATTGTACCCCAACTCATTTGTTACACTAGCACAGTGAAAGGAGACTCTAATCACATCAGTTCCTTGTAGAAATATCTAGTGCTGCCTTGAAAGACTTTGTATATTTATATAATTTGAATAAATTTTGACTGCAGTTGTATCTGCCTGCTATATTCAGAGTTTTTATTGAGTAATGGTAGTGCTAGGAGCTCTGTTTCATGCTCATAAATGTATCCATAGTGTAATGTAAACAAAATAGTTTAAACTAAAAAGTTTCACTTTTAAAAAAAGCTCAAACGCCAATAATGGCAAAAATAGTACCCAGTTATTCAAATATTACCTAATATGTCATTTGATCATAATTATAAAATGGCCATTGCCTTTCACATCTGCTTATTGATGACAAAGGTTTCTCGGCATATCATAAAATTACACCAAAAGGGTATACTGAGATTCAAAGAGATTGATTGACTGAACATTAAAGAGCCCCTATTACACATTGAAAAGGGTCATATTTCGGTTGTATGGGTCTCCAACAACATACTGATATGTATGCAAGGTCAAAAAACACTTTCATGGTTTTATAATATGCATTTATTTTTACCTAATTATCCCAGCGACTCCCATATGAATCGTTCATTGATTCATTTGTTCCCAAACCCCTCCTTAGCGTGAAGCTAATCTGCGCTGATTGGACCGATGACAGCCTGTTGCCATTGGTCGACAGCGTTCAGCGCGAGACAGTAAAATGCCCAGCGTGGTTTATCAAGCCCCCAGGTCGCAAACATTGGTATAGAATCTGATCGCAGCGGACGCCCGAAACACGCTTCAAAGTAAGCTTACTAACACCACAGTAAACAGTACCCTGTTCTCAACAGTGTTATTCAGACACATCACCCCCAAAAGCAGTGCAGTTAAACACTAGCATATTGCTCTAATTCTGAACCTTGACCGATGCAGGACCAGCTAACAGTGGCCATAGCAACAACAAACAGCAGTGGAACGAGCTCTCAAACGCATTGAAATCTGTAAACAAAGCAGCATGCGTCGCGTTTTCAAAGTGGCATTAGACTCGATATGAGAATATAAAGAGTTAACCTGATACAGTACATGCGGTTACAAGTAACAAAACATGTAGATCATTTCTATTTGCAGTCATTGCTGTCGCACCTCATCCGTGAAGTGTTATACGTGCTCAGGGCTTACCTGTACTCTGCTTTTCCAAACGATCACATCCCCAGCCGGGAGGTTGTAGCATCCTCTGTCCTCTGACAAGCTATCTCTGCGGGCTCCCCCTCTCCATTCGCAATTAAGCCTTTTCAGTGCTGCTCACCAGCCCATAGCCCAGCGTGTAGCAGCCTGCCGGTGTACCTAATAATTTGTCCTTATTTTGCCCGCACCCCTGGTGTATTGTCTGTCCATTACAAGATGGAGGCAGAAACTAATGCATGAGCTGTGTAGTGATAGATCGCCCATTGTAAGCGTGCAGATTTCTTAACAACTCCTTTCCCTCACACTTCCAATAATATCCAGGTAAGCACAGCGTCTTCATGAGTGTCTTGCTGCTGTGTTAGTGGGCGGGGCCGCAGGTTTGAATTTTGCCAGGTCTAGGTTTCGTAATGACGTCATGCTGAAACGGCTGAAGACTCGTTATTAAGACGATTCATTTGAACCACTATGAGTCAACTCTTTTATAGATGAATCAATAGTTTTAAAAACTGTCCACTTTCAGATTTAACTTTAGCTGGATATTTCACTTCACTAAGAGTTGTGTTACACACTACATGGAAGGTCATTTTCAAAAACCCATAATAGGGGGCTCTTTAATATATGATCAAAACACTGTTCTATATGGTATAGCAATGAAAATAATACAAAATTTTGAACAATGAAAATAATATTTATGATAAAAGTAATTCAATCATGCAACCAGGAATGGGCTAAAATACATTAAAAGGTATTTTAAAATAAAATACCAAATACCTCCTTTTTATCAAAATAAACTACAATATACAGCAGCCACAAATGTATCAAAATAAAATACTGTACTTTTGTATTTTAAAAATACTAGAAAATACGCTTACAAGTAAGCATGAAACTTCATTGCAAACCTTTCATAAATAGACCTATTCGATCAATCCCTTCACTATTAAACGTGAAGTAAACAATATTAATCAATATTTGATAGCAACAGCTTATCTCTGAGCAAGTTTTAGCAGTTTTTCTACCACCTCGCTCACCTCTACTCTTACCGTACATGAGTAGATATCTATACATCTTTTACTTGTTTCTTTTTTAGTTTATTTAGTATATTTTTTGTACACATTTCATACAGAAAGCCCTGTTCAATGCAGATAATCAGTTAGAATATACTGTAGTACTATATCTGTTGTAGTACTATATCTGTTATTTATGTTTCCTCCGATTGTGTGGCCAGTAAAATTGATGTAATCTCTGTTTAATGATTATTCAACCTCTTTTTTAAAGTTAATATTTAAATGTTTTTTACATAATTTTTCATAAATCTGTTTTTTGCAATTGAACCCTTTAACAGGCCTACTCAATGTATGTGATTCTGAAAAGTAAAAAAACTCCAGTTTTAGTCATTTCCAAATGTAATTTCATATAATTTTTGTCAATGTTTCTACAACATAAAAACATGATATCTCAAAATTCCGAAAAAATTTAGTTATCAATTTTTGCAAATAAACTCATCATATATATCCTGCTGATGCCGCTTTTTGTTTTTGACTAGTCTGTATAGACTGAATTGCTGTATTATTAAATATTAGGGTTTCATATATTGTCCCACTTTGACAACTTTAGGCAGACATCTTTCCTCTTCATTAACCAACTGGAAATTTAAACAGCCAGTGCATTATTGTAGGTATCGCAGTGATGTGATGCACAATTTCCTCCCATACTCCAAGCATTGGCCACCTTCTTCAAAATAAATAAATTTTCTGTCCAAATCTCAAGCTTAGGCAAATAACTGAGAAAGCTTCAATCTGAGGCCACATTTTTATGAAGTATTTTACAGTATTTTGAAAAATACAAGACACTAAAGTGTTTTAACACAAAATATTGGGCCATTTTCATCATCCCTATCAAATAAACATTACAAAATACTATTTTGTATTTGAAATCCATGTATGATAAATACTGCCTGTCCCGGCATACAATGTAATTGAAAACGCTTTTATTTACACTACAATTGGCCTTGGATGTTCCTCACAGGCAAGACCTCTGATTTAAATGTGTGTGGTTGGATGCTGGATGTGAGTAAAAGTAATCAGTCACGTGTACACAGTTTGAAGTGTGAAAGCAAGTCCTCACACTCCAGAGATTATTCCCCATAAACATGCACGAAAGCTAAAAGCCCATGTGCTGAGGTGAAGACCATATTGATGCAAGCAAACAGTGTCAGGAGTCTATGAGCTTACTGCTCTGGGACCGAAATAAATGGTTTGTTACATTTTGTTGTGTTGACGGAATATAAACACCCAACGCCAAGGCTGGTGAAGCGGCGATAAACTAAAGTGGTCATTAATCGTGAAAGAGGAGCGCAGCTGAGATGCCAGAGTAATTAATGTAACAAATAGCGACGGCTAGAATGAAATGAGTGTCAGTTACTTTTCTTCCAGCACCATTTACGTTTCTCTACACAGTCTATAATTGATGTGTTTAGATGTAGAAAAATGTACACAGGCATAAGGCTCTCCCCATCACATACACTTGCCATATGTTTGGTGCCATTCTTCCCCATTTCCCCTCCTGAACTGGGAACAATAATGCTATTGTTTATAATGCCATTTAATAAATCATTTTCATTTGTTGGTGGACCGAGTGTGATAGAACTGTTCTCAATAAATCTCTGTTAGTGGGTCCAGATGAGTGAAGTGCTAGTATTGCCATCCACCGAAGTGGTTGTGGAGTACATTACCAGTTCAACGTAAACACACGGTTGCTCCATCAGCTTTCTGTGTACACCACTTTCACCAAGAGCCATTACTGTCTGGGAGGGTGAAGACTAACAAGAGCTTGCTAGGCTTTTGCTAACTATTTATTATTTATGGTGCTGTGAAATTTTAGCGCACCCCCAGCCACCATATTCATTCATAACACAGGAGACGGGGAGAGAGAAATAAACCGTTAGACACAAGTTTGGTGGTCGCCTCGTACTGAACATGCTGGCAAAAAAGTTGCTTGTGATGACTTAGCTGGGATGTATGGTTGTATGAGTCTTGTCCTCAGACTGCTCTCAGATAGATAAAATGAGATCATCTGTAAATTATGTTAGTTAGTGCCATAATTTAATGATCCTCTTGGGGTTGTTTGATACGCTTAGAAGCAGGTAAACAGAATTTTCTTTTTGAGTATGTGAAATAATCAGAATTTATTATTTTTGGATGGGCGTAAATTGTAATTACAAAGTCTAGACATGTTTTCCTTAGTGGGGTTTTTTTGTGTTTGAATTGTGTCAGGGTTCTTGGAAAGTCCCCCTGGCTTTACTAACTACCCCTTTCAGAAGTTACCGAAGCATACTGTAAACTATGTAAAATTTTACTCACAACTGTGCTCAGCTATTATTACATGTAGAGAACTCACACATAGCCTACTAAAGGTCAAAGTCATGGAAATCATTAGACAGATTTGTAAGTCAGTGGAACAGAACGGGACCCCCAACTTTCAATGCTTTTGTTATTGTAAGGGTCCGGAACTCTCCCAATCTTCCAGTTCAATTCATCCACAATTTCTGTACATCTGTCGAGAGCTGAGATTTTTCCAAATTATTATTGTGTGATGTGATGTGATATTGTGCAAAATGTGGTACAGCAGTTTTGGTTGAACCTCATAACAAGAAAGGTTCCCTTTGCGTGGGCTTTTCTGTCAAGTTTTCCTAATTTTAATGCTGGTTTCTTGTACTGTGGCTTTATCCCCATTAGGTCAATTGGACACAGAAAACCAAAGACAATCGGTTTGGAGAAGACATGGATCATATTAGGTGGTCTGTCTGATCACCATAAGAGTTGATCAGGCAGACCAATATTTAATAAAGACATCAGGGGCTTTTGCATTAAGTTTGCACATAGGAACTTGGTGGGTGTGATTAGTGTTGGGGGTAACACATTATAAGTATTATGTACAGTGGCCGAGAGAGCTTAACATGCTGCAATTTAAGAAAGCGCATGTAATTACAAAAAACTCCAGCAAATTAAGAAACGATCTTCACCAATTTGACAGCACACGTGCTGCAAATTCTTACAACACAATCAACTGAAGAAATGCGCAGCAATTGGTCACAAAACAAACATTAATAAAACGTGCTGTATTTCACACACAACACAAACATTGATAAAACACACTAGATTTTACACAGCACAACAGAAATGTTTTAAGAAGACCCTAAAACGTGACCTGGTTATGGAGGGTATGGTTATTTAGGCTAATAAATACTAAAGACACGGGTATCGGGTAAACAAACTCACCTTTCGAAGATCTCCTACAACTTCAACGACGTCCGTCACATCCAAACTTTTCTATTGTGTTCCTTTCTTTTTGTGTTGTGTGAAATGCAGCTCATTTTATTAATGTTTATGTTGTAAAAATGCAGCACGTTTTATTAATGTTCATGTTGTGTGAAATGCAGATCGCTTTTTACTGTGTTTGTGTTGTGAGGATTTGCAGCAGGTGTGCTGTCAAATTTCTTAAAATGCAGCACGTTAAGCTCTCTTGGCCACCATAAATATTACTTTCCCAAAGTAACGAGTAGGGTTGGGTATCGTTAGGGGTTATTTCGATACTGATGCTAAATCAATACTTTTAAAATGGTACCGATGCAAAATCAGTGCCTGAACAGATATCTTTGAGCCACAAAATTATAGTGGTTGACTCTAGTAAAATCTTTTATTTGACAAAAAATATATATTTTAATGATTTAAATAGAACAATACAATTAAAGTTTAAAGTATACATCAATTCATATTTTATATATTTGAATTGAATTGCATCAATACATTTCTTTTGATCATTGTTAGCATGAATTTAAGGTTTGAATTATGCATTTAACATTACCTTACTACTAACCTGTGGAAAGGCTGTCATCAAAATAAAGGAACACATTTTTTTCTAGGATTAGGGCTTGTGACTACGCATTAATAATCTAATGATTTACTTTAATCTGAATAAGACAATAATATGGACAAGGTGTTTACATGAGTTGCTTTTTTTGCATGTTATAGCACATAGACTGATAACCGCGATTGCGTCACCAGGCTATCCACGTTTCCTCCGGAGTTTCATGTAATTTCAGGTGTTTCATTTTTCATTTTTCGACTTTAACTGCAGTTTGGCAGTTTCACTTTCATTCAGCAACATATTGTTCATGTCCCGTGACAAACTGAGGTATCGGATAAGAATATAATGTAAGGACTGGTGGAAGAGTGTTGTTTAATGGAAATTGATACCGCACACCGAATGGAAAGAAAAAACCTCTACATTTCGTGATGAGGGTGTCTGTTGTCCTTTAAGGTAATCAAAAATCGTTGTTTACATGGTAGACCCTTAATCAGAGTATTGTCTTAATCATATTAATTCAGAGAGTTGGTGTCCACGTAAATGAAAGTGCCAGATGATGTCGCAAGCGGTCAAAGCATTCCTCTGCCCTTAAGTTGATTCCCTGTGCCCTCAAATGTTTTACTAAGTTTGATGTGTTTCCCTCCTTACATGCAACTTTTGTAAAGCATCTGCTTCACGCTGCAGTATCAGAATTCTTGCTTGTAAAATATAGTCATACTTTAGAACGCTTAGTTTAAGCAAATTGATGAACGCCATCATGCGTGTTAATGAATCTGAAGGGAGTCTCTCACCGGATGCCCTGTACTGCTCACTTTGCCTATATGCGTGCATTCCGCAACAAAAACAAACACCTAGCATTGCCGACGGTGTCCGTATTGCTCAAAGATTTTTAAAATTGAATGTTTAGAGATGGTGTGACACAACACAAACCTAAATGTGTCTTCAATGTACCCCTTGATGCTTCGTTCGTCCTTGTCGCAGCACCAGTGGCGCTGAAATTAGGCACCGAAATTCATATGGTGGTTTGGTCCGGTCCATACCGGTTACATAGCACCGGGTTTCGGTACCCGACCCTAGTAACGAGTAAAGTAACGCATTACTTTTAAAACTAAGTAATATTATTTGAGTTACTTTTAAAAAAAATTTATGTGAGTTACTTTTTACCTTGCTTAATTGGCTTTTACAAAATATATTGTGGAATAAAAATTACTTTAGTCAGGTTGAGTCATTCACTCAAGCGTGCTGCAAGCGAACAGAAAGTTGGCTCGCACCCATAATCATCAGGTCTCTTTTTTCATAGCATATGAGTGAGTGTACTGTTCCAGTAATTGTATAACTCAGGATATTGGTTTATTTTGAGTCAGAGGGGGTATCTGGTATGTCAGTACTTACTGAAGATGCAAACTGTTTCACGACAACACTGCTCAATTTAATAAACTGATTCAATCTGTTCACTTAGAAGATCCAATTAAAATAAACAATTAATTCGCATTTCTCCTGTCATCACTGCAGACAGTCAGAAACAGAAACAATGGCAGGCCGAAGGCTTACTGTACATTAATGCTATGGATTCTTGTTACTTTTAGCTCATCAAAGAAAAGAAGTGGATTGTCGTCAAGAAATATGACATCGAAAAATAAAAAAAAAACTGGATGCAAAGCACCCCAGCTCCAGCTAAACAACAAATGATTGTTGACATCAATTCACAGACTAAACAAGAAAAATGGTTATTGCTTTTATTGTTGAGGAGATGCTGCCACTGTATAACGTTACTGTAGAACTGACTATGTTTTGTAATATAGCAAGATTTTTTCTCTTTTGGGAAACAATTTACTCATTTGTTAAGGCCACATGGAGATATTTGTTCAATGTATGAATCTCAAGGATTTATTTTGATTTGGGGATGTTTTTTATCATCTAACTGTTCATTTTGTTAACAATTTAATTAACTAATAACACAAAACGTACAAAAGTAGCAAACACATTACTTTACATGCTTTCATTAATCTGTTTATACAGCATGTGGAGCATCTGGGCACAGAAAGTTCTCAAAATATAATATCATCCTACATTTTTAAAGGAAAATGAAGGTGTAGGTTATATAGATGGTTGTTAAATGCAGAGCTTCTTTATAAAAAGTTGAGAAAACACCTGTATGTTCTGAAACTGATCAAACCTTAGCCAAGAAAGGAAAAGTAATGCAAAAGTACCTTAAAAGTTACAAAAACACATTACTTTTCATAAAAAGTAACTAAGTAACACAATTAGTTACTTTTTTGGGGGAGTAGCTCAATATTGTAATGCACTACTTTCAAAAGTAATTTTCCCCAACACTGGGTGTGATTTTGTCAAGCATGATGCAATACTGGATTTACATCTCTGTTAATCCTGAATCATCATTTTTGTTTAAAAATCTGTTTAAAAAATTAATACCTACCCCTAAACCCAACTAACTGTAAATAATTCCCCAAATCAGATGGGAATAATAGTTGGATAACAATCATGTAGAAGTACATAACCCGAATTGCACACATAATCTGAACATAAAATGTAAACGTGTTCCTTAATTCTGATTGGCTGATTGGAATGTTGTTCCAGGATCAACACAGATGTCAACATGTCTTGCTTGGCAAAATCACACTATCCATAGAAACCACCCATCAAGCTGTTCCCCCCAAAATATATTTACCTTCCGGGCATTTTTCCTGGTTGAAATCACACCACCTCTATGGGAAATGAAGGTCATGTATGCTGACAAAATCAACAGCCATGATCAAAGCTGTGTTTTTGTTCTGCGATGTGGGTTTTATGATAACAGTTATGGAATGCAGACCACAAAGAACACAATGGCATACACAACTGAGACAAGTAAATGCAGCAAACATTAGCTTGTTTTATGTTTAGATGTTATAAGATTTCTAAATGCTGCACCAATGTTTCATTTCGCATACATTTGCACATCATTGTCACTGGTATTTTCTATAATGCTGGGTTAAAGCCTGGTGTGAAGTAGGAGCTCAATTAGTTTCCTCAAAAAAAGTTACTTAACTCCATTCGCAACAAGCGGGTTCTTCCACCAGTAGTTCTAGGAACTGTGAAAAAGTTCTTCTAGTGTAAAATCATAAAAGGCTTATAAAAGCCCTAAAAATATTTATGTTGCTTAAATCTGCATAACTAACCTGGGGTGCATTTCCAAAACAACGACATCTGTTCCCAAACATATACATAAAGCTCTAAACGTGGTGGAGTAACCATTTCTTTAAAGAAAAACCCCATAATTTTTGTGCAAATTATATTGTTTCACACGCACATGCATTTAAAAAATATTACAATACATGTATTAGTTTCTGTAAAAACATTCACTCGCTTTCCAAATTAATTGAAAGATATATAAACACACATATAGGGCCTCTGTTTCTTTCATAAATATTATTGAGAATTTTCCATATTCTATTCTAAAACATAAAACCACTTAGCTAACATATATTTTCATTTCATATGTAAATCATAAAAAGTCATTAATGGTTGTAATTGTCACACCCCCGGCTCGTTCCTGCTGCTCCAGTCACCATTCTTCCTCTCCATCCACCTCTCACCACACCCGTGAACAATCACCAGAGTACTGATTACCTGCCCTCACAATCACCGCACACTAAATAAACTCACTACCTTCATACACTCGTCGGCTGGAATTGAAGTCGGATGGTTCACCTTACCTTCTCTCCCTCTCCTACTCGCCTTCTTCTGTGGATGTCTCTCTTCACCAATGGATCCATATGAAACAAATATGGGAAGTGAATAAGCTATTCTGATGGTTGACTGAAGACTTGATGTTTACCTTGTGAATTGTTTGTGAGATTGCGCTCACTCTTTAACACCACTTACCTGCTTTGTCAGTCTGCATTATCAAATGACTCGGACTCGAGGGCAAAAAAACCTGATTGGGACATCCCTAATTTTATCCCTCACATACATTTCTCGATCATGAGGATTCACATTGACCACCAGAGTTGCATCTAAACTCTGCAGAATCTTTGTCAAGGGCAGTTTTTTAGGAACATGGATGAAAAGACAATAAAAAAGTACAAGTAAAAGGACTCAAGATGATGTACAGTCTTTTAACATGCCCAGTTTGAAATATAGAATATATTGAAACTGAAAAATCTTAACTTCTAGCTAAATTTGTACTTTGTTGTTGGCAAACCTCAGATTTGGCTGGCTCTGTATAACGGATGGCAAATCATCAAGTGCCATGACTGAGTACCAAGTGATGACTGAACCAGCTTAGCTTGGTGAGTGCGTGCTTTGTGTTAACCGAGTGAATATATTTAGTGTCCTTGTAAGGTCAGGTCTTGTGTATGAAAATTTAATTTTGTTATCGAGGAACTCAAGAACCCAGGAACACTATCCAATGTGTTAAGCATGACTTTTTGTTCTCACAGTCCTTCATGAGGTGCTGGACATCTCCTGCATGCTTTAAAAGCATGCTCTGATGCCCTACAGCATAGAAGAATGCTATTAAAACTAAGAGAAGACATCCTCAAAAAAAAAAAAAAGTAAGAAACACACACACTAGCATGTGCACACAGAAAACAAACATACACACATTCGGCTGTGGGTGCACTCCCTACCATTAAAGCTTAAAACTCACCTCCTTCCCCCCTCAATGTACTGCTTTTAAAATGAATTTGGCGTGTACATATATGTGTATGTGTGTTGGTGAAGAGAGCAAGCTGAAAGGCAGATGCATTGTGTGAATGGGAGCGTAAGTAAAAAGTCTTTTCACAGATGTCAGTTGATGGGATTACTCACACTCTCTCAGCCTAAGGACAGAAGTGAGAGGGAAAAAAGGGAGAGATTTGAAAAAGGAGAGAGATAGTGTAAATGATTTAACAGTTAGCTCTCTAAAAACGCTGAAGATCAGAGATCATGTTGTGAGCCACCCATCATTCCGTTAATCCAGAGGGCTCACATCCGCATTAACACCCCCACATCACACTAAACGCTATCTGTGGTGGCGGCTGCCAGGATTTTTTGAGGAACGGGAAAAGAGAGGAGTTTGATAACGTTGGATGTTGATGGTAGAGTTTTTTTGGGGGGACGTTGGAAAAGCAAGAGATTTATGAGAAAACTTAAGGCTGCTGTCTCATCCTGGTCCTCATCAAGGCTTGGCTAGATCTATATTCCCACCTCCCACATGTGACTGTAGAGTGGGGGTGGAGGTGGGGGGTGTATCGCGAACTGAAGAGCACGGAGGGGGGCACTTACATTCATTTTGAAAGGGCACTTTATATCCCAGACTCAAAAGGGCATGTACACTGCACAGGTTGAGCCCTATGTGTGCATGTGCCTGCATGTGAACAAGCACAGAGTGTGTCTAATGGTGCTTCATCGAACCCAATAACAAAGACATCCAGTGTTACAATTTACGCCTGTTATTCTAAGTTGATAAATGTTATTTCAAAATGGCAGAACACTCCCCTTTTCTTTTGTGATTTATATGGCGGGACAACAAGGAGGTGCTGACTTTACACTGTTTCAAATGAATGTTATTTCTCTGATTACTCCTGTATGGTCTGTACCAACCCTTTGGAGCCAGCTGTAGGTGACTCTATAGCTTTATCTAAAGAAAATATAGTCTCCCATGTTAAAATGTGATCAAATGGATCAAGAGTTATTTTGAAGTAGCTGAAGAGGAAGGCCATTTTGTCATGGTTTGTTTATTTGGGTGTTTATATGACAGTCACTTTTGGAAACAATATAATGTGGGAAAAAATAGGATGCTGCTTGATTTTCACGCTAAAATTCTTTGCAAAACTATTGCACACACACACACACACACACACACACACACACACACACACACCTTCTATGTCTCAGCAGGGTTTGAAAAAAGTTAGTAAAGTAAGTGAGTTCAGCTTTGTTTAGGTGGAATTGTCGAGTGGCGAAAGAGGGAAGGGTTTGCATGAAAAGGGGAGTTTCAGTACGTGCACACACTGATTTTCACAGCGGCAACACAAACACAGACGCAGGGGAGATAGACAGTGATTATGTTTGCATGGACATCAGTAATGGAATTATTTGCCCTAATCTGAATAAGACAATAATATGATTAAAGTGATTACATGAGCTGCTTTTTGAATGTTCCTTTCTCAATCTCGTTTTACATGTTATAGCAAATAATTTGTTTAACGTCATCGCATCACCACGCTATTCACATTTCCTCCCGAGTTTCATGTAATTCCAGGTGTTTCATTATTGATTTGTCAACTTTAACTAATTCAGGAACATTTCATGCATGCCCTCTGTGACAAACAAGATACAGTACTGGATCCGAGGAACTGCTGGAGGAGTGTAGCTTTAGTAGAATTTTTGATACCGCACACCGTATGGGAGAAAGAAAACCCTCCGCATTTCTCAGTAGATGCAAAGACTCGTTAGGTGCAGAGAATAGCGTCAAACAGCCGTGTGTGTATAGACTATCCTATCACAAAACGGGGCGGAAATCCTACACGAAGGTAATAGCTTAAGGTGTTTACATGTTTACATTCGGAGAGCAGCATTTACAGCGGATCTTTCAGTCCTTAATATTGTAGTGATATAATCGTACTGTAAACATAGTGACTAAATCATTTTGACTAAAGTATATCTTAAAAAAAACAAAAGAGTACTGCTGACGATACTAACTAACTTTGCCATCTGAATAAACAAAAACAACAAACATTGATCACACACTTACCAAATCTGTAGAGACAGGACAATCAACACAAACTGGAACCGCATCCTTTTTTTAAAAGAGACTAGCGGCAAAACCAGATGTCACCATTTCCAAAGCTTTCGGGTAAAAAGTGTTTATTGCAAACATATTTCTGCATGTTAGCAGACCACTGTAATCCACATGTAAGTCCAGCTGCGCTCTCATAGCGGGAAATTGAAACAAAACCTTTAGTGCATCGCATTTATAAACAAAAAACTGACAACCCATGTCTCCAAACAATTCTTCTTCCACTTGTTTTAATTACGGTCGGCAACACAACGTGACGTCTCTCTGCCGTCTGAACACTATAACGGGTCTTCGAAGCTATGTCATGCAAGTTAATAAAGTTGGATCTCATTCACAATAGTGTGCGCTGATTGGTTCGAACCAAGACTTTCTCTTGAATTAATGATGAAAACTCAAAGACGTCATGTTGTACCAGCTGGTACAGACATCCAGTCTCCATGCTGGAATTTACACAAGGATCTCATTGTCGTGGCATAGCTTATAGATTTCTTTGTCAAACTGGTAGAACGAATTTGAAATAATGCAGAAACAACCAATTTTCACTTGTTTTGTGAAATATATGTGTCCTAGTAGTGTTTTTAGCAACGTGGGACATATATATGACTGTCAACATCTCAAAAAAATGTGTTTTGGTGTTTTGTGACCCTTTAAGATGAACATTTAATTGGTTGCTAACAGCTGTTTTACTGCTTCTGTTTTACAGTTAAGAAGATCTGCTTTTCAGATTTTTACATAGATACAATTAAAATTAGAGAAATTATAAGAAATGGATGGGAGAAAAAGAAGTGAACATAATCAAGAAAAATGTTGGCTTGATTTAAACTCATGACACCTACATTAGAGCATGTGCACTAACCACCAAGCCACAGCCCCAAGTGCTGCTCTCTAATCTCCTATTTTGGCCTTTCATTGTGCCATTTTGAAAAGCTGGATGCGAAAGTTGTGGAATGCATTCAATGACTCACTCTTAGACGGTTTGGGAAAGGGAAGAAGCAATGAGACAAGAGGAGGAAATCAGAACAGGGCAAGGGAGACATTAAGAATGAAAAGAAAAACATCTGGGATCAGACAACTCATAACCTCGACATCTAGATAATCCATTTTATCAGCCTGTTTTGGACTAAAAGCTTTAAAATAACTGAAAATAGACCTTAAAAATAAGTTTCATTCTTTTACTTAAGACTGTTGCTCTTTGAATGAGTAACAGTGCTGGGTGTAAACAGGGAAGGGCAAAAATACATTGAAATGCATTTTAAAATAAAACACCAAATATCTCAATTTTAAATGTATCAAAATAAACTACAAATTACAGCAGCCTTAAATGTATCAAAATAAAATACTGTATTTTTGTATTTTGAAAATACTTTCACAAAGGAGCATGACATTCCTTCTATCAATAGGCCTATTGGATCAGTCCCTTCACCATTAAACTGGCTTGGTGAAGTAAACAATGTTTGACAGCAACAGCGTTTCTCTGAGCAACTTTGAGTCAGCTTCTCTGTCAACTCATTCACTTCTACTGAACATGTAATTTGTAATTACAAATGTAATTTGTGTTTCTCTTTGATTTTAGTGTGGATTTTGTACAAATGTCATCCAGAAAGTATGGTCATGAAGATGATCCCTTTAATCACTGTAAAAATCATTCAATGCAGATAATGAATTGGAATATTATACTACATCTCTTGATTGTGAAAATTGCCACCATCTTTTAAAAGTCTTATATGTCAATATTTTTTGCAATTGAAATCTTCAATACTCAATGTAAAATCAAGATTTTTGAAACCTACTGAAATCTCCAGTTTTAGTCATTTCTATAGTTTTGCAGTTGTACTCTTCAATAGATAATAAAAAACATACTGTACCGTACAAGAAATATACAAAAAGACATTTACAATAATTTCATTGATGTAATTACGATGTTATACAGATGTTATTACAATGTTATTACATAATAATTATAATGTAATGTCATAGTAACTACATCCAAAAGAAATGTTTGTAAATACATATGTACTATGTATATTAACGAATAAATACACAAATACTGTACATGAAATATACAAAGAAACATTTAAATTTATAAATATTATCTTGGATGTAATTACAATGCAATAGCAATGTAATTGTAATGTAATGACATAGTAATTAAGTTTGAAATATATGTGTACTGTGTATACTTATGTATTTAACTTAAAAAAAATAACCAAATAATGTACATGCAGTATACACTCTCAGAAATAAAGGTATGCGAGCTGTCACTGGGGTGGTACCTTTTCAAAAGTTACACGTTTGTACTTAAAGGGTACATATTGCTACCTTAAAAGTATATATTAGTAACAACATTTTTTTAGAGGAACACTTTTGTACTTTGTAGCTACTATTATGTACCCTTGAGGTATTAATGTGGACCTTTTAGGTACAAATTTGGACCTTTTGAAAAGGTACCAGCCCAGTGACAGCTCGTGTACCTTTATTTCTGAGAGTGTACAAAGAAATATTTACATTTATAAATATTATTTAGGATGTAACTACAATGTAATTGCAAAGGAATGACATAGTAATTACAATGTAATGACACAGTAATTGCGCGCAAGACAAATGTTTGTAATTACAAATTACATCGCTGTATTATAATGTTCTAACAATGTAATTACAATGTCATTACATGCAAAATAAGTTTGTAATTACATATGCACATTGTATATTTACATATAAATGCACCAATACTGTACTTGAAATATACGAAGAAACATCTTTATAGGTACTATCTTGGCTGTTATTACAATGTAATAGCAATGAAATTACAGTGTAATTACAATGTAACAACACAGTAGCTGCACACAAGATCAAAGTTTGTCAGTCCATGTGTATTGTGTATATTTACGTATACAACTATAAATAAACATATATTGTACATGCAATATACAAAGAATTATTCGCATTGGTCACACTTTACAATAAGGTTTATTAGTTAATGTTAGTTAATGCATTTACTAACATGAACAAACAATAAACAATAAATTTACAGCATTTGTTCTTGTTAGTTAACGTTAGTTATAGAAAATACAGTTGTTTATTGTTATTTCATGTTAACTTACAGTGTATTAACTAATGTTAACAAGCATGAACTTAAATGTTAATACTGCATTAGTGAATGTTGTATTATGATTAATAAATGCTGTACAAGTGTTGTTCATGATTAGTTCATGTTAATAAATGCATTAACTAATGAACCTTATTGTAAAGTGTTACCTTTACAATTATAAATATTATCTTGGATGTAACTACAGCGTAAATACAATGTAACTACAGAGTAACTACAATGTAATGACACAGTAATTACATAAAAAATAAAAGTTTGTAATTACATATTACATGTGTGCTGTATTCATTTAAGTATAAACTGTAAATACACACTGTAAATAAAATAGAAAAAGAAACACATTGATAAATATTATCTGGGATGTAAATACGATGTTATAACAATGTAATTACATTCAAGATAATAGTTTGTAATTGCATGTGTATTGTGTATATTTACGTAAATAACTATAAATACACAAATATAGTACATTAAAAATACAAAGAAACATTTACATTTCTAAATCATTACATTATCTTGGATGTAACTACAATATATTTACAATGTAATTACAATATAATGACATATGTAATTACAATATAATGACACAGTAATTGCACACACGTACAAAACATGTTTACAAATCAAGATTAAAGTTTGTAATTACGTATTACATACATGTGCGCTGTGTTTATTTAAGTATATAACTAGAAATACACACTGTACGTGAAATATGCAAACACGTTTGTAAATCTTGGATGTAAATACAATGTATTCATAATGCAAATACAATATAACACATTGTAGTTACATCCAAGATAAAAGTTTGTAATTACATATTACATGTCTATTGTCTATATGTATACAACTATAACACACAAATAATGTACATGAAATATACGACACATTTACAAAACTATCATAGATGTAATTACAATGTTATGACAATGTAGTTACAATGTTATTATATAGTAATTATCATGTAATGACAAGGTATTTACATTCAAAATTAAAGTTTGTAATTACATGTGTAGTGCGTATATTTACCTATAAACACACAAATACTGTACACGTGATATACAAATAAACATTTAAGTTTATAAATATTATCTTGGATGTAATTACAAAATAATGACATTGTAGTTACAATGCAATGACACAGTAATTGCAGACAAGATAAAAGTTTGTAATTATATTACATCTCAGATGCAATTACAATGTTTTAACAATGTAACTACAATGACATTAGATCCAAAAGAAAAGTTTGAAATTACATATGCACTGTGTATATTTACATATGAATACGCAAGTACTGTACTTAAAATATACAACAAACATGTTTATAAACATTATCTTGAACGTCAATGCAATGTGACAGCAATGTAATTACAATGTAATGACGTAGTAACTACAACGTAATGACGCAGTACATCCAAGATAAAAGTTTGCAATTACATGTGTACAGCGTATACAACTATAAATAAAAAAAAAACTGTACATGCAATATACGTACAAAGAAACAGTTACATTGTATTATTTTGGATGTAACTACAATGTAATTACAATGTAATGACATGGTTAATACAATGTAACGACACAGTAAGAGCAGCCAACAAAAGTTTGTAATTACATATTACATGCATGTGTACTGTGTATACTTACATATACAAATATAAATAAACAATTACTGTACACGCAATATACAAGGAAACATTTACATTTATAAATATTATCTGGGATGTGAATACAATGTTATTACTATGTAATGATATTTATAATGTAATGACAATGTAATTATATCCAAAGTAAAAGATTGTAATTACATATGTACTGCGTATATTTATGTATAAATACACAAATACTGTATATGAAATATACAAGGAAACATTTAATATTATAAATATCATCATTGATGTAATTACAATGTAGTTACAATGTTATTACATAGTAATGATCATGTAATGACAATGTATTTACATTCAAAATTAAAGTTTGTAATTACATGTGTAGTGCGTATATTTACCTATAAACACACAAATACTGTACATGTGATATACAAATAAGCATTTAAGTTTATAAATATTATCTTGGATGTAATTACAAAATAATGACACATTAGTTACAATGCAATGACACAGTAATTGCAGACAAGATAAAAGTTTGTAATTATATTACATCTCAGATGCAATTACAATGTTTTAACAATGTCACTACAATGACATTAGATCCAAAAGAAAAGTTTGAAATTACATATGTACTGTGTATATTTACATATGAATACGCAAGTACTGTACTTAAAATATACAACAAACATGTTTATAAACATTATCTTCAATACAATACAATTATCTTCAATTGTCAATGCAATGTAACAGCAATGTAATTACAATGTAATGACATAGTAACTACAACGTAATGACACAGTACATCCAAGATAAAAGTTGTGACATTAAAATGTGTAACTAACTTTGTAATTACATGTGTAATGTGCATATTTACATATACAACTATAAATAACCACATACTGTACATGCAATATACAAAGAAACATTTGCATTTATAAATATTGTTTTGGATGTATCTACAACGTAATTACAATGCAATGACATAGTAATTGCAGTCAAGATAAATGTTTGTAGTTACATATTTGATCTCAGATGTAATTACTATGTTATAACAATGTAATTGCAATGTCATTACATCCAAATAAAAGTTTGTAATTGCATATGTACTGACTATATTTACAAATAAACACACAAATACAGTACTTGCAATTTACAAAGAAACGTGGTTGTTAATATTTTTTGGATGTTATTACAATGTAATAGCAACGTAATTACAATATAATGACATATTATATATATATATATATATA
>CAIGQZ010032318.1:14391858-14405472 GCA_903798205.1 Danio tinwini
GTTTTAAGGGAGAAACTTTGTTTTAGAACATTATTCTAAGTACCCTTATCAGTCCCATTGTACAGTGCATCCGGAAAGTATTCATAACGCTTCACTTTTTCCATATTTTATTTTTTTACAGTCTTATTCCAAAATGGGTTAAATTCATTTATTTCCTCAAAATTCTACACACAATTTATAAAAAATTAAAACCTGAAAAATCACATGTACAAAAGTATTCACAGCCTGTGCTCAATTACAGCCTCAAGTCTTTTTGAATATGATGCCACAAGCTTGGCACACCTGTCTTTGGGAATTTTTGCAAATTTATCTTTGCAGTACCTCTCAAGCTCTAACAGGTTGGATAAGAAGTGACGATGTACAGCCATTTTCAGATCTCTCCAGAGATGTTCGATAGGATTTAGGTCTGGGCTCTGGCTGGGCCACTTCATTGATTTTTTGGCGGTGTGCTTTGGGTCATTGTCCTGCTGGAAGATAACCCGTCGCCCCAGTCTGAGGTCAAGAGCACTGTGAAGCAGGTTTTCATTCAGGATGTCTCTGTACATTGATGCATTCATCTTTCCCTCTATCCTGACTAGTCTTCCAGTTCCTGCAGCTGAAAAACATCCCCACAGCATGATGCTGCCACCACCATGCTTCACTGTAGGGATGGTATTAGCCTGGTGATGAGCGGTGCCTGGTTTTCTCCAAACGTAACACCTGGCATTCACTCTAAAGAGTTCAATTTTAGTCTCATCAGACCAGAGAATTTAGTTTCTTATGGTCTGAGAGTCTTTCAGATGCCTTTTGGCAAATTCCAGGTGGGAAGTGGCTTCCGTCTGGTCACTCTACCATACAGGCATGATTGGTGGATTGCTGTACAGATGGTTGTCCTTCTGTAAGGTTATCCTTTGTTTACTAAAGATCACTGGTGCTCAGACAGTGTAATCTCATGTTAATGATCACCTCCCTGACTAATGCCCTTCTCCTGGGCTCAATTTAGAGCTTCACTGCAAAGGCTGTGAATACTTCTGTACATGTGATTTTTCAGATTTTTTTTTTTTTATAAATTTGCAACAATTAAAAAAACTCTTTTTTCGCATTGTCATTATGAGCTATTGCGTGCAGAATTTAAGGAAATAAATTAATTTAATCCATTTTGGAAAAAGGCTGTAACATAAAAAATGTGGAAAAAGTGAAGCGCTCTGAATACTTTCCGAATGCACATTCCGAATGCACATGTGCTTTCTTAACAATATTTAAAAAAATATTTATTTATTTATTAATTTATTTATTCATCATTTTTATTGTTGTTGTTGTTGTTGTTTTGTGGTGGCAGTCAACATTGCTGTGAGGACAAACATACCATTTTGTTATTAAGTCAGATTTACATGATGCATGACATCATAACAATAGACCTTAGACAGGGGATACACTTTATTGATTTTTACACAAAAGAATACAAGACAGTGAGCGGCAGGCATATATAATTTCATATACAAGTTCATATATAATTTTCAAAATGCACAATTTTTAAAGGAACGTTTCTCTCTTGTAAATACTTTAAGAGGCTAAACCAATGCATTTTTCAACGCTTTGTTGAATGCACTTTACATTTAGCCCTTGCACCCTCATTTTCATTTATGTTACAAATTAAATACAAAGGTTGATGTGACAGCATAATTCCAGTTATATTAAGCACATATTACATACAACTAACACCAATAAACCAAAAGGATCATTCTGTTCAGGGGTGTGAGAAGTCAAATCTAAAACTTAATGCAACAAAAACTACAAGATTATTGACTTTAAAAGGAATCATACAGCACCTGAAGTGACTAATATCAGGGGTCAAAAAGTAGAATGCGTGGAGAACAACAAATATTTGGGTACCATTATTGACTGTTTTTTTAACTTTGAAGCAAACTGTGAAGCCTCAAGTGTGCAAGAAGGGGCATTAGCACTTTTTTGTCTCAGGAAACTATCACGTTTTTACATCGGCTTCAATATGTTTACTCTTTTCTATCGTGCTTTCATTGGGTCTATTCTATCCTTGGCTCTGGTGGCATGGTTTGGAAGTCTGTCCCTTAAAAACAGGAATAGACTGAGTCAGGTTATTAGGTGGTCAGTATTGAATCCCTGTATTTTAGGCAGCTTTTACGGACTGAGCAGAACATTAGCTCTCAACCTCTGTCTGAGGAGTTTAACCTACTCCCTTCAGCTTGAAGGTTTCAGATGTTTTTTAGTAGGACAAAACGATACAGGAATAGATTTGTCCCATCATCTATTGTCACTCTGAATAAATTGTAATGGTTTATAATGCATATGTGGGTATGTATAGGGGAGAATGGGGTAATGTGAGACATCGGGTAATATGAGACCCTTTCTATCTAGACAACGGATTTTATATACTACTCTATAACAATTTTGTTTTAAAGCCTCTGCCATTTCTCCTCTACCATGAAGCACAGGAATTCATGGTGATGTGGAAAGCATGTTTTTTTTCACAAAATTATGTTCTTTGCATGTAAAAGTAATTTTTCTTGCTGTCAATTTAATCAACTGTTGTGCCAAAGCAAATTGATTCAAGGAGAAAAACTTATATCATACATGTTGATGATGCTAGCTGAAGATTAGCCTGAATTGCTAAAAATATCTTGGGATTGAGGCCTTCATGTCAGTAGTGATACCACGGAACATCACTTTTGGATGTAGTTCCGCTGGAATTTTTCCATATAACCAGGAAATTTTCTTTGATGAAGCATTTGCACCATCCATGGTGTCAGACTAGCCAAACCCTGAGCTCCAGCCTGCCACTACAGAATATTTGGATGGTCCACCCCTTGCAGATGATCCACCTGCAGATAATTCACTCACTGATGCTAATCCATGAAGCATGGTCTACATGGAAGTCCCATGTGTTTCCAGACAACCTGGATATGTGTCTCATAAAATGCTACCACTTCTCAGAACACAATCCAAATGAAAGTGTGTGAAGACAGCCATCATGGTTAAGAAAGTTGAGGATGACGAGATATGCACGTCATGATTTTGCCAAGTATGATGTGATCCTGGTTTAACAACTATATTGATCCTGGAACATCATTTTTATTGTAAAATGTAATTCATACCTAATCCCTACCCCTAAACCCAACCATAACTGTACATTATTCCCATAATCAAAGGGGAATAATAGTTGGATAACAATTATGTAGATGAGCATAAACCTAACCGCAAGCCTAAACTTCACATAAACGGTAGACGTATCCCTTGTTTCTGATTGGCTGATTGCAATGTTGCTCAAGGATCAATATATAGATGGTAATCCAGGAACATGTGGGTGAAATTAGGTTGGCAACGAGCTATGTGCACAATTTTTAAGAAGAAACCAGGGAAGCACAAAAGTGGGAGTGGGAGTTGTAGAGTATAACAGTATAGGCTGATGTTCTAATTCAGGAGGGTCTAGTCCTGTGTTCTGAGACCCAAGCTGTTTTATCTGGTTCTGATTGTCCTTTTCTCTGACCCCCATATACTATAGCTGGCTCTAAGGGTCCTGTGTTCTGACCCCCAGATTGTGTTCTAATCCAACTGGTTCTATATGTCATTAGAATGTAAATTCAAATAGTTTGAAGTAGATTGTTGTCTTTAATTTTGTTCAGAATATTTTCAAGTTTAGAAAATCAAATGTGCTTAATTGACCAATCCCCAATCCACAATTAACTAGTCCTACATTAATTCTGAAATGTGTGGTTGTCATGCTAGCTGTCAGGATTCACACTCTTACAACATGTGTTGCTATATGATAGTTTCAAAGTGGAAAAAGTAAGTGGATCAGTTTACCCCTGGCTGGTTCACTTTACCCCTTAGATTTTTTTGGTCTGTCTCAGTTTACCCCGAAGCTGGGGTAAAGTGAGACACAAGACAACTTTTTTTAAACAATCATATTTTCACTTTCCTTTATCCTAAATACAGTCTGCTAAATTCCATTGCTAGAAAACATTCTGAATTAATGAGAAATGTCTAAATTTTACTGATAAATAATTATCGCTCGCTTAGAGGGGAGCAAATGTAAAAAATGTCTCACTTTACCCCATTCTCCCCCTATGTGTGATCTAATTGTTTGTATCAAATGCCAAACTTTGCAGCAAAAAGAATCTACCTGCGGGTACCAATAAAGTCAGCTGAACTGAACTGAACTGAGGAAGAAAAAGAATTTAATCCGCAAAAGTATCCTAATATTTAAAATACTCCAGCATTCATATCAAAAGATGCAATGCTATTAAAAGGCTATGTTTTATCCAAACCAAACACACATGCACGCACGCACATGCACACACGCAAACAATACCAGACAATTGCTTGTGCAGGATGACCAGACAGAGAAGTATAATTTCCGACAAAGGCCAGAGACCACCAGCCCCTAGTGGTTTTGTTGCATAACCAAGCTGCTGCAATAGAATCAAATTCTACTAATATTTTATCAACATTTTAATAAATTAATATTTCATTAGATTTTAGAACTTAGAAGCGAGGGTGACATGGTAACGCAGTAGATAGCGCTGTCGCCTCAAAGCAAGAAGGTCGATGGATCGGGCCTTGACTGGGTTTGTTGGCATTTCTGTGTAGAGTTTGCATGTTCTCCCAGTGTTCATGTGGGTTTCCTCCAGGTGCTCCGGTTTCCCCTACAGTTCAGACATGCGGCATAGGTGAATTGAATAAGCTAAATTGGCTGTAGTGCATGTGTGGGTGTGAATGCAAGAGTGTATGGGTGTTTCCCAGTGCTAGGTTATGGCTGCAAGGGAATGCGCTGCGTAAAACATAAGCTGGATAAGTTGGCGGTTCATTCCACTGGGGTGATTAACAAAGGGACTAAGCTGAAAAAAAAAATTAATGAATGAACCTGGAAGCGTTCAATTTGAGCAGATGATTTTACCGTCAATGTCATCACAACTCACTTCCCTAGTGCATTCAGCATCTGCTAATGTTCACAATCTCAACCATATTCTCAAAACGATTGCTTGGTTTTGTTTTCAAAATCAGTTTTTTTTTATGACGGCTTATTAATCAGATCTTACATTAAGGATAGACATACATATATTTAAATGTGCATAGTAACTAGTCTGTGCTGTAAATTCAGGTGAGTGATTTTCTTTAGTTTTATACCTGTGGCAGTTATGAGTGAAGTCATTGTGCATAAGACATTGGCACATTGTTGAATAAAGTTTTGCTTGGCTTGTTTTGCATTTCCACTTCAGTACCTCTAGAAGTGGGTGGGATTATTGCTATAAATGCGCCGCCTCAACTGCAATGACTTCCTAACAAAATTTTAATTCCAGGTCATCCCATTCAGGATTGCTGTTGGATGCTGCTATTCAAGTGGTATGCAAATGCTTTAGTCATGTGAATCTATAAAACAGCAGTGACTGCTGCTGACTATTTAAATATAGTGGATTTGGTGTCTCGTGTTATAAATTTAATGACACTGGAAGTGAGGATTCTCTTAGACCAATCTGTGATAGGTAGTGTATGTGTTACGTTTTGATAAAAGTACGACTTGCTTGGAATATCACCTCATCTGGTACAAAAACGGGCTTTTCACAATAGAAATTGTTAACCCTGGGTCATCCTAAACCCTAAACCCTAAACAGAATCCTCGGTTATCTCTGATGACATTTCACACTGTTCATAATATACCTGGGTCAATAAATAATTTTGGGTGTTTACTAACAGACGTTTCACACTGTACATTCCTAAACCCCAATTTAACGTTCTTATTTACATTTTTGCTGAGTCAGTGTCGGTAATAGGACAAACAACAGGCAGCCTTTTTACATAGCATTTCCCAACATAGGCTCATTTTGAAAATGTAGCCCTATGTATATACATTTCTGGAGATGCCATTCTTATTCTCTACTCCGTGTGGACTGCTTTTTCGCTGTTACCAGTTTGTCCGGTAGCTAGACATGTACGTCGGTGGACTTGAGATGCAGAGTGGAGTTGAGTGTGACAATGGAATTTGAGTTTGGCCAAGAACAGTTCCAGAAAACAGGGAAGACAAAAACAGTAAATAGTAAGTAAATAACAGGGTGAATTTGTGGTAAAATCTGAAAACATGCTAAAAAAAACTGGTGAGGGCTTTTCTTTTTCTGGAAAGTTTTTTTTTAAATACTGCAGTTGGGTTTATGGAAGTGGGTGGGCGGGTCAATCTGTGCTTTTTAAAACACTATTGGTTGGGTTTAGGGAAGGTGGAGGGTAGAAGAATTGGTCGGTTGGTTAGTCAGTAAGTCAGTTATTCGACAGCGGCTTCTGAAAAAGCACACACATCGACCTCTGGTGGATTTGTGAAAACTTAATCGGCATAAAACCTACCTCCTGGGATGTATTTTGCTCTCTCCAGAAATGTATATAGGGGTACGTAAGCAGAATGAGCATGGGTTGGCATTTACAGAACTTCTTACAATGCAGGGTTAACACCACAAATGTGGCTCTACTGTAACCCTGTTCTGTAGCAGGGTTTCATTACCCCAGGTAAAATGTGGTGCTAACACTGCTTTTAAATTACAGGTGTAAAACATGTCTGACAATTATCTGTGGTTAAGCACAGTGTGAAAAGACCTTATAAGTACCAGATTCTAAGACCCAAAAAGTACAAGGCTCATTCTGATTACGTACTCCTATATATATATTTCTGGAGAGTGCCAAATATGTCCCAGGAGTTGTTGTTTTTCGTTTTCACGAATCTGCCAGAGGCCGCAGTGTACGTACGTTATTTTTAATCTCAAATTTCTCTAGCGTGTACCATTTGTGCCTGCTCTTCTCGCATAAATCAAACCAAAGGTCGCTGTTGAATGACCGACTAACTGACTGACCAACTGACCAATTCCCCCACTCACTCCCTTCCCTAAACCCAACCAATAGTGTTTTATGGTGCTCTCACACTTGGTTCAATTTCCTGGACTGAAGCCAGGTTCAATTGTGCCCCCTTGTCACCTTCTCGGCTGGTTTGTGTTCACACTGTTTTTCTTCCTTCAGAACTCCGGTGCATTTTTGTCATCAAGCTGCTGTTTTGTGTACAGCTAGGTGACGGCCATGAAAGCAAAGCACCAAATTGGAGATGTATGCATATCACGGTCATTCTGCTTTTACTGAATCTTTTGCTGTTGTTACCAAAATCAAAATACAGAAAGCCACTCGCATCACGACATGTCTGCAGAAGTTGGTTTTGGTGGAGACAAGCAGACATTATCACTGTTTGCACTGGGTCAGTCCCGCTTGTTGCCAAGGTAGGTGAAATACAGACATACAAATTAATGTTATGAAAATTAAAGTTTGTTGTACAGTTGGTGATTTAACTTCCATTATTTGGTACAATTGCATTCATATCAGAAATGAATTGTTCCATAGTTAGCACGAACCGTACCCTAGACCACCTCTTTCAGGTGGACTCGAGTACGGTTCTTGGGTGCACACCAAAGTGAAGAAGACTTTCTGTCTTCACAAGCTTAACATACTGTACTCTGACGTCAAACGAACCTGGGTGCGGACCAAAAGTTCTAATGTGAAAGCACCCTTAAAAAGCACAGATTGGTCTGAGACAAATTTGGTGGAAATTGGGCTAATGATGTATGGAAAATTCAAAACAACAGATTTTCATACAAATTCAAGATGGTGGAAATAAAGTTGTGTAAATTAGGGAATCAATTATATCAATGTTCACATATTAATGATACAAAAAATCTGCAAGACCAGTCTCATGACAATAGACAAAACTATTGAAAAGTCATTTGATAAATTGTGTATGTTTTCTATTGATAGAATTGAATTGTTTGTCAATTTTACCCAGAAGGTGGCTTAAACTGATTTGTTTGTCAATTAGTCTGTAGTTTGGTCAATGTCAGGTCTAAATCACACACAATAAGTTTGATTTTAATGCTTCAAACCATTGCAGTGATTCAGCCTGTAATATCATCGGGCAGTATTACATCAAGTTTGCGCTTATGCTAAATGAAAACAGTTTTGTCTATCGACATGAATGTCATAACTTTTGGTCTACATGGTCTGAAGATGATCCGAGTCAAATTTGGTGAAGATAAGACATAATTGGTATCGATATTCTCAGGACAACCCAAGGAATGTATCAAGACAAGTTTTATAACAATAGGCAAAATTTGTCAAAAGCTATTAGCATTTTTAGAAATATCATTATAATGTTTGACCAAAAGGTGGTGTTGTAACAAATCTTTTTTAGAGCACCTTCTGGGCATAATCTTGAAGACACATAACAACTTGCATAACAATTTGCCAATGCGGCTGTAAAATATAGCAATTTTTGACATAATTCAAATAGGTCAAGGGCCAAAATGGCTGACGTGGAATAATCAGACATCATTTGACTCGGCATGCTCAGATTTGGACCAAGGGTTGAGAAGTTATAAGCAAAAAAGGCAATTTTTTGTATCTCTGGACCACTAGGGGGCAGTGCACTGAAACACTGCAGCTAACTTCAGACTACGATTGTGATAACACACACCAAATTTTGGTGTGAATACGTCAGTGTGTTACGGAAATAACACCTTAAGTCAATTTTCACAAGCTCTATGTTCAACTTGTTTGCAAGTTAATCGAAAACAGTAAGTCTAATCAACTCGGATTCAATAACTTATGGTCAGCATGGTCTGTAGATCATGTAATTCAATTTTGGTGAAAATCAGAAAAGCGGCCTAGGACGAGTTTGCTCAAACAAGTTTTACAAAAAATTTAAAATAGCGAAAAAAAATTTATGACGGAAAATTACGTCATAGGGTGCATTTGAATCGGCTTGAGCCACGGAATCAGAGGAAATTTTTTTTGATTGTACTCTTTATAAAAAGTTATAACAATAAACAGAAGTGAAACTTTGGACAAGTGGAGGCGCTAGAGAGTTTGAGTTAGAGAGACCAAATTTGGTGTAGTTGAAGATCAGACTGTTCTTTATCAGTGTGACAAAGTTTGTGCAAATGCCGCAAGCAGTTCATAAGGCTGCCATAGACTCCCCGAACGGAAGAAGAAGAGGAGGAAACTAGAAGAATAATAATAAGAACCGGAATGGATACAATAGATGCCTATGCACCTTTGATGCTTGGCCCCTAATTAAAAGAAGATATTCTTAATTTAGAATTTTTTTCTTGTTATTAACTTTATAATGAATAGACCGGGTAATGGTTAAAAGGTTAATGTCAAATTTGAATTTGGGGAGGGGTATGAATAAGACCTAAGGCATGTGTTTAAGGGTTACAGTTATCATTCTAGTTATCATCTCTGGTGTAAATGAACCTTTAGTCAAAGTCAAAGTCAGCTTTATTGTCAATTCAACCACATGTACAGGACATACAGAAAATCGAAAACTACAAAACTTCAGAATACAATCTTGAAATGAAATATCAATTTTAGGCAGACGGCACTAAAACATGCATGCATTAAAATGTGTCATCGCACTACAATGTCATGAATTTGACTCACTTCAACTCCACCACACTCTACAAGCTATTGTGAATGTTTCTGTTTCCTCCTGAGGCAGAGAAAATAGTGGCAGATGGTTAAATGCTTACTGTCTGTGCTGGGAGGGAGGTGGGTATGGGGGAGTGGTGTTTGGGGTCTGGATTCAGAAGAGAGCTGCCAATATGAGGTCATTTCTGTTTAGGAAGAGCAGGAGGCCTGTAAAGGGGTGTGAGATACTTTTGACATCCTTTGAAGATCCCTTGATAACGTCTGAAGAGTCTGCAGAGCCTAGCTTTTAAATGACAACTCTGACTGTCAAAGCAATAACCAAACAAATTCATTTTGAAGAACCAGACATGTCTACACTAATAAGCTCATTACATGAACGCTTACGGGTGTTTTTAGAAATCCCCAGAGTAGAAGCAAGTGAAATTGGAAGATTAAGAGAATCCCTTCCCAGTCGCCACCACAGTGTTGCCCTTCTCTAATCAGATTTCTAAAGCTGAGAAGTTTCACTCATTCGTGCAAATCCGAAGCAAATCACATTTCGAAAATGAACAAATGTCCAGAACGGCTTTCAGTCTAATCACATTCCCACACTCTTACTGACAAAGTTACACATTCTGTCAGACTATCATGCTTATCATATTAGCATTTTACAGCATCTGATGTTTATTCACACTCTTGTTGACGGTAGGAAAATTGATAATGAAAATCCTGTTAAATTCTAATACTTGGTATTTTAGCATTTAATCCTTGTGATATTTTGGTCAAAGATGTTTCATTTGTGTCACATCAAATGACAAATATGTGATTATACCCTCACAGGCCATTTTATTAGGTACACCTGTCCAACCGCTCGTTAAGACAAATTTCTAATCCACCAATCACATGGCAGCAACTCAATGCATTTAGGCATGTAGACATGGTCAAGATGACCTGCTGCAGTTTAAACCGAGCATCAGAACGGGGAAGAAAGTGATTTAAGTGACTTTGAATGTGGCATGGTTGTTGGTTCCAGACGGGCTGGTCTGTGTATTTCAGAAACTGCTGATCTACTGGGATTTTCATGCACACCCATCTCATAAGGTTTACAGAGAATAGTTCTAAAAAGAGAGATATCCAATGAGTGGTAGTTCTGTGGGAGCAAATGCCTTGTTGATGTCAATGGTAAGAGGAGAATGGCCAGACTGGTTCCAGCTGATAGAAAGGCAACAGTAACTCTATTAACCACTTGTTACAACCGAGGTATGTAGAAGAGCACCTCTGAATGCACAACACGTCCAACCTTGAGGCAGATGGGCTACAGCAGCAGTAGCAGAAGACCACACCGGATGCCACTCCTGTCAGCTAAGAACAGGAAACTGAGGCTACAATTCGCACAGGCTCACCAAAAATGGATAATAGAAGATTGGAAAAACATTGCCTGGTCTGATGAGTCTCGATTTCTGCTGCGACATTTAAATGGTAGGGTCAGATTTTCACATCAACACATGAAAGCATGGATCCATCCTGCCTTGTATCAAAGGTTCAGGCTGGTGGTGGTGGGTTAATGGTGTGGGGGATATTTTCTTGGCACATTTTGGGCCCATTAGTACTAATTGAGCATTGTGTCAACAACACAGCCTACCTGAGTATTGTTGCTGACAATGTCCATCCTTTTATGACCACAGTGTACCCATCAGAAGATGGTTACTTTAAGCAGGATAACGCGCCATGTCATAAAGCACGAATCATCTCAGACTGGTTTCTTGAACATGACAATGAGTTTACTGTACTCAAACGGCCTCCACAATCACCAGGTCTTAATCCAATAGAGCACCTTTGGGATATGGTGGTATGGGAGATTCACATCATGGATGTTCAGCCAACAAATCTGCAGCAACTGTGTGATGCTATCATGTCAATATGGATCAAAATCTCTGAGGAATAATTCCAGTACTTTGTTAATTCTTTGCCACTATATATAAATATTTATATATTTTTTTACGTTATTATTTTTTTAAGTCCTTCTATTGCATCTTACCACCATTTAAATACAATCTATCCAAACAGTAATCAATCAAACCTATGACATTGTGATTGTAAGCACCTGTGTGAACTGTAATGATGCTTTTAACTATAGTAACTTCTCTCAGATTTGCATAATCACTTAAAGAGACAGCCCACCCTCTTATTTACTTATCTTTCCAATCTGTAAGAATTATATTTGGAAGAATGTTCCATCTGTTTTATCTGTGAAATGTCAATACTAGTCACCACTGAAAAACAATGAAAAAAAGCTATCGTGATCCGCATGAAACTAATGCACAATTGGAACAACAAAACAATTCTTCTTTTAAAGAAAAGGCAGCTGCAATGAAAGCATCGTCCATAGCAAAACATTTTAGGTGATCTCATCAAATTTCATTTTGTAATGGCTTTCTGATTGAGTAAATTACTGGAAATATGGTTTGCCACTCAACAATGTTATTGCAAACTGATTTGTGTGAGGCCTTCCTGTAGATCTCTCATATACCCCCTTGTTGCCAGATCCTTATCGCTCATCAAAACATCACAATTACATTCAACCGAACAGTTTAACACTGATTCATACTTAACTACATTCACATGTATCCTCATAAAGTGGCAATATTTACCCTAAATTGGAGGTCTGCGATTGGAAAACATTTAAAGCAATTCCATAAAAAGTGTTAAACTTATTAAGTTAATGTCAAAACTTGCAGGATTTACCCTAGCAACCATCCAGGATAAAAACAGCCTTTTATTTCTGCTGAATGCACCAATTCAGATGTTTTATTTGGTGAAGCACAAGGTCAAAGCGCAATTATGAATTGGTTTTGAAGCATAATTGGTCCTTGCAAAATGCAAGATGAGGTTGGCAGAGCATGCAATGAAACCCTTCTTTGTTTTGTGCAACATTTAATAACGATGAAGTAAGCTTTTTGCAGCACAAGGCTGTTTGCATTGGAAACGTATCTGTTCACATTGCCCCGATGCAGGGATGGCTTGATTATAGCAACGAATGCGGAGCTGCATTGGCGTGTCCTGACATAGATATGCATCTTTGCTGTGGCCATGCCATGGCTGAGTGCCTGGCCCTGTGCTCTGGGCTTTCTGCGCTCGCTCGCTTAATCAAATCCTGATTTGGTTCGCCTCTGCGCTTGAGCGCCATGTCACACTAACATAATGTTATCTGGACTTGGCCCTTTTGCTGACTGCCATTTCCAACCCATCTGGAACGGGTGTGGTGGGCTTGATGTTTTTTTTTTTCTTTTTTTATCAGGCACATTCACGAAGTCTCTATTTTCTGGGTCCAGCTTGACCGCTTTAGGCTACTGTATGACATTTACACGTGAATGGGTGCAGCACCATCTTGAATCTAAACTTGGAAATTTAAAACAAAAAATATGAATTATATATACACACCGTATTATGTGAAAGTTTGGGAACCCTATTATTATTATTATTATTATTTATTTATTTTATTTAGTACTGCCCTGTAGTCTGCACGACATTAGAAAAAATCTAACATTGTGATATATTATTATTGCACAGTATATATTGCAATATGAATACAATTTCACCTAATGACTTGTATATCTATTTGGAAAAAATTAATAATTTTAGATTGATTTAAAATGATTCTGTAGGGGAGTGCATCTGCATAAAATATATAAAACAATCTAAAATGTCACGGTTACCAACGATCCAGCCTATGCAGATCGCTAAAGAGCTTGCCTTGCCTTACCTTTTTTGTCATGTACCGATCTTTGCTTTGTTTGTTTGTTTTTTAGGTTGTTCTGTCATGGTTACCAGTGATTCAGCCTGTGGAGATCACTGAAGAACTACAAACCCGCCACTTTAATGAACTACATATGCCATCATGCACTTCACTCACACACCTGGTCCAGATCCCCCATGATTACAAACACACACAGCTGAAGCTGTTCAGGACTAATTGCGCAGACTATTTATACACCTCTTAAACACACACACACATGTTGCTGAGTCTTTTTAACTGTCAATTGAACATTACGACGTGTTTTGCCTTGCCTTGCCTTGCCTTGCCTTGCCTTGCCTTGCCTTGAACTGATCTTTGCTTTGTTTGTTTGCTTGTTTGTTTGTTTTTTTATGTTGTTCTGTCATGGTTACCAG
>CAIGQZ010032318.1:14405872-14418578 GCA_903798205.1 Danio tinwini
CTCATCACCAGGCTAATACCATCCCTACAGTGAAGCATGGTGGTGGCAGCATCATGCTGTGGGGATGTTTTTCAGCTGCAGGAACTGGAAGACTAGTCAGGATAGAGCGAAAGATGAACGCAGCAATGTACAGAGACATCTTAAAATGAAAACCTCCTTCACAGTGCTCTTGACCTCAGACTGGGGCGACGGTTAATCTTCCAACAGGACAATGACCCAAAGCACACCACCAAAATATCAATGGAGTGGCTTCACAACAACTCGGTGAATGTCCTTGATGGGCCAAGCCAGAGCCCAGACCTAAATCCTATTGAACATCTCTGGAGAGATCTGGAAATGGCTGTACACCGTAGCTTCCCATCCAACCTGATAGAGCTTGAGAGGTACTGCAAAGAGGAATGGGCAACAATTCCCAATAACAGGTGTGCCAAGCTTGTGGCATCATATTCAAAAAGACTTGAGGCTGTAATTGCTGCCAAAGGTGCATCAACAAAGTATTGAGCAAAGCCTGTAAATACTTATGTACATGTGATTTTTCAGTTTTTTTTTTTTGCAATATTTCTGCAATTTTTACCTACATACAATTGTTAGTTTATTTGTTAAGTTTAAAGTGAATGAAGTATATAGCATGGAAGTATATGTTTCACTGTGTACATATTAACCACACTCTGGTCCATCTTAGGACGGTTGAGAGATGATCACAGCACCAGAATTTCAGTGAATCCCACTGAATTGAACAGTTCTTGATTGCTATTTTCCTCAGCCGAATATCATTACATTCCAAGCATGTGAACTTTGACAGCCAGATATGTAACGTATCTGATCTGATCTCAATTCGGTGGTACTGAGCTCATGGGCTGATTTGGAAACAAGATATTTAGCCAGGGTCTCTGGCTTAACTCACGGCTCAACAGTCCAGTTTTTTTTTTCTGCCCCAGGCTTGAGCAGTGCCGGAGCAGGGTTTTCATTAAAGCGTAATTGAAAGCGGCTCTAGTCCTGCTATCTAGACTTCCTCCCCTTCCACCTGCGATGTCTGGAAGTGTATTTAATGATAACAATGCTCCATATACTACAGACTCATTAATGATTCCCCTCTTCCCAACATGTATGATGAGGTGTATCTGTTTTCAGTTTGTGATTGGTGCCTGATGGGAAAGACGTGCCCACATGATCAAGGAAATGGTTCTCAAATGTGGCCAGTCATTGGAGACAGGGAGGGTTCGATGTATATAAATGTCAAACAATAATCAGAACAGCTCCGTGGCAAGACACCCTCTACTGGTACAACTACTGGATTCTGTTAGACTCTTGTCAATCACCATGATTGTTGTGTGTGTGTGTATATATATATATATATATATATATATATATATATATAATAGAAATGCACTAATATAATATAATATAATATAATATAATATTCTGTAATATAGTTTAATTAATTGAAATATACAGTTGAAGTCAGAATTATTAGCCCCCCTTTGAACTTTTTTTTCTTTTTTAAATATTTCTCAAATTATGTTTAACAGAGCAAGGAAATTTTCACAGTATGTCTGATAATATTTTTTCTTCTGGAGAAATTCTTATTTGTTTTATTTTGGCTAGAATAAAAGCAGTTTTAAATTTCTTAAACACCATTTTAAGGTCCAAATTATTAGCCCCTTTAGACAAATGTTTCTTTTGATAGTCTACAGAACAAACCATCGTTATACAATAACTTGCCTAATTACCCTAACCTGCCTAGTTAACCTAGTTTAGCCTTTAAATTTCACTGTAAGCTGTATAGAAGTGTCTTGAAAAATATCTAGTAAAATAGTATTTACTGTCATCATGGCAATGATAAAATAAATCAGTTATTAGAAATGAGTTATTAAAATTATTATGTTTAGAAATGTGTTGAAAAAAAGTTGTTCTCTGTTAAGCAGAAAACGTGAAAAAAAATAAACAGGGGGGCTGATAATTCAGGGGGGCTAATAATTCTGACTTCAAATGTATATACAAACTACCTGACAAAAGTCTTGTCGCCTATCCAAGTTTTATGAACAACAAATAATAACTTGACTTAGTTGATCATTTTGTATCAGAAGTGGCTTATATGAAAGGCAAAGACCTATAAATTACCTAAATAAAATATGATCATACCTTGTTTTTTTATTATTTAATTAGGACAGTAAGGTCTGACTTTGCTTAGACAAAAGTACTGTCACTTAACAGAAATAATGTAGTGTATAGAATATAAAGTCATGCTGCAGCGGCAAATGAATTAATATTGTGTATGACTCCCATGACCTTGGAGGACTGCATCCATAAATCTCTGCAATGACTCAAATAACTTATTAATTAAGTCATCTGGAATGGCAAAGAAAGCATTTATGCAGGACTCCCAGAGTTTATTAAGATTCTTTGGATTCATCTTCAATGCCTCCTACTCCATCTTACCCCAGACATGCTCAATAATGTTCATATCTGGTGACTGGGCTGGCCAATCACATGGATTTCTGTGAGAATCTTGGGTCCATACGGGTTCCAATAGGTCTTGCCATATTTGTGATGATTGGGATGTAGTTCAACAGATGATTTATCAGAAAAATCTACCTTTTGCCACTTTTCCAAATCATAAACTAGAAGTCAAGTTATTATTTGTTGCTCTAACAATTGGGATCAACGACAAGACTTTGTTAGGTTGTATTGTCAGTTATGGTAAACTGCAAAAACCTAACAGTGAAAATCACTAAATAAAATAAGTTATAATTTATATATTTTTTAAAAAGTTACTTTAACTCAATGAAAAAGAGTTATGGTAACTCATAAATTTATTGTACACTGTAAAACCAGATAAGTAAAGTTAACTCAAACTGTTTAAGGAAACCGATTGCGGCAAACCATTTAAGTTTTGCAACAATATGGTTTGAATACCTCAAACTATATGACTATGACTATATATAGAGTCATTCATTTATTTATTGTCTTTTCGGCTTAGTCCCTTTATCAATCTTGGGGTCGCCATAGCGGAATGAACCGCCATACAGAGTCATATACAGTTATATTATTTGTATTGATAATTTGTGTTGTCAAACTTTTAGAGTATTAGTAACTTAAACACTTTAAGTTCAGTTATCAAATCACTATGAGTTCAACAAATAAAGTCCATTCATTTATTTATTTTCTTTTCGGCTTAGTCTCTTTATTAATCTGGGGTCGTCACAGCGGAATGAACCACCAACTTATCCAGCATATGTTTTACGCAGCGGATGCCCTTCCAGCAGCAACCCATCACTGGGAAACACCCATACACAATCAAACACACATATACACTACAGCCAATATACCACCTAAACCACATGTCTTTAGACTTTTGGGGGAAACCCACGCGAACAAGGGAAAAACATGCAAACTCCACACAGAAATACCAACTGACCTAGCCGAGGCTCGAACCAGTGACCGTCTTGCTGTGAGGCGATCAGGTTACCCACTGCGTCGCCGCAAATTCCAAGTCCAAACAACTATATAGCTACTCAAATGATTTGGTATTGCTTCTAGTTTTAGCGTTAACACAAAAAAATATATAAATTAATTCATAACTCATTCATTTTTAGTTCTGCTTAATATAATCTGTTCATGAGTTACGATAACTCTTTTTCATTGAGTCAAAGTAACCTTTTTAAAAAATTATAAGTTAAACTAACTCATTTTATTTAGTGATTTTGACTGGTAGGTTTTACAGTATATTAATTATAATGCTAATCGAATGAGTTATGAATGAATTAATTCTATTTTTCTGTTAACTCTAATGCAAGAAGGAATACCAAACCATTTGAGTAGCTATATAGCTGGACTTCGTTTAAGTTAATTGACCAGTTTAAATTAATTGAAATAATATTTGATAACTGAACATAAACAAGTTACTTATACTCTAAAAGTTTGATAATATCAACGCAAATGATAAGTTATATAAGTTTACAGTACTCAAACCATTTTGTTTCAAAACTTAAATGGTTTGCCGCAATCGGTTTCCTCAAACAGTTTGAGTTAACTTATTGGGTTTTACAGTGCATATTCCCCTTAATTTTTTTTTTTTAGAATTTTACATTATTAATACAAACTAAAACTGATAGATAAAAATAAAATAAAAATAAAACAAAGTTCAACAATTATAATTTATTGGTGAAATATTCTAACATTGCATTTATTGTTTAGGTTTTAATTTATTTACTTCAGTTAATGATGCATATGGCACAAAAATTACATTCTCAAACACATTCTAGCCAGACCTGGCAAAGGCATAATAAAATATGAAGGTAAGGAAAATGAACCAGCGTTATTGCGCTGGCCACATGGGCAATTCCTGATGTGACAGATGGGAAATTTTGCACTGTGTATAATGAGCATGTAACACAAGTCCATCCTGAATGTCAGTGATCTGGCTGCAGGGCAGTGGAGGTGAAGATGTCTCCTATAGCTAGGCCCTGTCTAATGGCGCTTGATTGGAAAATATGAAGATGGAGCGCTTGAGCACGATTCATCTTCCTGCGGCCTGATCCACGGAGGGGCATTTTGACGTGCAAGCGCTAACCAGAGACAGCTGGGGCACCATGGTGATTATACTTTAAACAAAATGACAAATCAGAGAAAGCAGGGGGAGCAGAGGAAGCACAGGGCCTTGTGAATGTAGGTTGCTGCCAATGTTGGGTAAGTTACTTTAAAAAAAAAAAGCTATTTGTTACTAATTACTAAGGTTACACTTTATTTTAAGTAACATTAAGTACATTGAAGTGAATCATTTGGTAGCCTACAATGCACTTATTTTGTACATACATGGTGCTTATTTTTTATTATTATTTTGCATCTGTAATTAGTTTTTGTAATAACATTTACAGTAAAAATAAACAATAGTGTATATGCACAGCATGTGTTTCTTCCAATACCGATAAACTTCCAGTGAACGATTAATGTGACTTTTTAAAATTTTATACAGTTCCTTTAACAGCAACGATGTTGTAATGTAATTAAAAAACAGTTGAATATTAATATTAGTTGAATAGACTTTTTAAGTGTAAAATGAAATGACTCTAGCGGCGTCAGGATCAGCAGGTGAGCACAGAAACTCCATTGAAAATACTGAGGTAAAATAAATGTTTCATATTTTAAACACATGGCGCAGAAAAATGTAATTTAAAGCAGTGCTTCTTGCTCATTCTGAGACCTACTTTATATCGTATATCAATCAGGCAGTGGAAATCGTTGATTTAAAAGAAAACAGACCTTAACCACGCCGATTTTGTAACTGCATACAGTTCACTGGAAGCACTTGACCCAGGTAACTGACAAATAAAAAGTCCTTCTGCATATTTCTGCATATACCCTGTTGACCCATCTGTAACACTTTAGTTTAGGTAACAAGTCACATCATTTACAAACTAGCTTATTACCTGCCTACTATTGAGATATGAACAGTTTATTAGCACTCATAATGAATAATCTTATTTTACATCCCTTATACCAGTACATAAACCCAACTACACTATAAAAAAAAGGTTTATTTCAGCCCAGGGAGGTGCGGTAGCACTGTTGCCTCACAGCAAGAAGGTTACTGGTTCGAGCCTCGACTGGGTCAGTTGGCATTTCTGTGTGGAGTTTGCATGTTCTCCCTGTGTTGGTGTGGGTTTCCTCCGGGCGCTCCAGTTTCCCCCACAGTCCAAAGACATGTGGTATAGGTGAACTGGGTAAGCTAAATTGTCCGTAGTGTATGTGTGAGAATGAGTGTGTGTGGATGTTTCCCAGTAATGGGTTGCAGCTGGAAGGGCATCCGCTGTATTATACATATGCTGGATAAGTTGGCAGATCATTCCGCTGTGGCGACCCCAGATTAATAAAAGGACTAAGCTAAAAAGAAAATGAATGAATGAATGAATGAATTATAGACAAAACCAACTATTAGGTAAATTTTTTTTATTAAATTTATGAGGCTAAATTTAACCCAATGTTTCCATATTTTACCCAATTTAGGTTTAAAACCCAGCATTTCTCAGAATGTAAGCTGTAAATCAGCTTTATAGCCCAATAAGTCTTCTGCAATACAATATTAACAAAAATAAGTAAATTATTTTTCGATGCAAGTAGTAGGTATTGTGACTTAAAATAACAATGCAATCTCACAGCAATTCGTAACTTTTTGATTTAGTGGCTAATTCGTATGAATTTGTACGATCTAATTCGTACAAATAGGTACGATTTGCTCATCACCCATTGACGGTTGGGGTTAGGGGTGGGGTTAGGTGCCACACCTCCTTTTTAAAACCGTACATTTTCGTACGACTGAACTCGTACGAATTAGCCACTAAACTGACAAAACGTAAAATACTTACGTTTCCTCGTGAGATCAGGCTGAAAATAGAGTGTATCCATTATGAATTATATCATAAAAATTGTGTTTAAATTACTTTTCTAATTATTTTGTCTGAAAAATAATTTAGTTACTCAATAAGTTTTAAATTACTTGACTCAATACAAAAAATCTGCATAAATCCCAATGCACAGACGATAGCCATTTAACTGCCTGCTCTACCAAATGATTGATGATGTTTTGACTGTTTTAAATAATAACTGATAAAGTCATTTATAGAATGATAGTTTTAAATAATGGTTCACACACACAGCATTGTTGGTTTACAAGAAAAATCAAACAAACATAATCCTGCTGCACTACTACACATGATTTTGGTTTTATTGTGAAAAAAACAAAACAAAGAAAATGTTAAAAAAAGTGTTAGAAATATTTTATGGCATAATAAATACGATTTAACATGTAAAAGTGTTTTATTTTATGTTTTTAAGCACATTGGTCTTACACTTTGTCACAAAGAAGACGCTGACAAAAGAAGTGCGGATCCTGATGCAGGTTTATTATGCAGAGGTGGTCAGGTAAGCAATGGTCAACACAGGAACAAATAGATGTACACAGGGAATTCAGAGTTGTCAAATAACAGGTGAATGGTCAATACAGGCAGGCAGCAGGCAACATAAGCAAACAAACAAGGCTATGGTCAAAAACATGGCAATACAAGTTAAGGAAAACACATTGTAATGTTAACTTGACAGATGAACAAGACTCAGCAAAGTCTGTGTGTTTGTGTGCTGTATAAATAGTCCAACTAATCAGTCTTTGAGCAGCTTCAGCTGTGAGTGTAATCAATGGAGACTTGGAGCAGGTGTGTGTGTGTGTTGCATGACAGGACTTGTAGTCCATATACTGGCAGGTTTGTAGTTCAGCCGCTAGATCGCTGGTGATCAACACACTTCATATTTTCAGATTTTCCTTGTATTAATTTGGTAAATGTTGATATTTTTGAAATTATGGGTGGGGAGTGTGTTAACTAGCGACATTATGAGTTAAGAAATGCAATCCAATAGTTTTTTGTTATTCTGGTGGAGCAGTTAAAGGGATTGAAATGAAACTCTTATTTTTTTAATCTATCTCAGACAGGACCTTTTAGGTTTTTTATAAAAGCCATATGTATCAAAACTCTAAATGTTTAAATGTATTGACACCATATTTCATTGATATATTGACATAACATTTTTAAAACATTTCATTTTTACTTAAGCATGTGTAATTGTCAAATAAATCTATACTTCTTTAGTGGAAAAATCTAAATATTATGCAAAATATTTCAACCACAAAAATATTTATAATTACTGCAGATTTCTAAAATGTATACCATATTGCCATGAACTAATTTCTTAATTAATTTTTTCTTAACAATATGCAGTTGCTTTGATAAATGTAGTCGTCTTTAGAATAAAATTATTCAGCAAAACATATTTGTATAACAAAAACAATTTTTCTCCTCTGAACTGATTTATACAGAACTGTTAGTATGAGTAACTGAAATTTTATCAGCTAAAAATGAACAGTAATCCCTTACTTTACTCTTTCAGTGGAAAAATACATTTCATTACAGTATCTAGTTACATGGTAACTAATTACACCCAACACTGGTTGCTGCTGGATGGCCAAGACGGGCTGGGGTAAGTCACGAGTTGGCCCCGAGTCCCTCTCGCTCAGGTTTGACACTGGCACAACTCACTGATTAAGAGCCTTGTGTGTTTCCCTTTGATCTCAGGCTCAGTTTTTGAGCCTAATGCCGCCCTCCATGTATCTCTGTCACAGCGGCGCTTTCATTTGGGGCAATGTGTTCTGAATCAGAGAGAGGGAGAGAGAGAGAGAAACCCTTGTGGATGCTGGGGATCTGATCTGAGACCAGATTTGCTCGGGTGTCTTAAAGCGATTAGCTTAAGAGTCAAGAAGGAGGACGCTTTCCCTTGATCAGACACCCGAATGATATGTATATGTCTCAGTTTTACGAACAACAAAGCCATTTTGATGTCATGTGAAAGCAGACGGGTTTATGTCTGCCTGTATGGGACTGAAAGTGAGAACGGAAAATGTAAGAAGGATTTATTACTTCTAAAGTGTATGTGTTACCATAAAAAAATAACTTTTCAGTAAACAACACAGCATATGTATTATTGCAATATAATATATCAACACAGATGAGTTAATGGGGTACCTAACTGAACATAGAGACTTCAATACTTGATGCTTAAACACATTCATGCACTGTAAAACCCAAAAAGTTAAGGTAACAAACCATTTGAGGAAACCGATTGCAACAAACCATTTAAGTTCAAAAACTAATCCTAATGAGTACTGTGAACTTAATTCATTTGAATAAACGAAGCAATTTGAGCACAGTAAAACCCAATAAATGAAGAGAACTCAAACAGAACTGAGTACTGTAAAATCCAATAAGTTAAGGCAACTCAAACCGTTTGAGGAAACTGATTGTTACAAACCTTTTGAGTTAATCTATTTGAGTAATGTGAACTTACTCCATTAAAGTTGAAGTAATGAGGTACTTAATTAACTCATTACCTTCAACACTGAGTTCAAAACTCAGTAGAATTAACTTTCAGTAAATTTTGAGTTAACTACACTCATTTCATTTGATAAAGTTGACTGTTGGGTTTTACAGTGTGGTAATATATTGTTTTTTAATGAATGTGAAGTAATTTTTTAAGTATTTTTATATATGTGTAATTTTGAGTGGAAAACATACCTCAGATGTCATAAACAATAAAAGTTTACTACACCTAACAGCAAAACCAACTATAAAAATGTAAATGCAACTGAAAAACGTTTTTAAAAATTCCCAGTGCATGATGGGAACACCTGTATTACAAAGGTTTTTTTTTTTATAAGTACTACAATAGTAGAAATACCATTAATTTTTTTTCTTGTCTGAACTAAAAATATGTAATGTATAAATTATATTTATTTACTTCATCACAAATTCATTTTAGATTACTGTTGATTATGTATTTTTGGTCAAATCATGGGTAGCTATGATGCCTGATGTTCATAAAAACAATTAAGAGCTTTTGGTTCTCCATATTGATTTTTGATTATATTCTATCCTAAGGGTTATGTTTTGTGTCACCATTACTGTTATTTATACTTATTATACTTATACTTATTACCCCTTCCCCCAATTATTATCCCCCCTGTTTATTTTTTCCCTAATTTCTGTTTAATGGAGAGAAGATTTTTTCAGCACATTTCTAAGCATTATAGTTTTAATAACTCATTTCTAATAACTGATTTATTTTATCTTTGCCATGATGACAGTAAATAATATTTGACTAGATATTTTCAAGACACTTCTATACAGCTTAAAGGGACATTTATAGGCTTAACTAGGTTAATAAGGTTAACTAGGCAAGTTAGGGTAATTAGGGAAGTTATTGTATAATGATGGTTTGTTCTGTAGACTAAAAAAATATAAAGCTTAAAGGGGCTAATAATTTTGTCCTTAAAATGGTGTTTAAAAAATTAAAAGCTGCTTTTATTCTATCCGAAATAAAACAAATAAGACTTTCGCCAGAAGATAAAAATATTACTGACATACTGTGAAAATTTCCTTGCTCTGTTAAACATAATTTGGGAAATATTTAAAAAAGAAAAAAAACATTTAAAGGGGGGCTAATAATTCTGACTTTAACTGTATGTAATAAAACAAAAAGTTTTATAACTATTCCCATACTATCATATGTATCTGTCAAGGAAAAAGAAAAAAAATACTTTAGTATCACTTTATTCTGACATATTTTAAGTTACATTGGCACTACATGCCAACTAATTTTCACTTATAGTCAGGAGAATGTTGGTGTTTCAGCAGATTTAAAGCACACAGACTGTTACTCTAGTGGAATTAATTGGCATGTAGTTGCAATGTAACAGTTAACACAATGTGCAATAGGTACCATCTAAAAGTGATGCTAAAACTTTTTATTATGTAACTTTGTAATGACACAGTACATGACTACAGAAATGCAAAGAAAGTTCTGTAGATTGTTGTTGGTTTGTTAAGTGCTTGTGAGTGCCTATAGATTGAATATGTAATACACATGTCAATACTGATGTCAATATTGTTTTCAAATTAATACTTACGCAAAGATGACTGTATCTTTAAAAAAACAATAATTAAAGCTGCAAGCAGTGATGAAAGGGACCTCGCATCTGGGCTCACCGCCTTCTGGTGGCCTTCGGATGACAGAGAACAGCGCACAATATTAGTTTAAGCTGATAAATATAATAAATCCTATAAAAATCACCATATTATGTCAAACTTCCTTCTGTCAGCAGGTAGCGCTATGGCTATAACTTAATATTTGCATGTAGATGTCTTCAGGAGAGGAATCTCATTGAACCTGTGAATTTTCAGGCAGATCAGACATTGTGGGGCTGAGTTATAAGTACTACCTTCTCCATGGCGATACACTGAACTTGGACACTCCATTTGACAAAAACTCTAGATCTTCACAATCTAACATTGCAAAGGCCCTTGAATTATACAAACAAAAGTTGGACTCAATCTCATAAAATTTGTAGGAGGTGTTTGTTACAGTGTAAAACATGTAATTTCCTGTTGCCAGCAGGTGGCACTATAACTGTAACTGGATATTGACATGTAAACATGTTCAGGTCAGGACTGTTATCAAACGTGTGGATTTTGAGGCAAGAGAGACTGCATGTCTGAGTCCTCTTCCTCTTTCGTGGCGAAACATCAAAGTTTGTGAGGCCGTCACGGACATGCCCCTTGACGAAAACTCTTGATCAGGGGTGGGCAAACTCGGTTCTGGAGGGCAGGTGTCCTGCACAGTTTAGCTCCAACTCTAGTCAAACACACCTGCTTATAGATTTCTAGTGATCTTGAAGACACTGATTAGCATGTTCAGGTGTGTTTTATTAGTGTTGGAGCAAAACTGTGCAGGACATCGAGTTTGCCCATCCCTGCTCTAGATCTTTGCAATTTAACGTCACCAAGGCCTTTAGATGACAAAACCCAATTTCGGTGTTGATTTGATAAAATCCATAGGAAGAGTTCGTTAAAACATAGTGCCTGGAAATGGCAAAAACTGCCCTTTTTCAGCAGAGATAGTTAAAAATATCTGACTTCCGGTTGGGTTTGAAATTTCGCTCCAAGAGACTTTTTTGTAGGTATCGGCATGTTTGATGTGTGTGCCCATTTTTGTATGTGTGCGTAAATCGTAGCTTGAGGGCTACTTTGTCAAATGTGGCGCTGTCGAGCCATTTTGCAAAACCTGCGAACGTAAATGTTCACTACTTCTAGCATATATGTTAAGTTTTGTGCATTTTTTAACATGTTTAGGCCCTCAAAAATTCGATTCATTCTAGAAAAGAAGAAGTAGAAGAAGAAGAAACAGAGCAATTCCAATATACAAATTCGTGCCAAAAATACAGGGTTTCACACAATTCCTTTATGTTATTAGAATACAAATTGATTAAGTTAGCTTAATCGTTTTTACAAATTTAAGTAGATTGAACATAAAACAATTAAGTTTTCCCCCTAAAAACTTGAGAATTGTGTAGTTTCCAACTCATTTTAATAGGTAGTTTGAACAAGCAGCAAAAGTCTTTTTTTTAAAGATCTTTTTTTCAAAGTTTGTTTTTTGAGCCACTAAAACAAACTAACTAAAATGTCACACGACAAGGTTGTAAATGTTTTCCAACAAACCAGTTGCATTAAAAGGTTAGCTCACATAAAAATTTTAATTCACACACTACTTACTGACCTTTAAGTGGTAACAATTATTTATTCGTTTTGTCAAAAAGACAAAAGAAGGTATTCTGAAGAAAGTTGAAAACCTGTAAACATCACCTTTTATGTAGGAAAAAGGAATGTAAAGGAATGGTAACAGATTTCCAGCTTTCTTCAAAATATCTCCTTTTGCATTCAACAGAAGAAAGAATCTCAAATAGATTTTGAACAAGTGAAAATTGAGTAAATAATGACAGAATTTGCAGATTTTGTTGAACTAAGCCTATACTTCTGTTAATAGAACACATTATTACTGATTTTGTAGAAACACTGAAAAAAGTATGTTTGCAAAGCTGTTGCAAACAATGTGTGTGTGTGTGTGTGTGTGTGTGTGTGTGTGTGTGTGTGTGTGTTAAATGTAAACAAAATTTAGTAATGTTCAACTTAATTGTTTGTTTAGATTAAGCCCAAATACATTGTTTACAACCACTTAACTTAAAAAAATTGTAAATCCAAGAAATCATCCTTGAATAACTTTGTGTGTGTGTGTGTGTGTGTGTGTGTGTGTGTGTGTGTGTGTGTGT